>OZ030016.1:74785555-75288055 GCA_964023405.1 Apodemus agrarius
AGTCTAGTCTACAATGCCAAGGAGTGCTTGACCGCTCCACTCCATCTTGCCTGTGCAAGTGCTAGGCAGGGCATCTGTCGGGGGGAGAAGCTCTGTGCCGTCAGCTTGATAACACTGCTCCCCAATCCCCTGGTGTGGGCCTCCCTGCCTGAGCTCTGTACAGCAGACCAGCCTGGCCTGAGAACCAGTGCTCCCTGTTACCATGCCATTACCATTAAAGGACAAGTGCTCTTCCCCAACCAAAACCTTAGAGACGTTCTCACGTATCCAGTGGGTTTGTGCATGGCAGGTAGTTCATAGTTGGCCGCAGAGGTCGAGCTATTTGATGTGATTCCTTCCAATGGTGCAGACAGCTATGTCTCAGATAATCGGTAGCCCCCCACCTTGTCTTACTTTAATTCAATAGAAGACATGTTAATAACTGTTTTAGAGGGTGTGATCTTCAGCCTGGACATGTGTACATGGTACGAAAAGAGATGGTGTCTCCTGGGAGACCTGGCTCCGTCTCAGTAGGTGGAGCTGTACTCCTGCTTTCCTCAGGAGCTATCGCCATCTCCATTTCAAAACAGGGACATTAGTGTCCCTCCGTGGAACATGTTGGGCAGTGGTATGCCAATGGGAAAACAGAAGAGGGAGTGAAATACATGATCTGTCTGATAGAAACCTCAGCGCAGCCACAGGCAGGGGCTGGGCCTGGAGAAAATTCCCGGCAGCACACTGGAGGCACGAGAGACATGTTGGCAGTGGAAATCAGCACTGGGATGACATGTTAAGAGACTGTGAGCACAGGACAGCAACGCTCCATGGGTTGGGCCTCCCAGAAGGTGTCTGGAAGCACACTGCCACCTGGATAGAAAGGGACATGAGCCAGGGAGAAAGTCTGAGTCTGTGAGATTTCCTAGTCCCTGTTCTAGAGGGATTCTGGGTTCTGTAGTACCTTCGCTTCTTCCTCTCTCCTCTCCTCTCCTTTCCCTCTCCCCTCTCTCCTCTCCTCTCCTCCCCTCCCCTCCCCTCCTCTTCTCTCCTCTCCTCTCCTCTCTTCCTCTCTCTCTCTCTCTCTCTCTCTCTCTCTCTCTCTCTCTCTCACACACACACACACACACACACACACACACACACACAGCAGGCAGAATGGAAACCAGCAACATTGTGTGTTTCTCTAGAACTTTGCTATTTGGCAGAGAAGCAGAGCCGGGGGCCACTCCACCCACCCAATGTAGGTTATATCCTGCCATGCCTGGGCCCTGATGCTGGCTTGCTGTTGGGTCATAGCTTCGCTGCTCTCTGTGAATGGAGCATTGGAAGGCTGCCTAGCTGCCTGTGACTCAGTTTCCTCACCAGTTAAATGGAGACCAGCAGTGCTTAGCTGCTCTAGAGCTCACTAAATGCATGTGACTAAATGATGCAACCCTCCAAAGAGCGGCAGACACGAGCCTTCCGGGATCATCTCCTCAAAGTCCCAGTTATGATTTCACCATCGCTATTCAACATTTTACTCTAAGTCCTATTCATAGCATAGAGAAGAAAAGAAAAGGACAAGAAACCCATTCAAATTAGAAAGGAAGCAAGTCCGTACACGGCAACTTCTAAAAGAGTCCCACACCTAAGGGTGAGCCTAACCAAAGAGATGAGAGAGACATGTTTGCTAAAAGCTAGAAAGGACAGTTTTAAAATAAAACAAGCAGCAGAGATATTTGTCCTTGAGGCGTCAGGAGATGGAACACTCCAGAGGTGCTTGGCCTTTGGTCTCACAACATGGGCCTTGGCGGAGACAGAGGGAGCTGACCATTTCCCTTCACCTCTTTATTGTTAAAATGTATCTTGTCAGCATTACCAGATGTAACCAGAAGACAACACTTCTGTGCCCAGTCTCAGCAGCTGCTCCTTCGCCCAGAAGGACACACATTATTTGATTCCAGAGCCATGACTGGCTCCACGAGAGCTCAAGCACCGCTAGGGGGATCCCGCGGAGTGAGGCCCAGACTGGCCAGCCACTCCCTCCCCCTCACCCGTAACATGTATGCATTGTGTATTTGTGTATTTATTTATTTACTTACTTATTTGTTTATTTTTCTGAGACAGGTTTCCTCTGAGCAGCCCTGGCAGTCTTGGAGCTTACTCTGTAGACCAGGATTGGCTTGAACCTGAGTTCAAGATCTACCTGCTTCTACCTCCCAAGTGCTGGGATTAAAGTAGTGTACCACCACGCCTGGCTAAAATTAAATAAGCTGAAGTGGTCTGGCTACTAACAATTCTATTTACATGAATGATTTGTTGTGGGGAAATGAATGGAAGCTCGCTTATACACACTGACACGGTGACCACAGAGAGGGGAAGAAACACACTTCTAGAGGGTGTGCTGAGGCAGCCTCTATAGGCAGGCAGCCTGCCCTCCAGCCACGGTGCATCTCTGAGGACCCCAAAGGAAACATTTGGGGTTTTCTTATTGTTATTTCACAAAATAATTGTATTACAAAAGTTAGCATCTCTACCTTATTCACCTTGTGTGAGTGCTCACGTCACAGTGACAGGACGTCTGACATACACGACCTAATGGGTCATTTCATTCGTGGTTTCAGAGGTTTCAGTCCATGGTAAGGAAGACACAGGGGAGAAAAACATCTCAGCGAACCATACCAGCTGGCTCCGTTTCTTCACTTCACTGGACTTCCTGCCTGGGGTGGATACCACCACATTCTGGGTGAGTCTCCTTCCTTGGCCCTCCTGGAAGTGTCTTCGCAGACAAACCAATGTGTGCAGAACTAACCATACTGTGTCATCGCAATGTTTTAATTTCATATTATTTGTTGACAAGCTATAGCTGTAAATACAGGAAGGAAATCTTGAGACCAGGAAATACATTAGCTGTGGCACCAATCATGCATGGTTTTCACAGAGAACTGAGAATCTGATGTCTCAGCTGCAGTATCCACAGATGCTTGTGGTCCCTATGGTGCAGATCTGCTGTGAGGTTCAAATTTTGCAGTATCTCGGTGTGGGTTCACTATATTCCCACTGGAGCCCTCTAGTGGCTATGGGCCACCATGCTCAGTGAAGTTGAGCTGTGAGCATCTTTACAAAGACCCAGTCTTGCAGTTTCTGGTCACATCAAACCTCTCTTCTGGGAGTGTTTATCTCTCTTCCAGGATGATTCTTGTAGCTCTGAAGCTCTGGGAGGATCCCGATTTCTGCCTCTGGATAGGGATGGTCAAAGAACAAAATTCCGCAGGTGTGACATGTCAGGGAGCTTTGAGGAACACAGGGCCATACACACAGAAGGTCGCTTGTCGTTCATGAGTGTAAAGTGTCTTGCCTCTGGTCACTGCACTGGATAGCAGATAAGAGTTCTGTGGGTGGCCATAACCCCAGCTAGAGAAGACAACATCGGGAATAAGTCAAGACTGACTGGCAACAAAAGGGATACAATTGCCAGTTCAAAATGTTTGGATACTTGTTTCCCAGATGGCGGCAGTGTTTTTGGAGGTTGGAAAACCTTCTGGACTTGTGGATTAGCTAGCAGAAGTAGGTTACCGAGTGCGCTAGGTCACTATGTGCCCATGGGGGTGGGGTGGGGAGTAGGATATTGGAGGTGGTTTCTGCTCTCTTCTTTCTGACCTTCTCATTTCCACCTTCCCTGCCATGACAGACTACCTCTCCTGAGCTGTGAGCTAAAACAAATCCTCACCCTTTCTTACCTGTTTCTTTCAGGTTTTTTTGTCATGGTGATAAGAAAAGTAACCAGTACATAAAGGAGCCATGGCACAGCACTGATGATGCCTGCTGGGAGGCTGTGAAGCGGGAAACTGAGCAGCTGCTGACCTGCGGCTCACTTTCATTGTTGTCTGTTGCTGTGAAGAGATGCTATGACCAAGGCAACGTATACAAGAAAGCATTTCATTCAAGGGTCCAGAGCTTCAGGGGTTTGGAGTTTATGAGCATCGTGACAGGGAGCAAGGGTATAGGTAGGTAGGCACGGTGCCAAAGCAGTTCCTGAGAACTTACATCTGATCTGTAAGCAGGAGGCAGAGAGAGGTACCTGGGAATAGCATGGGTTTTTGAAACCTCAAAGTCCACTCCCAGTGACACACTTCCTAATCCTCCCCAAACAGTTCCATCAACTGGGGATCAAGCATTCAAATATATGAGCCTACCTTGGCTGTCTTCACTTAAATCACCACATTTGCTTAATTTTAAGATGTGCCCCAGAAGTTGGGGGAGGGGTTGGCTACAGCTACATTTCAAAACGAAATAGATCCGAAAGGGCCGAGAGTGCCTACTTCCCAGGAGCCCTGTCTACTGGGATCAATCCAGTGTGAAGTTTTTGCATGCTATCTTCTGCAAACGTTGTCATTCAAAATCCAAGGCAGAGGCATAAATTTCTTTCTCTAAATATTGTTTGCTTACCCCCACCTTGGCGTATCTCAGCCTGATTCCAAATAGAGAGGATGGAGTGTAAGAACCCCTGTCCCCTCCAGCTTTTTGGCTTTGTGATCAGACTTTGGGCTCTGCCTCCTGTGCCCAAAACGAATGTCTCTCGAGATGTCACTAGGTATCTTTTGAGTCACCCGTCTACATCAAGCTGAGAAGCTCCGTGGGGTCTCTGTCATTTGTATCTCAACAACCATGATATCCCTTCCCCAACCCTGCAAACCTAGCTCTTCCTGGCCTCCAGCTACAGCCTTCTGTTCCCTGCACTATATCCAGGCTTTGACTTTTCTGCTTACTTTCGGGAGTGTCATTTTCCTAAGTCTCTGCAGAACTGCTCCCTACTTCTCCAGGGCTTCACATGTTTCCAAACACCAGGCCTCACGGACAGAGACGACACCTCTAAACTTTCCAGATCTTTTCCAGGCTCTCAGCAGAAATGCAGGTAGGTGTGTATCTTTTGGTGACCAGAAGAGGAAGCAGGCATTACACTGGAGGCCTCCCTGGAGCACCAGAGTACACCTGTAATATACCTTAGAATGGACATGCTTAAAGCTCCATCCAGTTCCCATAGTATTATTCTGTGGGTTATGAAAATAATCCGAACATCCGAGAAAGGCAGAGTGTAAACCTTTTCTCAAATTACTTCCAGGATGGGCTGGTATACAGGGCCGTCAGTGCCTTGGGCCTGTCTCTCCAGATCTCGCTTTGCTTGGGTATGGGCACCCTCTGGCCTTAGCAGGCAGATGTGATGTGATTAAGCTGAAGGGAGGGCCGTGTTACCAGGCCCAGTCCTCGGATGAAAACCTAGTGCTCTCTGATAAGGGGAGAACTGGGGTTCTCTTATCAAAGGGGATCCATTTCCCAGGTACCCAGTCCAGCCTGTGGTCTGGGGTGGAGACTGCCAGGGTAAGGGTAAACATCACATCCTCTTACAGGCACCAGGATGACGATAGCTCAGGGCTTCAGGCCGTGAGCAATGCTGAGCAGAGTGGAGTGAGGGTGAGTGTGGAGTGAGGGTGAGTGTGGAGTGAGGGTGAGTGTGGCCCGACCGACACCAGATCCTCTCTTAGAAGCAAGTGGTGACAGGTGCCTTTGGGCAATCCTAAGGTCGGAGGGTGTCTCAGGATAGGCATGCTCAGAACAACCCGTCCATTTCCACATCCCTGCCTAGTGGCTTTCTACCTCACATCCTCAGGAGCAGACTCCTGCCTTCAGGGACCATCCCTGGAGAATGAGTCCAAGTCAGTGTGATTGGTGACAAGAAGTCTGGGTTTCGTCCAGTGCAATGGGAGGCCCTGAGATTTTTATAGAAGCCCAGATATAATCCCTCCCAAGGATGGGGTAATGTGGTGGTCCTAGTCGTAATGTGCAAGAAAAAAAAAAAGGGAATTTGGGCAGGCTGAGAAGGAATGGGAGGTGCCACTCTGCCATGGAGTTGCTATGATAGGATGGAAGAACTGTGGGGAGCCCTTTGGACAATCTGTGGGGAGTCACCTGCAGCTCCAGAAAACTGGAGCAGAGCAGGAGAGACAGTCCGGGATAGGGGTGGGGATTAAGGGAAGCTGTGCATCTGCTGGCTTCCCTCCCCCAGGTTCCAGACTCCACCTGTTAGATCTTTTTCTCCATCCATGTCTGCTAATGGATCGAATCAGAAGGTATTTTCAAAGCATTTTTTTCTGTAAATAGATGCCCAGACCCTTGTCATCCCTCATTGAATCTGCCCACCATTCTCAAAGATTTGATTTTCAAAACACGTAGGTAACCAGATGGCCTTCAGCATACTTCGGTTTTGACTGTTTCCGTGATTTTAATTTTTTTTTTTTTTTTTAACAGCTAAGCGGGATCACTCGCTACGCCAGTCTGACAGTCCCACCAACAGCTAGTCTCTTTACCCTGGGTGGCCGGCGGGCATCTGTCCCAGGGCACAGATCACTTTCCCTAGCTGGGGCGCTGTCCAGCTCCAGGGTCCTGGGTCCGTGGTCCCAGCTCTAGAGCACAAGAGGCCGAGTGAACCCCTCTCGCTGTCTTCTTGAGGCCTCGGCGACTAGCCCGGTAGCGCCCCACGCGGATGGGCTGCTTCGCCACTCGGGCTCCTGCCCAGGTCACCGCGCCAAGGAGTGGCAGGGGCGCAGTCCCGGGTACGCGCAGGGGAGGGGAGGCCGAGGGCGGGTACAGTTGGGGGCGTGTCCAAGAAGGGAATCCAGCCTGGGAGGGGCGTGGGGGGTGGGGGCCGAGCGCCGGGCCGGCGGGCAGCTGGGCCCCTGAGCCGCCCGCTTACGTCCAGCGCGCCGCCTTGCCGGCAAACAGCAGACCAACCGAGGCCACGCCCGCGCGCGCGCGCGGCGTGTCCCCGCCCGCTCGTCGGTCGGAGCGCGGCTGGCGGCGCGGTGGCGGCTCGGCACGGCGGTGGCCGGGCGCAGGCGGCCGGGCGGAGTAGCAGACTGCGCCGAAGCCGCCCCAGGCGCAGGGCTCGCGGCGGCGGAGAACGCCGGACTCATCGGAGCCCGCGGCCACCCGCGCCTTTCAATGGGCAGCTCGCACTTGCTCAACAAGGGCCTGCCGCTGGGTAAGGCCGCGCGCGCGCATTTCCGGCTGCGGGCGGGGGGCGGGGGCGGGGCGGCCGGGCGCGCGCGGCGCTGGCTTTGTGTACGAGTGCGCGTGCGCGCTGGGTGCGCGCGCGCTGGGGGGGGGAAACCCATGAGGCTAACGGGTGGTGCGCATGCGCGAACTGCTGCACAGGCGTGCGCGTGCATGTGCGCGTCTCTATTTTCCGATGCCCGCTCGCGACCCGCGCAGGTGACAAAGGGGTCTGTGGTGCTAGGACCAAGGCTGTGAACGAGCCGGGCCTGTCTTCCTGGCCCGCGGCCCCGTGAAGACCCTTCTCGTGGACACCCAGGCGGGACCTAAGTGTTCCTGGAGTGACGAGCCTGCGGATTCCGCACGGGCCTCGGGTCGGCAGATCCAGGAGCGGGTAGTCTCTAGAGGTGGCATTGAGGGAACATGGTTGGCCTACATGCCTATCATCCCTCTAGACGACTTAGTGATGCGCAGCTTGGCCCCTGAATTTGGACCAGTTAAGTTTTCTATTCATTTATGAAAGTCCTTAAGCCACAGGGGTCCTGCCTGTGGAGGGCAGTCCTTCCTTGGCAGCGTTCCCTGGCCTCGCAGCCTGGCGCACGCGCAGTGAAGACGACCCCACCTTCGGGCGGGGCAGCTCAGAGGTTTAGGAGCCCGGAGGAGCTTTTGCCCACGGTTCAAGTGCCCTATGGTGTCCCTCTCTTTGGCGCTTCCACCTTAATGATGACAGGGCTTGGCCCCAGCTCTGCCCCCACAAGGGCACTGCCTTTTTCCTCATAGCCTGAAAGATGGCAGAGGAAGAACCCCCGCAGCGTGTGCTGCCAACAGGAAATAAGGAACTACGGGCAAGAGGGAAAAAGGGAGGCGCCCAGTGAAGGCCTACTGCACCTCTTATCAGACAGGGCCATTTTGCAGATCCTGTCAGTTTGTTTCAGGGTGTGGTGGGGTAAAGCCCTCAAAGCCTGCCTCCATGCTGGTCTAGTGGTGGGTACTCCTCCCCCACACTGCATCTCTTCAGAGCTGTAACTCCCTGGAGGCGCGCATAATTATAATTTTATATGTATAAAAATACATACATACATATATACACACATACATATACACACATACATATACACACACATATATACACACATACGTATATGCACATATACTTATCTATTCTATATACACATGCATATACACGTGTGTGTGTGTGTGTGTGTGTGTGTGTGAAGAAGCACTGCACCCAAAACAGCAGGGTTATAGGCCAGAATTTCCCATGGGGTGGGGAGGGCAGGCCCAGCTCATTGCCTTCTAGAAATCAACAGGACAGCCTTCGTGTTGGCCTTGCCTGTCAAACCTATCCTGGCCCAGGGTCATGTCCCTTGTCCTGATGAGCTTTCCATTGGTTAGGACAAATTTGCCTTCTAGGAAGGAAGAAGTTTAGTTGTCAGTATTCAGGAAAGTGAGCCGTGTGACCCGGGGTGTCAGCTAGATACCTAGTGCTTTTATTCCCCAAGTAGTATGTTCCCTTACTGTGTTCTGCTTTGTCACTCCAGACTCAGCCAGCACCTGTCTGAATGCACAGGATGCTTACCCCAGTGTGGTTGGCATGCGGGACATCGGGGCTGCTGCTGTAGAGTGGGACAGGACATCGGGGCTGCTGCTGTAGAGTGGGACAGGACATCGGGGCGGCTGCTGTAGAGTGGGGCAGGACATCGGGGCAGCTGCTGTAGAGTGGGGCAGGACATCGGGGCGGCCGCTGTAGAGTGGGGCAGGACATCGGGGCAGCTGCTGTAGAGTGTGGCAGGACATCGGGGCGGCCGCTGTAGAGTGGGGCAGGACATGGGGCTGCCGCTGTAGAGTGTGGCAGGACATCGGGGCGGCCGCTGTAGAGTGGGGCAGGACATCGGGGCGGCCGCTGTAGAGTGGGGCAGGACATCGGGGCGGCCGCTGTAGAGTGGGGCAGGACATGGGGCTGCCGCTGTAGAGTGGGGCAGGACATCGGGGCGGCCGCTGTAGAGTGGGGCAGGACATCGGGGCGGCTGCTGTAGAGTGGGGCAGGACATCGGGGCGGGTACTGTAGAGTGTGGCAGGACATCGGGGCGGCCGCTGTAGAGTGGGGCAGGACATCGGGGCAGCTGCTGTAGAGTGGGGCAGGACATCGGGGCAGCTGCTGTAGAGTGGGGCAGGACATCGGGGCGGCCGCTGTAGAGTGGGGCAGGACATCGGGGCAGCTGCTGTAGAGTGGGGCCAACATCTTTGAGTCCCAGGGAGCATCTCTGGAAGAGTGATGGCAGGATATGAATATGGGCTGGGCTCGTGTGTGTTCTCTCTGTTTCATCTGCAATGTGGGGTGACAGCTGTGGGATGTGCCAAGTTCAGGGACAGCATTGTGGGTAGTGTAGGGTAATACTGTTCTCCGGGACTCTTATGTGTTTCCTTGTCTTGTTACTATTTAGGGTGGCAGCTGTGGTTTGAGGCTGCTCTTTCTCTGCTCTGGAGTTGGTCAGGCATGGCTCTGTTTGTGTGTCAGCCTGGCTTCTCCTGATGTCTGAGGGCACTGAGCTGTGGCAGTTGTACATAACATGGGGGCTATAGGTTCTTGGTAGGACCGCAGTGATAATGCTGCTCTTGCTCTGGCCTCTGATTGCACCTCTGTCACCTGAGGGACTGTAGCAGGTTTCAGCTGTGTGCTTCACCTTTCTCCAGAGGAGCCTTGTGCTCAGAGAGGTCTGGTGTCCCTTGAGGGTTCCAGGTGGGATCCGATCCCTGGCCTCCAGCCTTCCAACCACTCACTTTCCTACCTGCCTTTTGAACTTCATCGGTGAGTGCCCACAGGGTAATCTTGCAAGAAACATCTATGAACATTCATCCTCAGCCCTGGGTGCTGTTGAGGACTCCCTTGGGTAGAACCCTGTCCATATAACCTACTAGCTGTGTGGTTCCCTGGCATGGTGTGTGACACAGACATGTCCTGAGGTCTTTGCTGCATGGCAGCACCTGTACAGTAGCTTTCATTCTAGTGTCAGGAAAGGATTTGGCTTGCTTGGTGCTGGGCAGGGTGGCCTGCCTCCAAGCCCGGAGACGGAAGCTGCTTCACAAGAGAAGTAGCAGCTTACATGGAGTTGGTTTCGTAGTTCAGCCCTGTCACCTGGAAGTTGGCCAGCTCCAGAGCCTGCATTCTGTATCCTCACACTCACTGTCGGCAGTGACTCTGGGTTCTGTGGGGTCCTGTGTCTCCCAGCAGTCCTGCAGCAGCTGCAGCCCCCATGTTCCTCCAGTGCTGAGGGCCATGTTCATAAACATGTACCATCTTCCCCAGAGCCCAGACTGTTACTGCGTCAGGTGGTAGCTTTAGGAGGAAGGCATGCTCATTTTCTATAAAGTTGGGACTTTGTGTAGCCTTTTGTCAGCTTTGCCTAGGTCTTTGTGTGGCCCCAGTCAGCATCAGACCAGCGTTATCAAGGCAGTGTAGGAGCCTGAAGACTTTGGGGATAGGGCTACATGGGCTTGGGTGGGTCAGAGAAATGGGCTAGGGGTGCTGGGTTTGTACCTCCCCATGGAGGTGTGGAAGTGGGGACCCAGAAAGACTGCACCCCTCCCCAGATATTGCTACCCCTTGTTTTGAGTGGCTGTGATGCTCTTGCCACTGTCTCCAGTAGTACACAGGGCTGCTTCGTCTGGAGATAGGTCTCCAGTGAAGCTTTCTGTAAATCCCAAGACCTCTGTGTCCTTTACAAGGCCAGGGCTCTCTACAGCATTGGAAAGATGTCCTATTGAGAAAGGCAGGAAGGGTGGCAGCCTCTAATAGGCTGGAAAATCTCACACAGCTTGTGTTCTTCCAGTGAGAATAGTTCTCCCAACTAGCTTTGGAACAGGCAGGTGTTCTGGGTGTCAAGACCGGCAGTATTTGTTGTAACACATACAAGCAAACTGATACACATTGATACAAAATAGCATGTCTGGAAATGAGTCTTGGTGGCAAACCGATGCCCTTTATTATGTTTTGTGTTCTGCACCTTCCCTGATGTGTGGTATAAGCAGCTGGCTGTGGAACACTCTTGTTTCACAGACACTTTCCCTTAGTGCCACGGCATTGTCCTGCTCCACTTTACCTGTGCTGTGGGCAGTGCCTACCCTGGAGGTTCATGTGCAGTGCTTTGTCCAGCTCACTCCTGCTGCCCTTACTTTTCAGCTCCATTCTTGCCAGCTAGCAGCAGGTCTGACCTCCAGACCTGGGTAGGGACCAGCCCACAGGACAGCTTTGTAAGCAGAGAGGGCTACTTGGGATTAGAGCTGGCCTTGTAATCCAGAGGGATCTGTGCTTAGCGGTAGGAGGAGACCCCCTCTGTGGCTGGGAATTCTTTCCCAGAGGGTTTTTAAGGAGGACGGGAGTGGCTGAAGGGTAGGAGGGATAGGGATTGGTCTTGGTTAGAAATGCAGGCCATTCCCAGAAGGAAGTGGTTGGTTGGTTGGTTGGTTGGTTGGTTGGTTGGTTGAGACAGGGTCCCAGAGCCCCCACTGCCCATATAGCTGTTGTTTTTGATATCGCAGATGACAGTGGCCCATGCAAGGGACAAATACGCCTTGCCACAAGTCTTGTCAGAGCTTCCAGCATCCTGACTTTAGGTCTGTTCTTCTGCGGTGACTCTTTAGCACTCTCTGCTGGGAAAGTTGAGCATAGCACCTACTAAGAGGAGGGTTGGGCCTGTGGCAGGTGCCTGGCACTGGCAGGCTGTGACTCTAGGGCGTTGTTGCTGTTTTACTGACTGGCTGTGCATTGTCTGTAGTGTTCCTCAAGGCTGACATACCCTGGAGGCTAGCACTGGGTGTGTGCGCTGGGAATCACAGAGAGAGCTTGTGAAAAAAGTGTGTAAGTATTCTGGAGAGAGAGAGTCCCCAAATACATTGAGTGCTGGGTTCTGAGGCCACAACCTAAACTGGATTGTGGCCACATGTGGCCTTTCCAGATGAGCTTCCAGGGCATTGCCTGACGGGTGATCTTGTCTCTTGGTGATGCTGAGGGGTGGCAAGGCCAGGCTCCAACTCAGCATCCTAGCATCCTGATGTCCAGCTAAACTGAGGGCTTGGCCCTTGTGTAGGATCCAAATGCTGGGGACAGAGACCAGGGCTTTGGTTGCTCAGTGACACACTTTGGGGATTGGGCCTTTGTGTTCACCTGTAATGTCCTAGGTTTCTGGGCTGTAGGCCCTACCAAACTGTGTGTGGGTGTCAAGGCCCACACTTTGAACACAACTTGGCAGCACTTTCAGGGGAACCAGGTGACTGTTAGCTGTGCTGGGATGCTTTGAGCAGGGACTGGGAAGGAAGTTGGGTAGAATGTTGGAAAGCCAGCGTCTAGCAAGCTTTCCTGAAAGTCTCATTAAAAGATCCCAGTTGGGACATGGTTGGGACAGCCTTAGATGTCAGAAATGTAAGTATAAAGGAGAAGAAACTCCTAGGACCAGCTGGTAGGCCCCATTCTGTAATTGCACGTTCCTGTATTCAATGTAGGCTGTCTTGACCTCTCAGTGTGAGAACACAGGGCTGAGCCAGGAGTCTGGTGGGGTAACCAACCACAGAGCTGTTCCTAGGTTTGCATAGAAGTCTCAGGGGCTCGCCCTAACCTAGAATCACAAACTCAGAGTGAGCGAGTGCCTTGCTATCCAGGTTGGTCTTCCGACTGCTGCAGCTGGACAGGGATAAGGATAAAGCAAAAAGCTCTGCTTTCATGAAGCTTCCTGGAGTCTGAGTTCTAGCTGGCCTTCGATGGCATTTTAACTTGTCTCTTGTGTTTGATTTTTAGTAAGACTTTGAACCCGACGCAGGCTTCAGTGGCTGCTGTGGAGCAGAAGCCTGAGAGCTTTGGTTGGAGACAATAAGACGTGGGATGAGGCTCCGTGACAGAACGCGGTTCGGCCTGGGGATTCTGAAGACAAAAAGCTTTGGACAGGCGAATTCATGGTCGTGGAAACCCCGCCCCAATTAAGCAATGTCAGGTTGGTAGGGGCTGCTAAGTGAAGTCATCTGCAAAGGAACTCCAGGAGGGACATGGGCTGCATAAATTAGGCAGACTGATCTATGGCTGATGAATGTGGGATGCTTGAGGAATATGCTTGGTCTTTGCAGGCAGCCTTGGTCAGCAGTCGTCCAGCTCCTGTGCTAGGGGTTGGCGTCTGTAAAAGTGTCCTGAGGGTATGGAGGTGGGTGTTGAGGGCAGGTCTTACCTGAAGGAGAGTTGAGGGTCAGCTTTGAGGCTGTGCAAGCCCCAATTCAGACCAAAGGTCCTGAGCACAGCTTAGTAGGGCTTCCTTGTCTTCTATGTCTGCAGACTGGGAAAGGCTCTTTAGTAAGGCTCAGCCCCGGGTTAGTGTTCCTGTAGAGCAGGGGTCTAGTGGCTAGACCTGTCTACCTCCTAGATGGATTTGTTTGGGAGGACCCCAGCACTGCAGCAGCTCTGTGAATGAATGAAGAGGCACCATAAGTCCATTGTGTTTTAGAGTGCTTGGTCTTTGTCCTTCCACAGGAATCTTTGGGTGTCATACCCAGTTTTAGATGAAGAAACAGGCTTAGGCTCCAGCCTAGCCACATCTGCATCCGTAGGTCCTCTGTGAGTCGTCTACAGGGTGAGAGAATGCAGTGTCTATCAGACTGCCAGGCTGGGCAGGTCCTTGATAAGGTATCGGCCTCATCCTAGGCAGACTGTGCTTTGAGGGCTTGCTTTGTAGCCTTAGAGGATTTGTTGACATGGGCATTGCTCGCCACAATGGTGATTCTTTCAAAATATGGTGTTCAAGTTAGGGAATGAGAAAAGTAGATGTTTACCAACCTTCCTAAAAGAGCAGTAAGTCTATTATTATCTGCTACAAGAAGTAACACTTTTATGTGAGGAAAGTCACTTTGCAAGTCCAAGCTAGAGAACGATTGGATTGTTGCCGTTTGTCCACCTCTGTTACCTGGTGGTAGGGATAGCTAGGGATGTAGTCCATGGAGATTGAGGAGAAGAGATGCAGGCGCCATCTTGAAGGTGGGGTCCCTCTAATCTCAGCCCCTTTATATTTACTGTCCATGAAGGCATGGGTGGGTATAGCTGTGTCTTCTCAGGCATATTGGCCCTGGGGAAGGGCTCTGTGCAGCAAAACCTCTTTCCCACAGCTGCAGACCTTGGGCTTAGTGCTGTCTAGAAGGTAGCTCCATTATCCTCTGGGTGGTCAGTGAGACCTATGTCGCAGCCCAGGTACCCAGTTCCAGACCTGAGAGCACTTAGAGCCTTGTTGTAAGTGGGTGTGACAGTCCCTAGAGCATTCATTGTCCTTCTGTGACATGGATTCTTTGAGGCACTTCTTGACACTGGAAGTCTGGGGTAGCCTCTGTACCTGAAGGCAAGAAAGGCGGTGTGGACGGCGTGGCTGCTGCTAGCTAGCAGCTATCGCAGGACCGTCTGTCTGACTCAGTGTGAGACTGTGTGGTGACTTGTTTCTTGTCCCCCATTCCCCACTGTGCCTTGGTCTATTCTTTTGGTCAGCTTTTGGAAGGGCTGGACAAAGCCCTACCTCGTGCTGCCTGCTACCATGGACCTACCTTTGGCCTCCTTAAAGTGTCTGCTGCCCAGCTGAAGGTGGCCAGACCTGGGAAATCTTTTGGCCCTAAGTGGGGTCTAGTTTAGTGTGTCATGTTGAGAACAACCTGATTTTGTATCCACAAAGGCTTTGGTGGAGCTAGGAATCAGACCCAGGGCCTCACACCCACTAGGCAAGTGCTCTTCTCCTGAGTTGCACTCCAGGCCTAAGGTTCTTTCTCACCTTGATCTGGGAGGTGGGGTCTTAGAGGGTCATTACCCCCAACCCACCCCCTTTTTTTCTTTATTCTGGCACTGTTTTTGGTCTTTGAAATCTACTAGGAATGATATCAGTTAAGGTCACATGCTAAAAATCACTCTGTGGGGTTCTGGGCAGTCACATGGTGGTTTTAGGCATCAAAGAGTAACCAGGCACTTTCCTGAATCACATCATTTTGTGATCTGCACATATCTGTGTTGACAAGATAGTTTATAGTTATAGGGAGCCAGGGCTGAGGTGCCTCCTATCTCCCCTCTTCTCCTGTTACCACAGCCTCTCTAGGGTCTACAAGGATTTCACGGCCTGTGCCCTTGAGGGATTGATGGTGTGAGTCTATCTGAGTATCTGAGTCTATCAGTAAGCTATAGCAAACTCTGTTTTCTTCTTCCCAGTTTTAATTTGCTTTTTACAAAGCCCCATGTAACCAGATGCTGAATACAGCAAGTTTTCAGGGTTGATGGCTCCGACTCGAGTGGGTAGCACAGTCCTCGGGTCACAGACTGGAACTGCTGAGGGCATTGAGTGCTCTGCTCCTCTCTTGCAGGCGTCCGACCTCCCATCATGAACGGGCCCATGCACCCCCGGCCCCTGGTGGCGCTGCTGGATGGCCGGGACTGCACAGTGGAGATGCCTATCCTGAAGGATGTGGCCACAGTAGCCTTCTGTGACGCACAGTCCACACAGGAGATCCATGAGAAGGTAGTGTTGTATGTCTCTATTAGTAGTTGGCCAAGTGTCATGGGGGAGTAGGAGACTGCAGAGTGTGGGCCATGCAACCTCAGGCTGCTGCAGCCAGAGTCAGCACACACTAGTCATGTTCCTTGGCCTCTGGCCACAGTGGGTCTAAATACTACCTGGTCTTGTGTGGCCTGACACTATGCCTGGCCTGGTCAGGAGGTGTAGAGATGGGCTTACTCTATTTTCTTGGCTTACATCACAGCCAGTTCATTGGAAGTGGAACTGTGGGCACCTGGCAGTGATTATGCTGGATGCTACCTGGCGTACAGACAAAAGGGCACAATACCCTCACCCTCAGTGCCTGCCTAGAGCTTGTGGCCGGGTGGTTACAGCTCTGAGAAGCTTCTGTGACTCATGTTCGCTCAGGTATGTTACCTGGAGTGTGTTCGTGTGATTTCTGCTTGTACCAGAGTTAATTCAGACTTTGCACTGAAGACAACTTGAAAATGTTCTTTAAAACAAACCTAAAGAGCTTCAGGAGCTGACAGGGTAGAACCAGTCAGGGACTGAAAACACAAGGGACCTGCACCTGCTCTTCTGGATGGTCAAGATGGTTAGCCTGCAATTTGCTTCACTGGAAAGAATGGTGAGCTTTGTTCTTGGTGGCACTGTGACCTCAAAGGGTGGGTCTTTTGGCTCATTGCAGATGTTGCCTCAGACCCAGAGGTCAGTGAAACCCTTATCTGAACTTACTCCATATAGCCTGCTGCTCAACCTTCCAAGTCTGCCAGGCATGGGATTTGGCATGCAGTGAACCTGCAGCCCTGTTCCCATTGGTTGCAGAGCCACCTGGGACTGTCATTCCAGCCTGAGCCCAGTGTGTGTCTGTGGTCCTCGAGTACTTGTCACGTCTGTGTAGACAGTCACTTACAAGGAGGTAAGGCTCTGTAAGTAGACTAGAGCTTCCGACCCATGGCAGACCAGGCTGACTGCGAGATGGCTGCCTTCAGCCAAGAGAGAAACTGAGATTGTCATGTTGAAGGTCATCTGGTGGGTATGAAGGAGCAAAGTTGAAAACACAGGGCTTCAAGACACTAAAACTAAAAGTGATATTACCACTTAGGGCATAGTAGTAAGCAAGCAGGAAGAGATCAGAAGTCCTGATTCTTAGGCCTTGTGGAGAAGAGTGGGGAATAGGAGGAGAGTAGGAGCAAGGAGTAAGCAAGTTAATGAACCCCAGAACTCAGAGTGGAGGAGCTAGGACTGGGTTTAGTAAGGACACTGAGCTTGTGGCATGGCATGGACAGTAATCGGGTACTCTATACTGTTATACATCCTTACAGCATGCCAGCAGCCATATTTGGGGGCCTTTGTCCTAGCAGACATGACCTGCATTCCCACAGTCATACCTGAAGGTATGGCAGCTTGATTCACAGTAGCCCAAACTGGACAACTACTCAGTGCCCTTTGGTGATATGCTGGGCAGATTGTATCCTGCCACAGATCCTGGCCCAGGCAAGGTATGACCACAGGCACACAGCACCTTGAGTACATACATGTCACTGAGGGAAGTCACCGTACTTCTTTCTTCTGACTGGAAATTGGGTGTGATGGCTGATGCCTGCGTAGAAACCTTGTACCACAAGCAGAAAGCCATATACAGGAAATGGCATGCCACAAGACGGGAGTCTGCTACCCAAATAACTATGAAAATGCAATAGGGCATGTGGGACACCTGCTGTCGATGTAGACAGGAAATACTGTCTTACATATCCTGTTGTATGGTAATTTCCACCTTTTTAGAGCAGACAGTCCTCACAACTGACTGTTACTGTCTACAGTGCAATGAGCATCTTCTGCTGTTAGTGAAGAACATGAAGAAAACTTTGCAGAGACCTTCGCTCTTCTGGCATGGGCCCAGGAGATCTATTAGAAGGGGCTATGGATGTGGGAAAGTCACCTTGTAGCAGGAATCCCAGAACATCCCTGGGCTGGGTGTTGTACAACTTCTCAAATGGTCTCCAGCCCAGGGCTGCATGGCCTAAGAGGAATCCAGGGGCACTGCTCCCAGCGTGTACTAAGTGAGGACTTAGGGGAGCAGGAAGTCTCCAGAGGGATCCTGTGGAGATGGGAGAATTACCATGGCCCATGGGTAGAGAACACCTTAGGCCAGAGGAAGTCTCTTGCATCTAAGATGTTGAAGAACTGAGTGGGCAGAAGTGTCTCATGTGACCAGCAGACTGCAAAGGTCCTGACCTTGGGCTCAAGCTGTAGACACACCTGGAATCAGGACAAAGGTTGAGAGGAGAGGGTTTCACTATGTGTAGGAATCCATTGCCATGGGTCAGCAGGGCCCGAGACTCTGACCCCTGTTGTTTATGCTTCGATGGAACAAAGCAGGGGACTGAGGGATGTGTGTGGCCTTCAAGTATTGGGCAGAGTGCTAGAGAACTTAGTTCCAGGGCTGGGACGGTGTTCTGGTTGGATGGCAGCAGCTGGAAGAGCAGGAGACTTCTGCAACTTCAGAAAGGAATTTGTAGGCATTCTAAATGACACACAGAGGAAAGTAAGCAGTAATAAAATCCAGTGAGGTCAACTGGGCCCTTTGTGCCCTGGCCTAAGGGCCATGTGTGACATCTTTAGGCCCTCAAGTCATCAGGAAAAGGAAGTCCTTGCAGAAAGCTGGCCAGAGAAGTGCTGCTTATGTAAACCACTCAGCAAGTCCCTCCCTGGCCCTATGAAACTCACAGTTCGCCAGCAGGTAGCCAGTAGGAAACCTGGATGCCACTTCCTTCTGTGGAGCAGAACAGCTGCAAGGGCCCGGGGTGTCTGTGAAGTTGGATAGGACACAGAGGCTTCAGCCAGTGTCTGTTCTGCCTTCATTTGGCTGTGTCAGCAGGAAGGTATCAGGCGTGATGGTGAGGTGGGAAGAGCTGCAGTCTCATATGATAGCTGCTGCTCTTGAGGTGATAAAACCATCCACTATGGGTTGGAGGTTCAGCGTTCTCTCAGCAGGAGACTGCCCTGACCACGAAACCTTACTGTGGTCTGGGGCATGAGCTCCCTTCAGAACTTGCTGCCACTGGGTGCACTCAGGACACAGTTCCAGCCAAATGTAGCTGTCCTGCATTAGTCAATCATCATGTGTTCTGCCTGCTAGAAACGTCTGGGACCCATGTCCTTTCATTCTGGTATTGAGGACACCAAGTACACTAGGATCAAATCTCTAACCTGGTTATACAGCTGGTGGATGGGGATCTGTGAGTGGCTTGTAAAGGATAGTTTCTTGGAGGCCTGTCCTAAGGGGACAGACCCAGACCTGGGCTGTAGATCTCTGCCCACTGTCTAGCAAGTCCAGCCCTAGTATGTTTTTGTCCTGCATCTGAGCACCGGAGACTTCCTACTAGGTACAAAAAAGAAGACACTATGAAAAAATTCACAGAGAATTATAGGCAGGCAGATTTTACCCAGGAAGGCAAATTCAAGCACAGTAGTGGATGAACAGTAGGGTGTGTTTTAGTTGCAGAAAACCCAGTGTTGATATCAGCATGTCAGTTGGCAGTTGGCCAACAGTGCCTAGACCCACAGAAGACCCTCCATTTCTAAGAAATAACTCAAGGAAATGAATACACTGCCTTTTTTTATGGAAGAGTTAGCACTAGCAGCGGTCAGAGTGCAATAGAAAGTTCAGATGCTTTGATTTCTCCCTTCCCTGTTGGTACATTCTACAGTATGTTGAAAACTTGTTTTTGAAAGACATTACTCTCATTGTTAAGTGCTGAGGATAAAAAGCAAGCTGACTGTCCACATGCGTGGTGACACACATACACAACATAGGCCTCTAGGGTATGGATCTGTCCTGTCCACAGTCAGCCCCTTTGCAAACTATCTGCATCTGGCAAAACTCATACTGGTCCTAGAGCTTAGTTAACAGCTGTGGACAAGCTGAAGCAGCTTCATATCCCATCCTGGGATGAAAACCAAGCAGCCACATAACTGGGTTTTTAAAGAAACTGAGCTCCTCACTGCATTAGCTAACTATACCAGCTGGAAGTACCAGTAGAGAGGAGGACAGGCACCATA
This sequence comes from Apodemus agrarius, assembly GCA_964023405.1. Taxonomy (NCBI): domain Eukaryota; kingdom Metazoa; phylum Chordata; class Mammalia; order Rodentia; family Muridae; genus Apodemus; species Apodemus agrarius. The sequence goes on from OZ030016.1 coordinate 74,805,145, forward strand.
GTTGGCTTATTACAGACTGTAGTGCCCTCTTGGAGGCTGGCCCTGCCACTCCCAATCTAATATGTCTCTGGACATGTTTGTTAATGTGGTTGTCTGTCACACCTTTTGAGGGAGACCAGTGTGGACTGGGCCCCGTTGTTTGGGCATGGGGTCTGGTTGTTAGCACATGGTGCTGCTACTCTTCGCCTTTGGACACCATCCACAACCTCTGCTAAGTCTCTGATGGTAGCTCTTCTGAGAGAGCTGTTCTTGAGAGACACAACTGTCCCTGCATTGTGTTCCCAGTGTCTTCCCTTGTGCTCCTTCTGCATTCCATGCCCCTCTGTTGTGGCTGGCTGCTCAGCCTTTGGGTATCTTTGGTGGGTCCTGGACAGCTTAGTAAGCAGCCTGTTTTCCTTCACCGCAGGTACTGAATGAGGCTGTGGGTGCCCTGATGTACCATACCATCACACTGACCAGAGAAGATCTGGAGAAGTTTAAAGCTCTCAGAATCATCGTCCGAATTGGCAGTGGGTTTGACAACATCGACATCAAGTCAGCTGGGGATCTAGGTAGGAGCTCTGAAGCCCCTGTTTCCATCTACCAAGGTATCTTACTTAGCCTTCAGTCTCTGTTGGACAGTCAGGAGAAGCCTGCTGGGGCTGCTTCTTGATTTGGGGCCCTGGGCAGGACAGATTATGGTGGGCTGCACAGGATGTGGGTATAACTTTACTCACTGTGTTGTCACCAACCTACCAGGCCTAGGGTTTAGGTTGAGACAAGGGACCAATCAGAGAGGTCATTGTTCTCCTCCCAGAACAGAATATGTGCCATAGTCACACTTGTACACACATGAAGCCGTGCATGCTCAATTGTGCACACGTGCTTGACTCTGCATCTGTGTTTGTATTTTTATTGAAACAGTATGGCCATACTTAGCCCCTTTAGCTTGTTTCTGTGCTAGTGGCCAACTGACAAAGCAAGGCTGCACTCTGCAGTGCCTGTTATTGACATCATTCTGCCTTTCCTTAAGACTACAGAGGAAGGCTAGAGTTGACCTGTCTGGGGAGCCACAGGGCAACTGCGAACTTGAGTAGCGTGATGGGAAAGTCAGTCTTGTTGTCTCATGCTGGCCTGACAAGCTACAGGGGCCAGAACCATGGTGGCCGCCCTTCCTTTCCTCGGGCGAGGCCCCACCATTTGTCTCTATAGAACCTGAATTCACAGGCTCCATTCTTCAGCTTGGGATGGCCTAAGGCTGGGCCAAGTTTGCTCCCCTGTGGCCCAGGAATGGGGAACAGGGTATGCCTTGTTTGCCATATTGCTTCTCAGTGGTCAGTTTTGTTTCTGAACCTCAGGGCTCCCTGCTACTCCCTGTTCCCTTGCTTATTTCAAGTGAGTTCTTTCTGGAGGACATGTGGGTCTTGTCTTGGTTCCTCCTTGTGTCAGGTACCTTTAATTTGTAAGACAGTTTCTAAAAACCAGTCCCGTCCTAGCACCTCAGTGGGAAGCATCCAGCCAAGGTGGGAAGCAGAGTTGGGGCCAAGGCCTCTGTGGAGCATGGGCTCGTGGTTGGGATGGTGGGATCCTCCTTTGAGGACAAGGGCCATGGGCAGCCCAAGGCAACATAGACTGTGTCAGCTTACAGTGCCTGAGCACAGGCCTTTGGGGAAATTGGGGCACGGTGGTTAGGGAAGAGAAGCCCCATCTGACTTGTTGCTAGGACAGTGGGGGTTGCTGAGCCCTGAAGTCAGGGCACCCTGGGGATCTGGAAGTTGTGATTCATGTAATGTCGACAACAAGTGGGGACCGGCCAGCCCCTAGATGTGCCAGTGTGGCCATGGCTGCTTAGGAATGTTGAGTGGCCAGTGATCCACATGGGAAGAATGAAGTATTGATGGGATTGGCTTCTTTTCAGCCACCTGCACATCTAGATTATTCAGGCTGGGGATGGTGGTCAGAGAGCAGTTGGCTGTCCCCTGCTCTGTTTGCTTGTTGGTTGCTACAGCTCTGTTGTCCAGGGTTGTGAGTACAGGTTAAGTTTGCCCAATGATAGAGACAGGTAGTTTCCTTGGTGGCTGTGGGATGTGTCTTCTGACATGTTCCCACCCTGAGGTTGTACTCTGGCTGCAGCACCTCTGATAGTGGATGACAGGAGGCTGTGGGCCTGGTACATGTGTCTCCATGTGTCTTGTAGGCATTGCAGTGTGCAATGTGCCGGCAGCCTCTGTGGAAGAAACGGCAGACTCAACCCTGTGCCACATCCTGAACCTGTACCGACGAACCACCTGGCTACACCAGGCCCTTCGAGAAGGCACTCGGGTCCAGAGTGTGGAGCAGATCCGAGAAGTGGCTTCAGGAGCTGCCAGGATCCGTGGAGAGACCTTGGGCATCATTGGACTAGGTGAGTTGGCCACTGTGACTCAGCACAAATAGCCTTTGCCCATCTGCCACCCTTACACTTCAAAGTTGAGGCCCTGGACTTGCTGGTTGTTTTGCTATCCTCAGCTCAGGACAGGACATAGGAGAGGAAGTCCAGGGGCAAGACACCAGGCTGTGTCTTTCACAGGTGCCATCCATGGGGGTCATTCATGTATGGGCACATGTGTATATTATGTGTGGATGGAACAGACATGGTATTCACATGGACACACTTAGATATGTACACAGTTACATACACACTTCGTGTAACCGACATGTTACTACTGAAGCACCACCTTGAGGGTGTGCTGTGGCTATAGCACCACTGACTGTTGATGACATGAGGCTGTAGCCTGATACATGTGTGCCCCACAGCTCTAGAAGACTTGAGTGGGTATGGCCTCAGGGCCTGCTTCTGTACTGCTCTGGTGGTTCTTGGTTTCTACCCTCCCTTGCTTGTTTTCATAGCTGTTTGCTTTTTGTTGGTACCTATTTGTTACATGTCTCAGAGAAATGGCACAGTAAGTTGTGCCAGAGTTTCACCATTGAGCGCTCCCTTGTCACCAGGCAGCATACCCTTGACTGGCCTGGGCTGCACTGTACTCCCGCCTCAGCACTGCTGCCAGCATCAGTAGATGGGAAATGTGTGTGGGTCACCCAAGTTAGCGGAACAGATAGACTTGGGATATAGTTGTTGTCCCATTGGACACTCACAGCAGGGTTGTCTGGTGTTCCCTGTCCAGTGTATAGGACAAGATAGTACCTCCTACCTCAGGGTTGTAGCCCTGAGATTCGTTGAAGGGTGAAGAAAGACAAGCAGGGGTAGTAAGGGGTCAAGGGTGTCACTAGGCAGGTTTTGGTGGTCAAGGCAGCCCCACCCTCAGGTCTTGTCCTCCAGTCTGCTTGACTCTGTTAGTGCCTCAGCCTCTGCTTCTGTCACTGGTGTTTGGGGACTGAACCATGTATTCTTTTGGTATCCTGCCTTGCAATGATACTTTGTCCACTGTGCCACTTGGCTGCCACTAACTACCTTTTGGCCTACACTGCTGTCTTCTGTGCTGTGTCAAGCTGTTCACTGTAGCCAGAGCTCCCCAGGTTTCAGGACAAATGGATGGTGACATGTATTCCATGAGGATGATATGGGTGGCACAGATGTGGTGATGCATATGGACATACTTGTGTATAAGTGTAAAGTATATACAAGCAAGCCTGCTGACTTTTGCCTCCTCAGGGCACAGCAAGGGCTCCAGAGGGAGTTGCTGCACCCTCTGTCTTAGGGACTCTCTAGTCATATGTAATTGCTCTCTTCCAACTACAGAACAGTTCTGAGGCTGGCTTCCATACACTGTGGCCTCCCTCTGGAAGGGAAATGACCACCTGACCCCAGGTATCCTTGCCGTTTCCTGCTCTTCCTTTCTACAGCCTGTTGAGGCTGCCTTCAGTGTAGAATTTGGTGATTTGCTCTCGTTCATAAGAGAGGGCGCTTAGGCAGTGTGAGCTCTAAGTTTTGCTTCTAATGTTGGATGTGCCAGCTACTTTCCCATATCTGTTGACTTTCACACCCAGTCTTCTGCCTTACCCTTCCGGAGGTTGTTCTCAATCAGTTTTTTTTTTTTTTTTTTTTTTTTTTTTTTTTTTTTTTTTCAAAATACTCTGTGATAAATGAAACATACTCCGTTTCTCTCGGGAGTATACATTGTATTCTGCCTGGGACAACCCTGTACCTTTTCCAGCAAGCCTTCCTGTCTGCAGTCTCTGTACTCCATCTGGTACAACTTGCTAGGTTCATCAGCCCCACTGGGATGGACAGGCTCCCTGAGTTTGTGTTCTTCCAACAGACATAAGGTTCTAGGTGTTGTCTACATGCCTGTCTTGCTCAGAAGCTCTTACTATTGAATAGGACTCTGTTGATCTGTTTAGCCACTGGGCAGATGAAGCTTCTGTGAACAACTTTGGACATGTCTTTTTGTGCACGTGACACTATTTTTCTTTGATTTAACCAGAAGTGTAGTGGCTTGATGAGCAAGCAGGAGGCCACCACGGCATTCTTCAAGCAGGTGTGTGCTTTGGCACTGTCAGCTGGGTAGCTGCCCGAGGGTCGGGACCTTGCAGGTCCTTACTAATGTCAGCATCAGTGCTGCCTCTGCTGTGCTTTAGTCTGTACCTCGCAGTAGCTAAAGAACCGGAGTGCCTTTCTTGCTGGAATGCCTGACTGTTGAAAACCTTGTCCCTGTGTTGTGAGGTGTGTGCTTGTCAAATTCTGTTTGGTTCTTGGTGTGGATCTGCAAGACTCCATCTGTGTTTTGCCTCAGGGCCGCATCAGACAAGTATATTGACACCATGGTACCTGCTTAATATCTGTGATGAGAGCAGATTATTTTCTGAAGAAGTCCAGCTATTACTTGTAAGTTGCTACCTTTTGTGTCCTAAGTAGTTTGCTCTCAGGTGCTATGAAAATGGTGCTTTTTCCTAGCAGGCTCATGGTTTTGACTTTACAGATCTCAGACCATCTGAAACCATACACCTTGCCCAGTGTTGTGAGTGTATTTTGACAGGAAATATAAACAGACATGTTCATGTCTTTCCACAATGTCTAAATTTGTTGAATAACAATAAATTCACAGGATTCTGAGGTTTCCAGTGGCAGCAATTTGCTAGATAATTCTGCCTCCCCAGTAATCTGGCCAAGGTGACTGCAGGATCTTTTACTTTTAGGACTGGGTCTCGTTATGTAGTCCCGTGGGACCTACAACTTGATAATGAATAGCTCTGTCGTTAAAGGAATGTACTACCACACCCAGTGTTTTGTTCTAGTCTTTTCTTTTTTGGATAAAGTTTGATTTATTTGTTACTCTTAAAGACTTTTACAAAAAAGATTTATTTATTTATTTTATGTATGAGTACTCTGTCGCTCTCGTAGACACACCAGAAGAGGGCATTGGATCCTCCATGACAGGTGGTTGTGAGCCACCATGTGGTTGCTGGGAATTGAACTCAGGACCTCTGGAAAAGCAGTTAGGGTTCTTAACCACTGAGCCATTTCTCCAGCCCTTACAAACTTATTTTTAACTGTGCTCACTCAGAGTGAGGACTACCTATGTCTCTTGGCGATCTGTTCCTGGTGTTTTCTTTGGCTTCCTTCATTCTTTTGGCCAAAAGTTTAGCATGTTCTGCAGCCTCCTCATTTTTCTTAGTACATTGTTTCTTTAGAGCAGTGTGTTGGTGTTTGTGTTGCAAGTCACATGGAATAAGGGCATGCTGAATCTTGGGTGCGGTGGTCCTGGGCTTTGTACCCTCTTTGTGTAAGGGCTTTCTGAAAACATATTGGCAGATGGCTTTACTTACTTTTTTTTATTGCTTTTCTGTTTTCACTATGACCAAGGCGACTTAACAAAGTATTTAATTTGAGGGTTCATGGTTCCAGAAGGGTAGAGTCCATAACCATCATGGTGAGGAGCATGGCAGCAGGCAGGCAGAGTGCTGGAGAAGGAGCTGAGAGCTTACATCTGGTTCACAACCACAAGGGAGAGAGAAAAAAGAGACAGACAAACAGACAGAGACAGAATGAATAAGTGTTAACGTGACAGCTAGCTGGGAATGGTATGGGTTTTTGAAACCTCAATGCCACCCCCAGTGACATACCTCCTAATCCTTCCCAAACAGTTTAGTATCTGTTAGTTCAGAAACCAATCAATCTCAGTCTCTCTCAGTCTCTTCCCCTCTCCTGCTCCCCTGTCTCCTCTCTCACTCACCCACCCCCTCTCTCATAATAACCAAGTTGAGATCATTCAGATTGGCACCCACAGTGCATTCTCAAACAAACTTGTGTTTCCTCTCTCCAGTTCTCTTAGATCTATAACAATGATGATGCTTTTTAGTAGCAGTCACACTTTGCTGTAAGTCAAGACGTCTTGCTTCATGGGAAAACCTTGTTTGTCATTTGTCTTAGGGTCTATATTACTGTGGAAAGATGCCATGACTGTGGCAACCTTTATAAATTTAATTTTAAATTAAACTTGGGGCTGTCTTACAGTTCAGAGGTTAGTCCAATATTGTGGCAGAAAGCATGGCAGACTACAGGCAGACATGGTGCTGGAGAAGGAGCTAAGAGTACTACTTCTTGATCTGAAGGCAGTAGGAAGAAACTAAGTCACACTTCCTCCAACAAGACCATATTTCCTAATAGTGACACTCCCTATGGACATGTGTGAGCCATTTTTATTCAAACCACTACATTTCACTCCCTGGTCCCCATAGGCTTGCAGCAATATCAAAATGCAAAATGTATTTAGTCCAACTTCAAAAGTCCCCATAGTCTATCACAGTTGCAACAGTGTTTGAAGTTCAAAGTTTCTTCTGAGACTCATGCAGTCTCTTAAACTTTAATCTCCCATGAAAACAAAATAAAAACTCAGATCGCATATGTTCAGCATATAATGACATAGGGTGTACTTGACCATTCCAAAAGGAAGCATAGTAAAGGAATACAGGATCAAAGCAAGACCAAAAGCCAGCTGGGTAAACTTCAAACTCTGCATCTCCATATCTGATGCCAAAATACTCTTCAGCTCTCCAAATCCTATCAGTTGTGTTGACTATAACACACTTCTTTCTCTTGGACTGGTCCACCCCCTCTCAGCAGCTTTCCCAGGCAGGTATCTCACGTCTCTGGCATCTGCAACATTTTGGGGTCCTCAAGGCAATCCAGGCTTCACTTTCACAGCTTCACACAATGGCCTCTCTAAGCCTCCATGCAGGGACATCCCTGACATATTCCTGGCCTAAGTAGTCTTCTTAGTCTTGGAGGGAGAAAAAGGGGTTATGGTTTTCCTGTCTTTGACTCTATTCTCAGAACCATGTATCCAAAAGCTGCAAGTTCCACTTGCTGGGGCTGAAACATGGCCCCTTCATTTAATTGCATCTTCTTTAGCTTTCTGGTTTTGATGGTTTCCTTCACTACTTAAGCTTGGCTGTCTTGGAACTTGTTTTGTAGACCAGGCTATCCTTGAACTCTGAAATCTGCTTGCTTCAGTCACCTCAGTGCTGGGATTAAAGGTGTGTGGCATCATGCTGGGACATAAGCTTTTCATTAATTCCTTTTCACAAATTGGAAACTTAGCTGGGTGGGGTCTTGCCCTGAGGTCACTACTTTCTATTCCATTTAATATCAGGCTTTTCTTTAATTTGTGTATCTTCCTGAACACAGGATTGTAGGCTTAGATTTTTCAAAATTTACTTTAATAAGGGTTCTTAAATGCTTTAACCTCCCTTCTAGCCCACCATCCATAAGAGGTAGTGGGAAGGAAAGGTTAATAGGGCAGAGAAGGACGTGGACCTGTTTAGAAATAGTTCTTTGGGGTGATTCCAATCTTTGTTGTCAGGATACCAGCAGTTCAGTTCACATGAATCAGCAGTGGTAGCTTGATCTACTTGCAAACACCATTCATGAATCAACAGTTTGAGCCAGAAGAAACCACGTGATGTTGTCAATTGTCCTGAGTCCATGAACACCACCAGAAGGTCTTCAGTGCTTTTTTCTCTACAAAGTCACAACAAATGATGATCAGCAAAGAAGGCAAGGCGAACTAATGCCACAGCACCATCAGCAAAAACCAGCATCAGCAAAGCCCAGTGAAGACCAGCAAAGAATGGCAAAGCGAACCAATACCATACTGTTGTTCACTATCTTTTGGGTTATTCTTATACCCTTTCCAAGCATCATGTGTTCTCTTAAGTGTCTGCTTCCAGCAAAACATCATGTGCCCTTTTTCCAGGCTGCTTCCAGAAAAACACCATGTGTTTTTTCTCAGCAAAATATTATCTCATAAGACAGTTTCCAGAAAAACATCATATGACACAACTGAGTCTCCAAAGAAACCAGAGATTTCCACGTCACAGGATTTAGTCTGGTGTTCCTTTCTTCTTCAAATTGTACATTTTGTATTTTTTCCTTGCTCAGCTTGCTCCTTCTCATTACAGATTTATATAAGAGCACTAAGAACCCCAGGATAGTCAATACTAGGCTGTTTTGAGATTTCCTCTGCCAACCTAATTAATCCTTAAATATTCAATTTAGCCTCAGGCAGACTTTTTGGACAAGGGCAAAAAGTAGCCACATTTTTTGCCAAAATATCACAAGAACAATCTCTAGGCCCATACTAGAATTCTTCTCCTTTGAAATATCTTAGGCCAGGACCTTACAGTTCAAATCACCCTTAGCACCATCTCCTTCCATGTTCTTACTAGTATGATCCATTAAGCAATGGATTAAAGCATTCTACTGATTTTCTAATCCAAAGTCCACATTCCTCCAAACAAAATCATGAACCAGCCTATCACAGCAATATCCCAGGCCCTAGTACCAACATCTGTCTTAGGGTTTCTATTGCTGTGAAGAGACACCATGACCATGGCAGCTCTTTTAAAGGAAAACATTTAATTGGGGCTGGCTTATAGTTCAAAGGTTTATGCAGGCAGATATGATGCTGGAGAAGGAGCTGAGAGTTCCACATCTTGATCAGAAGGCAGCAGGGTGAGACTGAATCACACTTCCTCCAACAAGACCGCTAATAGCACCACTCCCTATAGTCTTATGGGGTCCATTTTTATTCAAACCACCATCCATATCTTTCATTTCTTTTTCTTTCTTTTAGTTTGAGGGGTTATTCGAGACTTTTTTCTGCGTAGTGGTGGCTTTTCAGGAACTTCTTCTGTAGACCAGACTGGCCTTGAACTCACAAAGCTGCTTGCCTCTGCCTCCCAAGTGCTGAAATTAAAGGCTTTAAAGGTGCACACCACCACACCTGGCCATGTCATCCATTTCTGATAGTTTCAGTTTAGAATGAGCTCATCAGTTTGTGTTTTGTTTAGTCCTCGTGGTATCGTGGGAGTACTGGTCTTTAAAATTCACCATGTCCTCAAGACATTATATAACCCTATTATTTCGTTTTGATTTCTCTTAGTAGAGTTCTGTAGTGATCAATACAGAATGTTTATACAGAATTTGTAAAACTTTTTAATGTGCTTTCCCCAATGCTGGTGATAGGACCTAAGTACCACTCCTCCAGTCAGGTGTTTGGTATGACTACTGTTAACAATTTGTGTGTTTTAATTTCCTGTAGTGTTTAGAAACATAGTTGGTCTTTGCATACTAACCTGTCCTGCAGTTTCCCTAGATTCTGGTTTGCAGGTTCTCCAGGCATTTCTTAGCCCCTGCTGGGCCACCTGCAGTGCACTGTGTGCTCTCCCCGCCAGCACATCTCTCTCCTTCCATTCTTTGTTCCTGCCCCTTTGGCATTAGCTGTGATGGTCAGCGCTTTAGAAACTTCATTTTTTTCTCTCAGCTTTAGTTTGAGTCATTCCTATTGGCCACTGTTTTGTCTTTGGTATTAGACCTTCTAATAAATTGTTCACTGCAGAATTCTTAATAGCGTTTCCAGCTCTAGAACAGGTGGCTAGGTCTTATTGTAGGACAGTTGACTGTCCTCTGCAGTTTTTCATATGTACCTATGATGCTGTCACATATTCCCAGCAGGTATCAGAAGTCCTCTCAGCTGATCCCACCAGCTGGGCTGACTGTGGATCTGCTTGTTTTTATTTTAATCTGTTAGAATTTTTGTGGTACACTAAGTCTCATCTAGAAAGAAATAATAGAGACCAGAGTTAGTCACATTTCTCCCTAACATGGTGGTTCTGTGCTGCTAGGGATATGTGTGCTGGGGTGGTGCTGGCTGATAGCTTTGGTACCCCTGGAAACAGTCTCTCTGGTGCCCTCTGCCCGTTTTCAGGGCAGCCCCCAGCTTTCACATTGGGAAGGTTTTTTCCCCAAGTCTCTACTGCTGACATTCTCAGCAGCAGCTGTCCTGTACTAGAAGCTTTTCTGTGACCCTCTGTCATTCTACTTAGATTCTGCAGAGTCCTCCCTCCTGGCCTGTGACTGGTGTGTCCCTGGCCTCAGCATTCCTTCATAGACTTCAGTTCTGTCAGGCCCCCTGATTTGCCTTCCCTGTCTTCTGTGTTCTAACCCTGTAGAATCATTGGGAGGAACTTAGGGTTTGGTGGGCCCTGCCCTCCCTGTTGGTCCTGGTGCTAGTGGATTCTTCACACTTGTTCCCATCACCTTTGTGTCTCCCGCAAACTTGAGTTTCCTGGGGAGACTGTCCTGGCTGCTCTTTGAACTGTGCCTGTGTCTGCCAACATGCCTGACTACTCTCTTTGCCCTTCTCCTGGTGGGTATTAACGTTCTCTCTTGGTGGGTGCTGCAGGAGAAGCTTATGTCCCCAGCATTCTCTTATGAGCAGCCTGTGGTGTCTGCGCCATGTCTCCAGCATGCTGTTGATGTGTGCATATGCGAGACTATCCCTGTACTCTGCCTTTAGCCTGTGGCTCCCATGACAGAACCAGGCTTGCCTCAGATGACACAGGATGTGGATTTGTGCAGTCGGGCCAGGAAGATGGCAGATCCATTGCATGCAGTATACCCTCTCTGCTGCTAGATTTTTTTTTTTCTTTCAAAATTTATTTCTTAGTATGTGTGTGTGGGGAGGGGGGAAGGTTGGGGGGGTTGTATGTTCATATGAGTACAGGTGCTCACAGATGCCAGAGGTGTCAGATTCCCCTGAAGTTAGAGTTAAATGTGGTTCTAAGCTGCTTGACATGAATGTTGGGGATCGAACTTGGTTCCTCTGCAAGAGCATCAAGCACTCCTATTCTCTGAGCCAACTCTTCAAACCCCTGCTGCTGGATTCTAATGTTCCGAGTGGTCCCTATGTATGCTGTTTGTAGCCAGAATTGATATTCTAAGCATGTTTGATAAGTGGACCCACAGATAAGTGGTCAGGGAAGGGGGCCAAGTTGATTGTGTATCGACTGTACATTAGTGAGCATAGCTGATCAATGGCAGGCTGCTGGAGGATGACAGCTGGCGTTATTCATTCCCCCCTTGGTCATGGTGCCTCAGCACCTGGGAGCAGATGTCTTGGCAGAGTGTTTGTGACTGAGATCCCAGAGATCTAGTATAACTTTGGCAGACAGGCAACGTTATCTGTGAGGCCCCTTGAATTATAGCTGTGAGGCCGGCCTCAAGCTCTGAGAATGCATGTCTCACTTCATCTTGACTCTGCCAGGTCGTGTGGGCCAGGCGGTGGCACTTCGGGCAAAGGCTTTTGGCTTCAACGTCCTCTTCTATGACCCATACCTATCTGATGGAATCGAGCGGGCCCTGGGGCTGCAGCGTGTGAGCACACTGCAGGACCTGCTCTTCCACAGTGACTGCGTTACCCTGCATTGCGGCCTCAATGAGCACAACCACCACCTCATCAATGACTTTACTGTCAAGCAGGTGCGCTGCAGCTGCCCCCCACCCTCCTCCCCTCTCCCACGGGGCAGTGCTGTCCTTTCTTTACAGTGTAGCCCTCTACTCTTCCCTCAGGGTTTACCCTTGTCCCTTCTCCCAGGACATAGTTGACCTCTGGCCTAGGCAGCAGCAGTAGTTAAATTCCTGGGCCTGTCTCATTCCATTGATAAACCAGGGTATACTTGCTGGTGCCACTGCCCACCCTGGCCCAGGGTCCCTCCCAGAACTAGTCTGTATCAGGCCATCCCCTGGTGGGTGGGAAGTGAGACTTGCTTGTGGGTGTGCCATTACAATGAAAAACTCCAGTGTCAATCACTCACATGGTCATCCTGTCTTCTCAGATGAGACAAGGAGCCTTCTTGGTGAACACAGCCCGTGGTGGCCTGGTGGATGAGAAGGCACTGGCCCAGGCCCTGAAGGAAGGGCGGATCCGTGGCGCAGCGCTGGACGTGCATGAATCAGAGCCCTTCAGGTGCCCCTGTGCCCTAAGATGGACTATGCCCACCAGCCTGATGACTATGACTTGGGAGACCATGTCTTTGAGCACTGCCCTCTTGCTGGCTGGGTTAGGGGAGGGTTTGCTGTCTGCTCTCAGGAGGGGACAAGAGCCTCAAGAATCTGTCTAGCCTTGGCCACAGTAATGGACTGGGCTTAGGCTTGGCTTGTTTTCAATTTGTCTCTTGATGTCCATGATGGTCCCATGGTCCCCAGGTTCAGCGGGGCCAAGGCACACGCTAGCTTGGCTTTGCATGCAGCCTCTAGTCCTGTCTGGGCTGACTTCCTTCTTGGGCTCCAGCAGCTGACAAAGCCCATCGCAGGATAGCAGAGCAGTTGAGTGGTTAGCCACTGAAGAACAGACCGTGGAGTCTGTCTGAGAGCCCTCATTCCTAGGGTTTGTTCTGCTGGGCAGGGCTGTGCCAGCACCCCATCAGGGCTCCTCCTCTAAGGCTCAGAAGACCCTCCACCCCTTACTGTTAAGACCTTGGGGTAGGTTTGATAGTCCTGCCTTTGGGACAGGTCAGGGGCCCTCAGATCCCAGGGCTGGTTGCCTTCTGCACCTCCCTAGACTTGGGTGCTCAGATCACTCTGACTGGATATGTGCTATCCTCAGCTTTAGCCAGGGACCCTTAAAGGATGCACCCAACCTCATCTGCACCCCCCATGCTGCATGGTACAGTGAGCAGGCGTCCATTGAGATGCGAGAGGAGGCAGCCCGGGAAATCCGGCGAGCCATCACAGGTGGGTAGCCATGCTGTCAGACTGACAAGTTTGTTTTATGCCTGTTAAAGGAGGGGCGGGGTGACACTTGGTTGTTCCTTTATGGAGGGTCCCTTGGGGTGAAGTTGAGTAACATATCATTTTTGTACATGAAGACCTGCCATGCTGGATGCTGTCAGCTGCTTGTGAGCTGAGAGCACGTGTATAGGCCTAAGGTCTCCAGGTTGGGAGCTGCTTTTTCAGGTGGACAGGCCCTGTGGCATTCATGGGGAGTAAGCCAGGGCTGTGGGAAGAGGGGTGGCTCTGGGTCTGCCTCCTGGCCCCCACAGAGGGAGCAGTCTTAACCCACATTGCTGTCTCTCTCTGGTGTACCTTCCAACATCCCAGGCCGCATCCCAGATAGCTTGAAAAACTGTGTCAACAAGGACCACCTGACAGCCGCCACCCACTGGGCCAGCATGGACCCTGCTGTGGTGCACCCCGAGCTCAATGGGGCTGCCTACAGGTGAGCAGGCAGGGGAGGGGACAGTCTCCAAGACAGTGAGGCTTAAACCTGGACCTTGGCTAGTAGGTACTGCAGTGGGTCATATGACTGGGCTTCGCCCTTATGTAAGGCCCTGTGGATGTTAGGATTGAACTGGATGGCACAGTCTATTTTCTTGGGAAAAGAGGTTTGGTCTTAGGAGCCTCCTAGATAGGAATGCTGGGCAGAACTGTTGTTGGTCCAGAGAGTAGTAAGGAGTCAGGGAATGGGGCTTGGGGAAGACCTCAAGTAAGAAGCCAGGCTGCGATGCTACCCAGCACTGACCAAGTGCTTACTGCCTCCAACTTTTCTGGACCTCGGGGGTCATTGGGAACCATGCAGAAAGGGCTGTGTGCAGCAAGTGGGTCTCCATAGAGCTCACATGTCTGCCCTCCTCTCCCAGCAGGTACCCTCCAGGTGTGGTGAGTGTGGCCCCCACTGGCATCCCAGCTGCTGTGGAAGGGATTGTTCCCAGTGCCATGTCCCTGTCCCACGGCCTGCCCCCTGTGGCCCACCCGCCCCACGCTCCTTCTCCTGGCCAGACTGTCAAGCCTGAGGCGGATAGAGACCATACGAGTGACCAGTTGTAGCCTGAGAGGAGCGCTCCAGCCGTGGCACCCAGTGGAGGGTGCTGCACGCTCTTGGACCCACGTGTGCAGAGTGGCATCCAGTGTGGGCCCTAGCACTCCAGAGACTGGCCCAGGCGTGCGCTAGGCGGGGCGAGGAAGCACGTCCCCAAGTTGATTGTAGTTGTCCCGTCCTGTGGGCTGGCTCACTGTCCTGTGTCCTTTGCGTTCCTCGTTTAAGCAAAAGAAGTTAGTAGCTAATTCTATCACGAATGTTCTTGTCTGTGTACAGTTTTTAGAACATTACAAAGGATTTGTTTGCTTAGCTGTCAACAAAAAGAAAACCTGAGGGAGCATTCAGCAAGTCAGTTTTGAGATTATTTTTCCTTTTCTACGTTGGAACGTGCCCCGGAACGTGGCCGTCGGCACACTTCTCAGGACAATGAATCCTTCCTGTTTTTCTTTTTATGCCACACAGTGCATTGTTTTTCTACCTGCTTGTCTTATTTTTAGAATAATTTACAAAAACAACAAAGGCTGTTTTTCCTAATTTTGGCATGAACCCCTTGTTCCAAATGAAGACGGCATCACAAGTGGCTCAGAGGCGTGTCTGCAGTGCCCAGTGTGCTCAGGACCACCGGGGTCTGTCCTGGGGGAGGCAGGGGTTGGCAGCCCCTTGCCTGCGTGGTGCCGTCCTGCTGATGTGGTAGGCTAGCAATATTTTGGTTAAAATCATGTTTGTGACTGTAACCATTTGTATGAATTATTTTAAAGAAATAAAAATCCCAGAAAGAGCCGGCACGCCTGGCACCAGTTTTAATGGCTTCATCGAGTTGGAGCACTGGGGGGTCCCTCCTGGTCCTAGCTCTCAGGACTGCCAGGGCCTGGCTCAGCTTCTGTGGAGCAGGCAGTCCTGGGGAGACCCAGAAGAGGGCAGCAGCAGGTAGGGCTGTAGTCCCCACTACATCTTAAGGGGGCCCTGAGTTGGGGAGGCCATCCTTACATACAGGGAGGGAGGGCTGTGTGAGGGACCACTCCTTTTGTCTAGACAACAGCTCCTAGGCCAGCAGCTCTTGGACTGACATTTTGGACAAACCCACTGAAAGAAATACCAACAGAAAATTACTACTAAACAGAAGTTTTAGTACACATGCAAAGTAAAGTGCCAGGTGGTGTATGATTCTCTTTGCTGTTTCCTCCACTGCATTGTCTTTAGACGAAGGTTTTGATCTACCAAGCTGATTGCAGTAATTCCCAACAGGAACTGAGCCTGGTATCATTGGTCCAGCCTGGGAATCAACCAAAGAGGCACTGCCTCTGTGGATGCTGAAATAGTTGAGACTAGAAACAAGCCTTGTGAGTAGAACTGTAGAGCTTCAAGGAGCAGGTGGCATCAGTCCCAGAGCTCAGCTGTTTGTTTTTAATGGGTCAAATTTATGTGGAATAACGAATGTGTGCCATCTGGGATTATAAGACTAGGGCATAGTAAAAAGCAGGTGGTGGCTGGGGAGATGGGTCAGTGGGTACGTACACTTGCTCTGTAGGCACCAGGGCTTATGTTTGAATCCCCAGCACCCATGTAAAAAAAAAAGCCAGGCATGTACCTGTTACCCCAGCACTGGGAGATAGACAGAGAGCTGACTGATAAGCAAGCCTAGCCAAACAGGGAGCTTCCAGGTCAGTGAGAGGCCCTGTCACAAGGTAGTGATGGAATAGGACACCTGACATTCTGTTCTGGCTTCTGCATGTATACCCACACCCCTGCGTGCACCCCACCCTCTCAAAGCAGGCATGGTATCAATAGACCAATTTTGCAATAGATTAGTGGGCTAAAAAGAACAGGGAACCAAGGGAGAATAGATTGGGGTACAAGTGTGTATGTTTCTGTGTGTGTCTGCATGCAAATGTGTGTGAGAGCCAGGGGAACAAAGGAAGGTGCCTCATCCTTCAGTGGGCAGAACTGTAGACTGGCTTGTCAGAGAAGGGTAGTTTGCTCAAAGTGTATCAAAGAGCACAAATGGGGGCACAAACTGGGACTGAGTTGTACTTAGACTCCTTGGTAACACCTGTTTTTAGAAGAGACCACAAGCCAAGATACCGGAGTGGTAGGGACGCAAGAGTTCTCTGACAGCAAAAAGAAGGCTTGGGTCCTGAAGCAGGAGTGAGAGGCTGTTCTTCAGGCCCAGAGCAGCATTTGGGCAGGCTGGACCAGGAGTAAAGCAGGACCCAAGGATGGGTAGACAAAGGGGCCTGGGGCCTATCTCCATCCTCTTCTATGGCTTCTCTCAACCCCTCTCTTTGGGTAAGTAGTTGGGAGAGGGTGGACATTCTAGGGAAGACTGGGCAGGGGCACAGCAGTAGCCAGACTCTTCTCCTTGTGGCCACCCTAATCTGGCCTCACACTGATCCCAGAATGGGCCCAAGGAGGCCAGGAAACACCCTCTCCTTCCCAGTGCTCTGGTTCAGAGCCCAGAGTGACTCTGGAAATGGATTTTCCAGCAAAAAACAACTATTAAAACGGAAGAATGGAGGAAGGCCAGCTGCCAGTCCCTCCTCTGGCTCCTGGCTCTCTCTGAGTAAAGAAAACCATCTGGTCTGCTGGGCCTGAGCCCAGGGCCAGAGGAGACCTCTAATCCCTCTGAGCAGTACCATTCACTCCCCAGCTGGCCCTGTGGCCCCCTTCCTGCCTGGCCTCTCCCCACCTTGGACCCAAGCCCTGGGGGCCTCTACAGATGCCCCACATAGGAGTGGCCTGGTCCATCATGTGCTCGCCATGTGGGAACCTTGAGTCTCTCCTGAACCAGCACTACGTTGAGTCCACATTTGCTCCTCTACTCTCACCCACCACACAGCCCTGAGCCCTGAGGAACTCACCCAGATGGCCATGATGGCCTCCTGCTCCCAGGATCTACCTCTGCCAGTGGTCAGGGAACTCTTAAGGGTTTTCTGTTTTGTTTTGTTTTGTTTTGTTTTGCTTGTTTGTTTGTTTGCTGAGGTATAACACCATGATTCGAAATAGCTTGGGGAAGGAATGGTTTTATCTTACAACTAAGTTTACATTCCATCACTGAGGTAAGTCAGGGTAGGAACTCGAGGCAGGAACTGAGAGGCAGGAACTGAAGCAGAGGCCATAGAGGAATGCTTTTTACTGGCTTGCTCCTCTTGGCTTTCAGTCTGCCTTAAACAACTCAGGGCCACCTTCCCAGGGGCAGCACCAGTAGTGGATTGGGCCCTCCCACATTAATCATTAATCAAAATGCCCCACAGGCCAGTGTTATGGAGGCATTTTTCACTTAAGATTCCCCCTTCCCAGACATGTCTAGGTTTGTGCCAAGTTGACATAACCAAGCAGGACAGTGTATAAAGATTTAGAAATCTTATACATGTTCATGGGTCACCTCAAACAGTATCCAAGTACAGTATAGAAGCTCACAGGCCTTCCCAGGCCTGGACTGGCTTGTCTCATCAAAAAAGTTTATAAACAAAAGACATAAAAGCATCCTAGTTTGTCCCTCCCACAGGCAGTGTCTGTTTCTCATTTAAGCAGCTGTCTTGTAGCGTCAGCATTGGATGTCTGCGGGGTTCTGCAGTGCATGGAGGTGAAGCACGGCTTACTCACAACCTCCATTCAGCTCTGGGGTGTGGCTGGTCAGCAGGCTGTCAGGGGTGAGCAGATGTGTGGCTTGATTCTCGGGGGTTGAGTTCAGAGACACAGCTGTGAGCCATCTGAGGAGACAGTCCCATGCTACATCTCCTTCACTGCATGACAGTGACTGTTTCTCCTAGCCCCTCAACATCCGCATCCTCAGATTCCACAGTCCAGTCATGTGGAGACACCGTGCCTGTGCTTACCGCTCCTCTTCTATCTTGTGAAGCCTTCATAATCTCCTGCTGTGTGTGTGTGTGTTGTAAATATGTATATATGTTTCCATGTGTAGGTACATTTGCATGTTTACTTATGTGCAGTGCACATATGTGTGTAGGTGTGCATGTAAATATGTGCACGTGAGTGTGGAAGCCTGAGGTTGATGCTGGTTCCTTGACTACTCTCCACATCATGTACTCAGGCAAGGCCTCTCGATTGAACCCAGAGCCCAGTAACTTGGCTAGTCTAACTGGTCGGCTTACTCCAGGGTTTCCCTGGCTCTGCCTCCCATGTGTTGGGATTTTACCATGCCCATCTGCCATGCTGGGATTTGAATGTCAGTTCTTTATTCTTACACAGCAAGTGATTTTACCCACTGAGTTGTCTCCCCAGGTCCTTCCCATTTTTATTGTGTAAATAAATCCATTGTACAAATCATGGCTTCATAGGACCTTTTCATGCATGTTATAATGACCTTTGTGTTCACCCTTGGTTACTGTCTCACACACACACACACACACACACACACACACACACACCTACACCTCTTACTCATTTTTTACTTAGGGAGTTCTTCCTGATGCTTTTCCTTATTGCTTTACAAGAGTTCTTTGCATAGTTTGGGAAATTATACTTTTACCTGTGGCACATGTTATACACCATTTTCTCCTCTGTCCTGGTTCAATGCCCCTGGCTGCTCTGCGGCCAGGGTTAGGAATGGCTCCCCTCACTCAGAGCGGCTGCTCTGCTCTTGTGTTAAACTGAACCACATGTCTTCACCTGAGAGGAACTACCCATTCAGAACCCAGGCCACCTTCCCTGAGAACCCCAAGCCTGCTGAGGTGGAGGAAGGGTGTGGCCCATAAGGAAAAGACGGGGTGTCCAATGCCTAACATACAGAATACCTAGGAGGCCCCAGAGTGCTCACTGCCAGGTTGATGTCTGGATTAATTGGGTCCAGAAGCAAAGGTTTCCATAGGAATCACCTACAACTGGCAGGGCTGAAAGCCTCCACCTAGGCAGATGAGCTCTCTAATACGAGACATGGGCAATGCCCGGGATGCAGGCCGCTGCTCCGTCCCAACTCTGGTGTGTTCTGCCTGGGTATGACTCTGGTCCAGGCTTTGCTTCACATCCCTGAGGAGCCGGTACTTACATGGCCTCCATTGGTATCCATCAGAGAAAGGCCGCCATCCTGGGCCTGGCACTACAGACCTTCTGTCTGTAGGTATTCTGTCCTCTGCTTTGTCCCTAAGGCCCTTGCCCCAGCTTTGTGGGGTAGATAGGAGGTCCATCTCCTAGCCCATGGCATTGCCTCGGGCTAGGGGTCGTGTGAACATGGTGGGTGAACAGTGGCCCAGCCGTGAGGATAATGACCGAGGAGGAACTTGGGCTCTGGGCCAATATCACACTAAATAAGTGTTTTCCTCCAAGACCAACGGCCTTTCACCCCTCCTGGTCTTCCTTTGCCCCTGCGCTCTGCCCCTTGCCCACCACCCATCATCCATCCTGGTCCTAGCTTTGCCCTTGCACGTTGTTCCTTGGCTTCCCAGACGTGGTGAAGGGGCCCTGGAAAGCAGGTTCTCTAGATGGGGCACTGTGGCCCAGGCCTTCCAGAGTGGGCACCTGCCTTGATCAAGCTGTTTAACATCACATAAAACCAGAAAAGGCCCTGCAAAGGGAAGGGCCAGCTACTCAGGGCTGCTTAGTCCCAGCATCCAGGGCTAAGCTTTGTTTTTGGCAACACCACTAATGCCCACCCCCTGGGAACCAGACAATGCAGCCCAATTTGTTATCTCCCATCTGTCCTGTGAACCCCCCCAGATACCCAAGGCAACATATTCTGAAAACCCCTTGAGCCCTCCCCAGGATCTCACCACATGCTCTGTGCATCTCTGGGGCTGCACATCTCAGACTACTCCAGGATGAAGGCCAAAGCTGCTGCCCAGGACCAGTATTTGTGCGTTAAGTACCCTCACCCTTGCCTTGTCATCTCTGACCTATGAAATATCTGGTGTGATCTAAGCCTCTGGCGTGTAGGTGCTGCTTGGCAATAGAACTGGCTGGAGATGAGCCTCAGACTCAGAGGAAGTTGCCAGGGCAAGTGCCATGCAAACGTGAACCAGATGGAAGGGCATGGCTCTGCCCCCACCTTGCCTGGAGTGGTTAGAAGCAGAGGCTAGGCAAGGGAAGGTGGGGGTAGGGTGGGGGCTGGACTAGGCAGAAGGTTTGGGCTAGGGTTGGCCAAGGCTGATTCCAGTTTGAGGAGGCGGGTCAACTAGAGTAGGTCAAGACCAAAGCCACAGTTGACCATGGTGTCAACCTGCTGTGTCCTCCTTACAGTTTTTATTGCTATGATGAAACACCACGACCAAAGCAGCTTGGGAGGAAAGGTTTGACCTACACCTCTACATCACTGTTCATCACTGAAGGAAGTCAGGACAGGAACTCCAGCATGGCAGGAACCTGCAGGCAGGAGCTGATGAGGAGGCCATGAAGGAGTATTGTTTATTGGTTTTGTTCTCCATGGCGTGTTCTTCCTGCTTTAGTAAAAAATAAAACCCAGGACCATCGGCTCAGGGACAGCGCCACCACAATAGGCTGGGCCCTCCCCCATCAGTCACTAATTAAGAGAAAGCCCCACAGGTCTGTATACAGCCTGAGCTTATGCAGGGTTTTTTTCAGTTGAGGCTCCCTGCTCTCAGATCACTTCAGCTTGTGTCAGCTTGACATAAACCATCCGGCATAACTGACCTCTTGTCAACTTGACACACAGACTTGTCACTGTTAAGCCACACCTTTTCTTTCCTGTTCATCCCCAAGATCACACATTCTTATGGGCAACATAAGAATATTTTATAAACTCACAAAGTCCCACAGGCTTACAAATTCAAACACTTTCAAAGTTCAGTCTCTTTCAAAAGAGTTCAAGGTAGCTTTTAAATCCAAAGTCTAAAGTGGACTCTTTTGGGGAGGGGTTGGTTTTTTGAGACAGGGTTTCTCTGTATAGCCCTGACTGTCTTGGAACTCATTCTGTAGATCAGGCTGGCCTCGAACTCAGAAATCCGCCTGCCTCTGCCTCCCAAGTGCTGGGATTAAAGGTGTGCGCCACCACTGCCTGGCCTAAAGTGGACTCTTATAAAGTGAAAAGTAAGTTAAATGTTTAAGAATGAAGAACAGGAGGGCAGACAAGGCAAAACTGAAAGGGAAACAGTGGAATTACTGATCAATTACCCATGTCTGGGATCCACTTATAACCTTCTGGGCTCCTCCAAAGGGACTGGGTCATTTTTCTGGCTCTGCCCTCTGCTACATATGAAGATTATTTTCTAGGCCTGGGCCTACTTCACTCCGTGGCTTCTGCTGTTCTTGGTGGTCATCTCATGGTACTGGGGTCTCCTAAATCCTGGGATCTCCTGGTGCGACTGGGCTGCACTTTCACCAATAGCCTGTCTTGGGCTATGTGCCAAGCCTCAGCTTCTCTCCAGTACCTCGTCTGTCCTGGGGCTTCAAATGCTGCTGACGCTGCACCTTCACCAATGACCTCTCCTGGCCTCTCAAAGTGCCAAACCTCGACTGACCTCTTCATGCCTTCAGTACCAGGACCACCTTGGAGACTCTTAGACATGACCAAGTTTGGCTGCCAGCACAAGGCACTGCCTTGGCATGCCGCTTCTGGAGCTCAGCTTCTGTGACTGAGGAAACACTTCCCGGCAGATTTCACCTGATGTGTTTTGTGTTTCTCTCTCTCTCTCTCTCTCTCTCTCTCTCTCTCTCTCTCTCTCTCTCCATATATATATATATATATATATATATATATACACACATACATATGTATATATATACACACACATATATATGTACGTACATATATATGTGTGTATATATATGTATGTGTGTATATATACACATATATGTATATATGTGTATATACATATAAATATACATATAAATATACATATACATATATATACATATACATATATACATATACATATACACATATACATATATATATACATATACATATACACATATACATATATATATATATAGTTTTTTTTGTTTAGCCCTGGCTGTTCTGGAACTCACTCAACAGAGCAGGGTGGCCTCAAACTCAGAGGTCCACCTGCCTCTACCTCCAAAGTGCTGGAATTAAAGGGATTTGCCACTACCTCCTGGCTTCTGGTCCCTTAATCACAGCTCATGTTTTGGCTCCAGCTGGCAAGCCTCCCAACGGGGTGAAGCTTTGACTTTAATGGTTCTGCTCTCTCATTAATCCCTGCTGGTGTTTCAGCTCCAGCTGACCAGACACACAAAGGTTTGGTGGTCTTTGCTTCCCTCGGAAACACAGCAGGCCCCCACTGTCTGTGCTGCTCTCAACATTCTTATCTTTCAAGCCTCACAGAACAACCCACTGAGGACTCAACACTCCATGGTTCTTCGAGTCCTTCCACAGTCCTCCCCAAACAACACGGTCAGGTCTGTCCGTCACAGCGATGCCCCACTCCTGGTACCAATCTCTGTCTTTGTCAGGGTTTCTATTTTGATGATGAAACATGATGCCCAAAGCAACTTGGAGAGGAAACTATATGCTTGGCTTATACTTCTGTATCCCTGTTCATCACTGAGGGAAATCGGTACAGGAACTCAAGCAGGGCAGACCTGAGCCGAATCAGAGACCATGGAGGAATGTTATTTACTGGTTTGTTCCTTGAGGCTTGCTCAGCCTGCTTTCTTACAGAACTCAGGACCATCAGCCCAGAGATGGCCCCACCCACAATGGGCTGGGCCGTCCCCCATCAATCACTGACTAAGAAAGCCCCCTACCTCCTGATCTGTGAGTGTATGTGGAGTGAGGAGGAGTACTCCTCCAGGGTCTGGTTACCATCAAGGAGAGCAGGCCTGAACACCAGCCCTGGGACCTGGTAACTGTCAGAGAGGGTGCCAGGACCAGGGAAACCAAGATGCAGGGCCAGAAGCCAGCTTTCCAATAAAAGTGGTGAGTGTTTTAGCAAATGTAGAATCCTGGAAATTGCTTAGGAAAAAAACCATCCTTTGGCCTAGCCAGCTTGGCCAACGACAGGGGAGCCCTGGCTCCTGGACATGTGTGAATGATGGCTGCCGGGCCAAGGTGGATGACGGGCAGGGCCCTGCTAGGCCTCTGCAGGGGAGCTACGCGATGACTTCACATTTGCTCCCCTCCACAGCCACACCCTGGGGGTGCTCCAGCCTCAGCTGACTTTGCTCTCTGACAGCTGAGCCCTTTCCTTCCAGTTGTGTGCCTTACTCTTTTCCCAAGCCTGCTTCCTACGAGTCTTCTAATGACTGAAGCCATTTGTCAGCACACTAGGGCCCAGCCTGGACTAGAGTCTATATTCAAACCACAGCCCTCCTGGGGCACCTGGCATGGCTAGTCTCAGGCAGGGTTTGCTTACTCTCCGGGAGCCCAGACTTCTGTCTTCTCCCATGCAGGGTTCTTTGCAGAGAGATTAGTGCACAGACCGCCAGCTGCCACCGAACCACAGCCGGACCCTGCAGCCTCTGTGGTGCTAGAGCATTGCCTCACTCCTAGGGATGCTTGCTGTTGCTTGAGGGGACCAACTTCCCTCATCCGTCTTCTAGGAACCTTCTTATCTGTAGCAGTCTCTCCCCAGGACATGGTCCCCACAGAGGATGCTGGTCTGTGTGATGACAGATGCGCCCTACTTGAGGCTGTTTCGGGTGGTAAGAGGAACGAACATACAGGAAGGGCAGAGTCAAGGGTGTTCTGTGTACTAACTCACCAGGCAGGTGACTTTGGCTGTAGGCAGCTGTGGGTAGTGCAAGGCCACAGGGCTGGGAGCCCCCAGTTCCATTAGCTTTGTACGCCCAGGGATCAGCCCAGGAAAGAGGGCCTGGGCATGATGAGTAAGCCCAACTGGTCCTGAAGAGGTGGCCGAGGTCCAGTCACTGCCCACTGGCTCTCTTGGGGGATGCACAGGATATCTTCTGTCTATGCTGGCCCCAGGCAAGGCAGGGTCACCCTGGCAGCCCCCAGCCCAGTGTGGGGGAGGAACGGAGGCTGGAGGAACCAGTCACACCCAAAATGAAAACCACATGCTGGGCCTGGCTTTCCCTCAAGCCGCAGCCCCACAGCTCCCTCTGCCTCTCCTTTGCTCCCCAGCCACTCCTCTAGGGTGCAGGGGGTGGGGAGCCCCAAACCAGAGGACAGCAGCAGGAGAGCTCAAGAGAAGAAGTGTGGCTTCCTGATGGCTGCCAGGCCCTCAGCCTTCTACCTCACTAAAGCTGAGGGCCCCTAGTTGTCCCTGTCTCCAAGGACCTAAGATTTGTTGTGGGAGATGCCCATGTAGGGCTGCTGGGTGGGGCACGGTAAGGGGCCCTGGCAGGCCCTGTGGGTGGAGCATTGGGGTGAGTGAGGACAGTCATTTGAGAAAGGCCTGGTGCTGGCAAAGATGGGTCAACCAACACCAGATGGCTTGTGCCCCAACCCCCAGCTACCTCACCCTGTCTGAGGCCACTGTCCGAGCAGTGTGTGGGAGGACACTGGATTGCTCTAATCCAGCCTCGGGATGATGGATCCTAGGGACTGGGTTCCCTACTTATGATCCCCAGTCTCAGTACACACTGTGTAACCCCAGAACCAGGCACAACGCTGTAAGACCCAGCTCTAAAACAACGGCGGCCACCTGTCCAATAAGAAACAGAATCCCAGGCATGGCCTGGGCACAGCTACTCAGGGGCCCAGCTGAAGTGCCACCACACAGTTCAGATGTGCTCCGGCCTCGCCCCACTGGACATTCTGTATTCAAGTGTATATAGTATGGCTCCTTTCCTGGGATCTCCTTGTCCATCCGCAGCCAGTCTATGATCCATAGGCCCCAGAGCCCAGACCCAGAGCCCAGCATGGGTGGGACTGAGCGAGAAGTCCAGTGCTGGGTGGGTGCAAGTCTCCTGCCTCAGCCAGTGACCCCATTAAGACTTCAGGTAGGTCCCGGGAAAACTACCAGAAGACCAGTAAATTCAGTAAGGCCACTGTGCATAGAGCTAATCTTCAGAAACAAACCCCTTTCGGATTCAAGTACTTCCATCAAGAGAGGCCATGAGGAAAAGAAGCAGTGATGGAAACTCTAACCTGGGAACAACTGCAGCATGACAGAGCTATGGGGGACGCAGGTCCCAGCAATAAAAAAGGAACTTTGCTTATATGATACAGTGGTACACTGCTTATAATGATACACAGCAATACACCTTCACTCTAAGCAAACGCATTGTTCGGACAACAACAAAGATTTTCTCTATAACTCGGTAAATTCATTGTAAGGTTACTATGGAAAAATACACAAGAGGCGCTGAGGTTTGGGCTTCCCTTCTGGAAGGCCCAAGGTTCAGACAGTAAGGGCCACGGGGCTGGGGAGGAGGGTGGCTCAGGGGTAGAGCAATGTCTGGCTGGAGCCCTAGCGCCGAGCAGGCTGGTTCTTCTGCCACGCGAGGACACAGGGTGCACACCACTGTCACGGGAAAGGTGGAGCGTGTGGATGCCTTGGCTCTGGACTTCTAACTCTGAAAAACAACTAACTGCTTACAAATAAGCCAGTCCCTGGTATTCTGTTACAGCGTGTCTCCTGGGAAGACACAAAGAAAGGTCTATTCACGTTACACGGGGGCGGGGTGTGTGTGACAGACTAAGGAAAGCATCCCATCCAGACCCAGCTTGGTGAGCCGGGGAGGTCATTAGGGGTTGCACGAAGAGCCTGAGTAACTTTCAGGTGTCTACAGTTATTTACAGGAGCAATGAACTACAATTAATTACAGTAGAAATTAGCAGTTGGGAGGGAGAGGGGCTTTGTGAAGGTCACATGGCCTGTGGGTTCACGAGCCTCCCCATCTCCGTCTTCATTGGCGTGTCTGTTGCTATGATAAAACATCATGACCAAAAAGCAACATGGGAAGGAAAAGGTTTATTTCATAGACTTCCACATCTCAGGAAATCAGGGCAGAAACCTGGGGGCAGGAACTGAGGCAGAGGCTTCCTGTTCATTGACTTGCCGAGCCTGGCTTACAGCTCCCAGGACCACCAGCCTGGAGGTGGTGCAGATGGATCCTCCTGCATCGATTAGCAATAAAATGCACCACAGGCCAATCTGGTGGGGGTATTTTCCCAGTTGAGGTTCCCTTTTCCCAAATGACTGTGACTGGGGTCAAGTTGTCATAAAGTTAGCCAGCCCATGCTCCTCCTACAAGGGAATGGTAGCAGGCTGGATCCCAGTGCAGGTGATGAGAGCCTCACAGTAGAGATGGGCCAGCCTTAGGAAATGACCGCCGTGCACGACAGCACAGACTGAGACACGTTCATAGCACAGCAGAAGCAGCTGCGCACGGGTATGGGGTCTCTTCTCCTGGAGGTGGCTGTGTTTAAATGTGGTGACTTGCTGCTGAATGTGGTGGCTTTTATGCTGTTAAATTACATGTCAATACAGCTGGCTTAAGGGAAAGGCCACATTGCTGCCCCTCAAATTTGATGTCACCGTGGAAGCCACACGAGAGAGGCAGACACAGCTCATCTAGCATCGCAGGGCCCAGGCCGCCCTGTCCAAAGGGTGAGCTCAGGGACGAGGAGCTGGGCCTTCCCTGGTCCTGGACACTCTGCAGGAGATGTCTGATCGCCATCATGGGCAGCAGAGCAAAGCCCAGCACCCCAGGGACATCCTGGTGGAGGACAGTGACCCCGTGGCCCCAGTTTAAGTGAGAGGACATCTCTGGCTCCATCCTATATTGGGGGTCCGAGGGTCGGTGGTACCTTACCACAGCAGCAGACGCGAAGCCGGGACTAAGGCCCTTCTGAGCAGAGGCACCTTATTGTGCTTCACCCCATGGGAGGCGGGGACTAGAGACTAGTCATACCTGGCCTGTAGCACTATAGTCTTGGGCTCCTCACTGGAAAACTGGGAGTGGACCGAGGTGGAGGTCAGCGCTGTGCTGATGGGGACCAGCAGACTCTGAAGGGGCAGCCAGAGGAAAGTGCATTCCCACACAGTTAGCTCATGGTTTACACATCCCAGCAGGCTGATAAGGTCACGAAAGGAGAGAGGCTCAGAGCTGGAAGCATCATTGGGGCTCATGAGCCAAGACCTGCCTGTGCCAGAGCTCTGGGGGCCTTTGGGGTCGTCCAGCTCCGGCAGCCGGGGCTCCTGGTTCTGAGCTGGTCTCCTAGCGGTGCCCAGCCCCTCAGCCCACCCTCAGCTACTCCATCTCGGGCCTCCCACTTACTCCAGCCCCTAAGAAGTGTTTACTTGCGACAGCCACAGTCGATCCGCACTTGTGGATGTTTAGGATTGTGAGCTCGCTGAGCTATTTTTCCTCAGGACAAAACTGTGCTTGCCTCGAGGCCAGGCTGTTGCTAACCACAGTAAGTCCCAACTGTGACTTGTTCCATCACATTGAGGTACTAAAGCCGCCCGCCTGCCCCCCGTGACAGCAGCTCTTCACAAAGCCCGGCAGCTTCTTCCACTGTCTCGCTTGCTGTAGCCATACTGCTGGATAGCTGGTGAACTCCCTGTCCCTGTCTGCGTCAGTCACTACCTATATCACCCGCCTGTCACCACCTCCCCACACAACAGTTGTTTAACTGGCTTTAACTCCGTCTTTGCCACTCCTGAGCTTTCGAGACTCTGGGCGTTGCTGAGGCCTGGGCATTCTGAGTGTTGGTAAGAGTCTGAACCACAGTGGTTTCCAGAGTGCCTGGCCTTCTGCAATGAGCTCGACACAGGCCGGCAACTGCAGTTTACTTGACACTTTTTTTTTTTTAATTTTAAAGATTTCAAAATTATGTATATATGTGTGATCAGTGTGTGGGTATGTACATGGGCGTGGATTCTCGTGGAGGACAGAAAAGGGCGTCTGAGAGCTAGGAGCTGGAGTTACAGGCAGTTGTTAGCTGCCCAACACAGGCTCTGGGATTCAAATTCCAGTCTGTGCCAAGAGCAGCAAGTGTCCTTAACTACAGAGGCATCTCCCCAGCACAGATTCTTTTGAAACGAATTATTTTCATTCTTATTTATGTATACATGTGTGTGCCCATGGAAACCAAAGAGATTGTTGGATTTCTTAAAGCAGGAGTTAGTTCTAGGAAGCTGTAAGCCACACAGTGTGGGTGCTGGGAACTGATCTCAGGTCCTCTGGAAGAACATCAACTCTTCCTAACCCCCGAGCCATTTCTCCAGCCCTGTCACTTGGCACTTCTTGAACATAGTTACCAGTGACAGTGGACAGTAGCTGTACAGGTTCGTGGGCCACTGTGGGGGCGCAAACGTGGGAAAAGGAACAGAGACACTCACTGATCTTCCTGTCACTTGCCATCACCTGCACATCCATGGAATCCCAGGTGACACTTTGTCCAGAAGCCACTGTTCCTTCTCCAGGAGGACGTCACATCCTCCCAGGGACATGCCAGACCTTCTTTTGTTTGCCAGTCTGTGTGACCTGCACTGAGTTTATGCTTCTTCTCATGCTGAATCTACAGCGTCTCTCTTCTCTAGGGAAGACCACGTTTAATAGTGGCTACCTCTCACTTGGGGAAACATTGCTGTCCCCAGCAGTCAGGCAATGTCCTGACCACAACGGTAACACAGAGGTCAGGGGGACTTCTGTGACCTTGCTTTAGACAGCGTGGTCTGGCTGCTTCCTCTCTGTGGTGGCCATCGCCACCACCACCACCACCAAGAGCTGCGCATAGGCATTTTACAACCTTGCTAATCATCCTGCCTGAGAACCACAACCTGAGGTCTGGAGAAAGGAAGCTGAGCAACTGTGGACCAGAGCAGCCATGATGGGGGAGAAGTCAGCCTTGCCTTTTGGGCCTGGCGTGGTTGAGCAGCTTGCAGCAGCATTCTAGCTCTCTGGTGCTCTTCACACCATGCCGTGGTCAGTGGAGCACCGCTGCAGATTTCACTGCTAGTCACAAACTGGGAGGGGATTTCAGCTGAGGGAACGCCTCCATCAGGCTGACCTGTCGCCAAGTCTGTGTGGCATTTTCTTCCTTAGTGTCTGATGTGGGAACGAGCCGGCGCACTGTGGGTGGGCAAGTAGTCCTGGGTTGTGTACAAAAGCAAGTTGATCCAGCTGTGGAGAGCAAGCATTCTTCTGCAGCTCTGCTCCAGTTCCTGCCCCACATTCCTGTTTCTTTCCCAATTTTCCTTGATGATGGACTGTAAACTCTAAGATGAAATAAACCCTCTCTTCCCCAAGCTGCTTTTGGTTATGGTATTTATCACAAGAGAAAACAATACAGGACAGTGCTTATTGGTAGAAGGAATATGCCTTTTAAAAACATTAAATTTTGATATTGATTTAAATTTTTTTTCTTGAGATAGGGTCTTACGATGTAGCTCTGGCTGGCCTGGAACTCACTATGTTGACCAGGCTACACTTGAACTCAGAGATCTGACACCCAAGTGCTGGGATTAAAGAAATGCTGACCAATTTTTTTGTTTTGTTTTGTTTTTCGAGACAGGGTTTCTCTGTGTAGCCCTGGCTGTCCTGGAACTCACTCTGTAGACCAGGCTGGCCTCGAACTCAGAAATCTGCCTGCCTCTGCCTCCCAAGTGCTGGGATTACAGGCGTGTGTCACCACCGCCCAGCTGACCAATTTTTTAATTAAAAGTTTTTTATTATATTTTAAGTAATGGGGATGAAGCATTTTCCTCTTTCACCATGTGGATGCTGAGGATTAAACTCAGGCCTCCAGGCTTGGTAGCACGTGTTTCTACATGATGATCTATGTCTGGGGCCTTGGGGTTTTAATTTTGATATAAAGTAATCATATCATCACCAAAAAATTCTGTTTATGTCATTGTTTTTCTTACCTTACTGCACTTGCTATAATGTCTAAGAAAGCCCTGGACATCGGCGACAGTGGTAGATGCTACTGTCTTGGCCACTGGAGGGTACACAGCTGCCTCAGGGTTTTTGTCATGTGACACACCCTGGAAGAAAGTGGAAAAGGAGCGAAGGTTTATTTTGACTCACACTTGAAGTCCAGGTTTGTCTGTGGGCCTGTGCTCTGACGAGATAGAGCCTTCTACCTCACAGCAGCCTGGAAAGAGGAAGGGGTACGGGGAGGGTCCTGGGCAAGGCTCAACCCCAGGGACCCACTTCCTCCAGCAGGACCCAGCTTCTTAAAATTCTGCACCATGAGCTGCAAGCCAACCCTCAACACATGCACCTGTAAGGGACATTTCACACGTAAACCATGACAGGAACCTCCAGGGTTTGTTGTTGACATGGTCAGTTTTGTTGTTAATAATAATGGGCACACGGTCAAACTTAACTTTGTCTTGTCTCTCTGGGGCTTCTGGGATTATCTTCAGTGAAGAGATCTGAGTTGGTGGCAGAGCCTGCCCTGGTGGACAAGGTCTCCTGTGAGATGTCGCACACGTTACTGTTTTCAGTTTGGTTGTTTTGCATCTTCATTTAGAAGCGATGCCTGTCTGCTTTTCCGTTTTTCTCCGCTCAGGGTTTCTGTATTAAGTGACACCGGATTCATGAGTCGAGTTGCAGATTTTCCATCTTTTCACCAGCTCCGAGTCAGATCCGGGCCAGCGCCAGCATCTCCGCTTCGCCCGTGCTTCCCAGGGCCAACCACGTCTAATCGCCTCTCCAGCTTCTCGTATTTCTCTAATTGTGTTTTTCTCATTCAGTAACTCTGGCATCTGAATCCACTGAGATCACCTGTGTGCCACAGGCTTCCTAAAAGCTTCATGTTTGCAGGTTCTGACATGGTGACCCCCTCTGGAGTCCCCCTCTTCATGACTCCTGTCGTGTCCCTTTTTGTGTGTGGATCTAAATGTCAACATTTAGCACTGAATAGCAATGGCCGTCCCGCACTGGGCCTTCTGGCATGGACAATTGATGTCAGGAAGAATCACGTAGCCTCTTGTTCTCTGCCCCATTGCTTTCTTTTCCCCTCATAATCCTCTGATTTCCGCGATGGAGCTTGCTGTGACCGGCTTGCCTCTGTCTCTGCGGTGCTGGGATAAAGGTGTGCACCTCCACACCCAGCCCAACTTACTGTCTTAGGATGGATAGAGCATCCTTTCTCTGTATCTACTGCAGCACTCCCCATGCTGGGGCTCTGCTTGTCCATTTCCATGGCTTTCTAGTGGCTCCACATGTCCAGACTGGAATTCCTGCTTTAAACAAACAGCTGCTACAAGTGTGCTGCGTCATTTCCGGGTGGTGAAGGCTGGGGATAGCTTTAGTTATTTTAAATTTTGCTGGATTAAAAGATCATTTAAATCAAAACCGCTTTCAGTTCACTAGCCCTGCACATGTAGACTTAATCTCCTCTGTGAGGGAGGATGTGAGCGCAACCATGTTATATAGTCTGTCTTTCTGTCTGCCCGTCTGTCTGTCTCTCTGTTGCCACCACACCCTTGGCACCCCAGCCCCTGCCGACCCTGCATTGTGTCATGGCGACCCCTGTTAGGGTCCGTGTTTACGTCAGCACAGCTCCCTGGCGGCCATGCTTAGACGCTTGTTCTGATTGCTCTCTCTGGCTTGTGGCCACCGGGCTGGCTGTTCTTCTGTTTTTGCTGGATCGGGCATATGGATAACACGTGCTAGAGAGCCTTCTCTGTGCTTACTGCTGACATTTCTGGGCTGGCGGGGGATGCCTGATCCCTAGATGACATGCCACTGTCTGCAAGGGACATCTGAGGCTGCAGCTCGCTCTGTCGGTGAGCACGAGCACGCCCCTGCACTCTGGAGGCCTGGGAGGGGGACTAGTGTGTCTCAGTCATGGCCCAGGCTCCCCAGGGTCACCTCCCCGTCCCCCATCTTTACGTGGATTCCCAGGGTCTCTCTGTGGGGAAATGGCCATCCAACCTCTGTACATTTTCCCAATGGGTGCCTTCTCCATGGAATGGAAGAGGTGGGAAGTCCTGGTGGAGTATTAGAAATATGAAGTGCTCTGTGCTCCCAGATGGGGAATGCTGAAGCCCAGAGAGAGTCACCTTCTTGGGGACGCACAGCCGTATTTGAGGAAGCTGAAATCTTCGCATCTCTCTGACCTATGAGAAAGTGCATCGAGGGAGGGCTTAGAAACAAAACAAAACGAAACAAAACGAAATGAAACTGCCTCTTTTCCAACAACATGTGCGGAAGACCCTGATGGGTGTACTTAATGGTTCACAGAAAAGAAAAACCCCTAGGGAAGGAGGTGGGTGGAGCTGAGAGACAGCCTTCAGAGGCTGTGACCCCTTAGGGATCAGGGTTAGATCAGCAGCCAGAGTGGGGGCAAAGGGAAGTGCACCCTTTCCGTAGCCCCCATGAGACGGGGCAGCGCTGGTCATTGGTCGGGTACCATGCCCTGCATTCTCTGCTAGGTGGTATTAGGTGGCGAGCAGATCTTTCTCTGAATCATTAGGAGTAAACTGTTGTTTGCACCCTTTCAAACCTCCTTTTCCAGGTATGGTGGCACACACCCAATCCCAACCCCTGAGAGGAAGAGGCAGGTGGATGATCTCCGTGAGTTCCAGGCCAGCGAAAGCTACAGAGTGCGACCCTGTCTCAATAAAAATAACGTCAAACAAACAGCTTTTGAGAATTCCTAGAAGGAAGGGGAGCCAGATGCTGCACCAAGCACAGGCTTAGCAGCTGCAGGGAACACCCTGGGTTTGACCCAGGTCAAGGCTTTATCCCCTTTGCCTCAGGCATCTGTCTAGACAGCTCTGTCTGTCTTTCCATTCTGGACAAATGAAGGCCCTGTTGAAGGTGCTGTCTCCAGCACTGCTTCAGGGCTAACCTGGGACCAGGATGCAGTCCCTCTTCATGAAGGAAGTGAACAGAGTCTGGAGCGTGGATGCGAGGCACCCATGGGTGGCCCTGAGGGGCAGAGGGCCCTGGAAAGTGGGGAGGGCCCCCCAAGCTGAAAGCTGGAAGGCAGAAATGGGCCTTTCCAGTATCTGAGCAAGAGATAGCCGGGTCATGCTGGCCTGTGCTGTCAGGAGCCTTCAAGGGGCCAGCAGGCGGTCCAGTTGCCTCTAGGGAGAGACGTGTACAGAGAAGTGCCTGAGTGCGATTCGCACACCATCAGCCCTGTTCCTGGGCTGTATCAGGAGCAAGCAGCCAGAAAACGAATGTGAGACGGAAAGCCTCGGGCTAGGAGATGGCCCATAGGATGGGCTCGAGCCGCACTACATCCAGAGCTCCGTCAGCTAAGCAGGAGCTGGGGGCATCCTCCCCACAGCCCTGGATCCTGAGCTGCAGTGTGGGCAGGAGCCTGCTCTAGGGCTGGGGCTCTGCCAGGCAGTTGGCCTGGTGTTTTTCCTTCCACGGGCTCTGGCCCCAGGCCTGGTGAGCATTATGCTGACCCATATTTCCACTGCGCAGGGTGGAAAGTAGGACACCAGTGCGGCTGGAGCCAGGGCGGTGGGAGTCAGGCGGAGGGGGAGGCCAGATGCAGCTGCTCAGAGTTTCCAGGCTGGGAAGTGGTTCCGTAGGCCGGGAGTGCCCTTCCCTGGGCCTCCAGGCTTCTCTGGGCCAGGCAGGGGGCTGGGCAGAGCCAAGGCCACGGAGCTGGGGAGGGCACACATGGTGGCTCGCTGTGTGCCCCTCACTCTGCATTTTGGGGGTCTTGACGGGTCTCAGGGACAGAACAACTGGTTCTTCCACTCTTCCCTGCTGAGTGTCCCTGCTTCCGCCTCTGGGACTTGGGGGGCAGGCGCCCTTAGAGGTAGACCCCAGTGTGGCTGCCTCTTATCATCTGTGCTGAATTGGTGAACCTGGACACTGAGGATTTAGGAGATTCCCCCGAACTCAAGGCTACAGAGCAGGGTCTACAGGCACCCCGCTCCATTTGTGGATAGAACGACGCTGGCTCTTCTGACACTCGGAGTTTTATCCACATGCCTCTCTAGAAGGACTGCGAATGTTAGCCACAGGTTTTACATTTTCTGCAAAAGGAAAGAAGGGAGGGAGGGAGGAAAGAAAGAAGAAAAAGAAAAAGCTGCCCCCCCTCCAAATATGGACTTGTATATAGCTCAGGCTAGCTTTGAACTTGTGACCCTTGTCTTCAGCCTCCTAAATGATGGGATAATAGGAATGGCCAGCAAATAGCTGAAAATTTCTCAGGAATAGCACTTAATCTGTGGATCATTGTGGGGAGTATTGACATTTTAATAATAATTTGGTGAAAGAAGAGGTCTATTTCTTAGGTCTTCTCAAATTTCTTGTAATGATAGTTTGTAGGATTTTTTTTTTTTTAAGAATAAAAGTTTGCACATTCTTGGTGAAGTTCACTCTTAAGCATATTATTCTTTTTGATGAAAACAGGTTTTTATAAGTTTATTTCCATGCTGTCCATTGCTGGTATACAAAAATACAACTGAATTTTTAAAAATGATTTATTTATTATTATATGTAAGCACAGTGTAGCTGTCTTCAGACACCCCAGCAGAAGGGGTCAGATCTCATTATGGATGGTTGTGAGCCACCATGTGGTTGTTGGGATTTGAACTCAGGACCTTTGGAAGAGCAGTCATTGCTCTTACCTGCTGAGCCATCTCCCTGGCCCCCACAACTGAATTTTTAATATCGACCTTGTATTTGCAACCTTGCTGAACTGACCGGCTCTAATATTTATGGTTTTGTAGAATGCAGATCACATCCACCCAACAAAGCAATAACAACGACTTCCTCCTGTGGCCTAGGAACTGCCCAGTTTCCAGCTTTTGCCCTGGCTTATAGCTTAAGTCGTGAGGTCCCCCATTCGGAACTGACCTTAAGTCTGATGGGAAGGCAGTAGGTTATAGTTACGTCAGTAGTGCCCCCACTGCACCAGCGGGCGCTTCTCACCTGCCGTGTTGGTATCTGACCACACCAGGAGCATAGCTGATCAGGACATTGGTGAGAGTTCGCCCCAGAGGCCTTCAGAGCACTGCCTGTCACTGAGAGGCAGACAGCAAGGAGGGAGCTTTCAGTTTAGTCTCAGATTTATTTCATGTCCTGTGATTGAATTGTCTGGTGTCTCCAGCAACAGGGCCTTATCATCTAGTCCTGGTATACAGCCAAGAGCAGTGGAAGTCTTGAAGGTTTGTGGGTCCCTGATCAACAGCCCAAAGACAGGCAACTGAAATTTTTATCTAAAATCCTTATGACTCCTACGCTTGCCCTTTCTATTCATGCAAGATGCTTTTGTTCATACGCCTTCATTACTATCTTTATGGTTCTTACAGATGTTCTCACAAGTCTGCAAGACACTCAAGGGTTACCATGATGTAACTGACAATTTTACAGAGGGGGGCAGAATCTCTGAAGGGCTGTCCATTCCAAATAAGAATCATTTGGTCTTGAGAAGCTAAGGGGGGACTTAAAAGGAACTGTTAATATCATCCAGTACAACATGGAAAGATATCAATCACTTCTATCGATTCTTTTTGTCAAATGAGCAATATTGGGTGTGGAGGCACGGGTAGGCGACCCTATCCGTCCCTCCGTAATTCAGACATTTTACATTAGCCATGCACCTCCCCATCCTCGAATACCGTGGCTGCCGAGGGTCTGTTGTACATCTTCCTACCCTGATGATCTTGGAAAGGCTGCTTGAGTTGCCCACTTAGCTCAGGTCACATGACCCTGGGTCAGCCTGTCGTGCCGGGCACGGCAGTTGAAAACCCAGTCCTGACAGGCGCTGGGGCAGCACTGTGGATCGCACCTTTCTATTGGCCATATATGAGTTCTGAAAAGACCCGTGTGGGCATCCAGTCTCCACCAGCAGAGTACTGTGCATCATATACTCTGAGGGGATAGCTGCCCACCCCTAGGTCAAGCTTAATCCTTTTTCTGTGTTGAGTTCTTACATGTATGTATCGTGTGAATAAACGTGTATTGTGCTGCTCCGTCTGGTCCTTCCATTTCGTTTTCCCATCATGCTGCTGGCTTTCTCTTCATCTCATTTTAGTTCTCTGGAAACCTCAGGGCAGTCGTTGTGGAGTTTCTGTGTGGCCAGTTCATCTGCAGGTCTTTTAATTGACAGTTTCTATTTTCTTTCCCCCTGAAGTGTACAGTGCTTTCCTGGTTTTGGTAAGCATTGTGATTTGTTTTGTTGTTGTTGTTAAATTGGGAATTTGAGTCTAACAGGATCCCAATGATCCGCTTCTCCCCATGGTCGGCCATTTTTTGTCATTGATCTCGGTTCCAGCTCATTTGTCATAGGCTGTTTCTGGGCCAGGGACCAGCTGGACACACAAAGTTGTCTGCTCAGGCCTTTTCAGAGCCTGCACCTTTCTCAGTCTGCATGGTGTCTGTGGGTAAAAAGTCTGAGCTCACTTCCGGGACTTGAAATCCCACCAATCCCCACCCTGGAAAACTCCACCCTCAAGAAGCCCTATATAAACCCCACCTCTGCACCAGTTCTTTGCGGCCTCTTCCCCCGAGCAGAGGCAACCACCCTTCTGTGTCTCCCCAGTACATCTCTTGTGTGAGGTTTGTTGTGCAGTGTGACCGTGTGGTATTCCTTGGCTCCTGACCGCTAGGATACCATTCCCCTCAGAGCTGCTTATAGTATCACTTTTTAAACTTTCCTCACAGATGCGGTCCCCGGTGAATAACTTCATAGTTCATGCCTGAGCTTCCCAAAGAGGAAAGAGAATGATGAATGGGAATGGAGAGAAGAAGGCCTCACTCCTTTAGAGCCCCTGGGAGTCGCAGCTGGAATGGCAGGGAAGATTAGCCAATTCCTGCAGCTGCTGTGACTACAGTGCCGGACACAGACGAGGCGAGTTTATTTTGGCTCCCGCTTGCATGGCAGAGCAGTTGATAATGGCGGGAAAGGCGTGGCAGAAGTGCTTCGTTAGAGGCGGAGGGTGCAGTGGAGGCACCTCATCCAATGAACAGGAGAGCCCCAGATCATAACCTTCAAGGCCTACCCTCGGCAACCCACCTCAGGGTGAGGACGCATACCCTAAATGTTCTACAACCTCTGACACAGCACCCAAGTGCTGGAACACAGAGCCTCTGGAAGGAATTTTACACTCAAATCGTAACGGGCTCGCCACAATTATAGCAGGACATCTGAGATCGCAGCCTTGGCTAGATCTCTGAGTCTCTGTGGCCACTTAGCTCTTGCAGGTTGTGTGCAAACTACACTGGGAACACACACATACTTGCCTGGTGGTGGAGAATGGGCAGCTGCTCATACGGGAAGCAACTGCGATTCACCTTTGAGCCTCTCCTGGGAGTTCAGACCGTCAATGGACTTCGCTGTTCCAACCAGTTACACTAGCCAGACTCTCCAGCAGAGCTGCTACCTGAGTTGGAGTCCGCTTCCTGCCTTTCTCTGCACCTCCCCCCAGGGCCTCCCGCCTCCCTTGCTGCTATTTCTTTGTTCACGTGGCTGTCACGAACTGTCCCTTCTTTTTCAGTCTAAACAATTGCCGTTAATCTTTCCCTTGGGGTAGCTTTCCTAACGAGAAATTCTGGTTTGGGCTATTGTGGAGTGACAGCCTTTTCTAGAGACAGTGGCTTTTTTATTGTTGATGTTGTTCCTTTGTTCAGCATCCCAGCCCTACAGCCTTACATGGTTCCTGGTGAGGGTGAACTGTTCAATCTAACAGGAACCCTTGCCTCTGATGGGTTGGTTTTCTCTTGCCAATATGGGACTATGGCTCGTGAGTGCTTAGCAGTGACTATGACGGTCTTTTTGCGTGTTCCATACCTAGAATCAGTTGAGCTTCTTGGGCATATATATTACCTTTTGTCGTCTGTTTTGGAAAGTTTCAGCTGTTACTTTCTTCACATACTTTTTCTCTTGTGAATGAAAATTCCTGAAAAGAAACCGTGTCTGGCTCTGAACAAGAAAGCTCCTGGAAGTAGGCTGTGTCTGCAGAGACTGACGGGCCAACTGGAACCTCAGTGCTGCGGAGAGGTGGGGACTTGGTAGGCGCAGAGGCTCATTACTCTGTCTTGGGCTAGCGTTAGCATTCTGGAACAGCCACGCCTTGACACACTCTGTTTCTGAACTAATTAATACCCTATGATAATAAGAACCTCTTAGAAGCTGTTGACTTAGAACTGACATCTTGTGATAATTAATGAAAATCTCCTAGAAGCTTTAACTTAGGACACTAGTTCCAAAGAGAACTTGACAATGCCATCAGATGCCATCTTGGGCCTGTATATGATACAGTTGTCCCATCTTGTTGTACCTACTTCTCTGGTGTACCCACCAATGTCTTTTTTTTTAAAAGGTTTTTCGAGACAGGGTTTCTCTGTATAGTCCTGACTGTCCTGGAACTCACTCTGTAGACCAGGCTAGCCTTGAACTCAGAAATCCGCCTGATCTGCCTCCCAAGTGTTGGGATTAAAGGCATGCACCACCACTGCCTGGCCCCACCAATGTCTTTTAAAGTTACTTTGATTCATGATTTTTTTTTTCTGTAAAAGTATAAAAAAACCCATGAAACTACTCCCACATTGTAAGATGGAATTTGGGGTAACCTAAATCTGTGTTTCTGGGGCCATGAGCATTCAAAATGGCTCCAGAATAAACTGTTTGCTGTTCCGTTAGGACAAGAGCTGAGGTCTCCACAGACACTCTGCACCAACTCTTTTCCCCTTGGGACTTCAGTTACGCAATTGTTTGTGTTTAATGGTTGGTTCCCTGCAAGTCTCTAGTGTTTGTTTAGTTTCCATTATCCTGTTTTCTTTCCCAGACTGCATAATCTCAACTGACCTATTCCTTTTATGGGCTTCTAATTCTGTCTTTCCAGATCTCCTGTGGAGCTCCTGTAATGAAAAGCATGGCTGGGTTTTCACACCTTTCAGTTCCCAGGCTTGTGCTGTCCTGCCATTCCTGCCACTCTCTCGGGACTCACTTGTTGGTGAGGTGCCACTCCCACTCTCACCCTTGATCAGACATGGCTTCCTCTGCAGGATGCAGCCAGTGTGTGGCAGGATCATGTTACCTGCTCCAGGCGGACTCGTAGCGTAGCTTGTTATGGAGAAGAGCCTGGCTTGGAATTTGTGCTAATCCTGCTTCTGCCTCCCAGTGCTGGGGTTGGATGTGTGAGCTGCCATGCCTGGCTCGTAGGTCTCCGAGCATGCTCGTGACTGGTAAAGTCTTTAACTAGTGTCTCCAAGGCCTGTGCTTCCTCAGCGAGTCTCTGTGCATGGGCCGTGCTCCCCTCTGCTCTTGCATGTTTTGTACATTGTTGTTGGAGCCTGAAGGTTAGAGAGTATAATTTGACAGCTCTGGACATTAGATTCTTCCCCTCTTCAGGGTTGCTATTTGTTGAGGTTTCTTTAGTAACTTTTCTGGCTTACGTCTGAAATATTTGTGTTCTTTGCCATGCATGGTCATAAAACCTCCTGGTTAACTCAGCAGTCAGCGGATTGCGGGACTGAGGATGCCTGGGAGTCAGTTCATCATCCAACTGTGGGGCTCTCTGTGTGTTGGGACAGGATAGAAACACTCAGCCAGGCACATAATGAGGGCATTAGCCCCCACTTCCTGCTTGCAAAGAGCCTCAAGGTCAGTCAGAGGTGAATCAGGGGCCTTGTCAGGCCTTGCCTGAGCACTGGCATTTCCTGAGCTCTGGGAATGTATGGCCTTCTGAGCTCTCAGGAATAAGTTCCCTGTGTACTTCCTACCTCTGAGCTTTTCATTCCAGGCATTTTGGCCTCGGTCTTTTAGCCATCCCTTGGACAACAGCCTTAATCATTACCTGTAGTTATTTCCAACACAAACCTCTGGGGATGAGCTCAGAATCAAGTCATCTAGAGACAGCTTCCCACATGGGGTCTTCTAGGGAGCTACCAGAGAGCAGACATACAGATGAATTATTGAGAAGGCTCCAAGTCTTTCACCAGCCCATGCTGTCCCAGGCCTCGGCTTCCAGACTATAGTTTCACTATCAGTGGAGGAAAAGTTTGGATCTGAGGTAGTTAAAGGTTTGCCACCTTCCCTAATTTTTTGACAAAATAACTTCCCATTTACTGTTGCAAGCCTTTGGTTAATTTCCAGAATATCCTCCCCCCATCCCCCCCCCAAAAAAAACTCCTGTCCAGACACTTCTTCCTTTTTTTAATTTTGTGAAAGAATCTCACTATGTAGTCTTGGCTAGCCTGGAGCTAGGTATGTAGAACAGGCTGACCTAGAACTCACAGAGACCCATCTGCCTTGGTCTACTAAGTATCAAGTCCAAAGCAAACACCAGTTTCCCAAACTCTGAAAAGGCAGTCCAGATATCCAGAAATGAGTTCAGCATGGATTGGCACTTAGATCAAAGCCAGCATTCCTCGGGAACTTGTAAAACTGATTCCCGTCTACCCAAAGGAGTCATTTCCCTCACCTTTGGCAGAAGAGACATAGGGCTCCTTGTGGCACCTCTCCACATACCCAAAGCATATGCTGGCTTCCAGGCTCCTTGGGAACACAAGTCCGAGGTACACATTTCACAGTCCATGCTCGCAGCCTGTCTTCTCCCCTACTCTGCCCTGAAGGGCCTCCAGTGCATAGGCCTCCCCCCCACCAGCTACTCATCTTCCTTATAACCCCGCTATTTCTATGTTCCTCTCCCTCTCCCCCTCCCTCTCCCCCTCCCTCCCTCCATCCCTCCCCCCCCTCTCCCCTACATCAAAAGCCTTCCCCTTAATCATACCATTGCTTGGTCCCGTCGTCACTTCAGACACCACTTTCTGGTCCTGTCCAATTATCTTTGTCTGTGTCCTTGTTGCTTTGATGGAGAGAGCTCTCAGGAGTTCTTACTCCCCCATTTTTGCTGAGGTCCTGGCATCTTACGTCAGATCTGAAGAGACACTATGGCAAGTGCTGCTAGAGATGGCCAGGCCCACCTTTATCTTCTACTGTGGAGGATCTCACAGGGAGACTTTTGTGGACTGGTTCTCTCTTTTCACTGTCACATGGGTTTGTGGATAGAACGTAGGTCACTGGGTCTTAGCAGTCATTTCGCTGCCCAAATTCACATTCAAAGGAGGCCAGCTGTTGCACCGTAAAAGAGGACAGTCTACCTTAGGGCCACACAACACTGGCCTGTCTTCTCCTGTTCTGTCACATGCCAGGCATGGCCTAATCTCCTATACATGCCTTGTATAGACACGCTGTGTTGACTTGGGAGGACGCATGTTCAGCGGGGTTGCATAGCTGCAGTGCTCACACCCATGCATGGAGAGCAGCTGCAAGTGGCCACTCTGCATGAGCTCAGAGACGAAGGGATGGGGAGGGGGGTGGGGCCTCGGGTGCTGCGGCTTCTTGCGCTCGCTTTCTTCCTAGGTGTTTTCTAAGAAAGCAAACGGCACAAAGGTGAACCCAGGACTTACTCACTGGATACAGTTCAGGCCCTGAGTCAGAGGTGCTGTTTGAAATCTCACCCAGAATAGTGACATGGGAGACAGGAACGGAGGGAGGGAGAACCGGAGTGGGGAGGGCAGCAGTGCCCCGTGGGACGAGTTCCTGAGCTGGTTGGGGCAGCAGCCAACTCTGCAGCCCGGCTAACTGCATAGCTCTAGAAGTTGTGTTCCGCATGCCTCTGTGAGCAGGTCCTGCAGCAAAACTCAGGCTGCTTACAGGGCTGTGATGGGTTTCCCTCTCTGCAGGAGACAGGAAGTAAAGCCCTGAAATGGGCTGAAAGGCTGGCCTGGGTGAGCAGAAGCTCCTCTGGACTGGGCTGGCTGCAGAGCTGTCCCTGAGACCTAAGGCCAGCTGGGAAGAGCTCTCTTTAGGGAGAGCCAGTGCAAAGGCCCAGTGCTGGGAACGTTCAGTGCCTGGCAGAAAGGGGAAGGGGGAGCCCACGAGAGAGCCAGTCTGGTGGCCCTACTCTGCGAATACTGCCCAAGGGTGGACACAGCCTCCGGGAAGCGTTTGTATAGAGAGCATGCATCACGGAGCCAGGCTGGAGCCAGAGAGCAGCTGCGTGTGAGCCGGTGGGAACCGGCTTATATAGTATCTGAGTTTTTAATTCAGAGCCGGGCGCCTGGCAGGGAGGCATGCCTGAGGGCTGTGTGCACGGCAGGAGACGGCCATTCTGTGGGTGGGGAGCCCAGGCCTGAGTCAGCAGAGGAGGCTTGGGAGCATGTCTCTGCCCAGGTCAGGCCTGAGGGCCTGTGCCACACCTAAGGAGGGGCGCAGGCCCTGAAAGAACCATTGT
This sequence comes from Apodemus agrarius, assembly GCA_964023405.1. Classification (NCBI taxonomy): domain Eukaryota; kingdom Metazoa; phylum Chordata; class Mammalia; order Rodentia; family Muridae; genus Apodemus; species Apodemus agrarius. The sequence continues at coordinate 74,847,236 of OZ030016.1, forward strand.
TACGCCGTGGCAAAGTCCTCCCCATGTCCCATCACGTCCGTGAACATTCTCAGGGATTTTCCTTTTTAGGGGACCCTAAAGGAATGTCTTGCCTGGGCCGTCCTCCTGCCCAGCCCTCCTTGGGCAGCCCTGGCTTGGCAACTCTGCTTGGAGGTGACTGGATTTGGCTCGTTCTCATTGCCAAACCAGTGGATACGCAAGTCACAAAGACTTCATGGGCTTGAGGCTGAGAGAGAAGCTTCCTGCTGCCCTGGGTCCGGGCTGTTGACTACTTCCTTGTGTGGAATGGAGTGAGCCATAGGGTCTCTGCTGGGCATAGGGCAGGAGCCGGACTGAAGTTGCCCACTACAGGCTGGGCAGGAATTGTTTAGTATCCTCTTCCTAGGAGCCTAAGCTCTGGTAGGTGGAGACTGGCCTGGCTAGCTCTAGGTACAGATCTGTGACTGCTCTAAGGACTCCCCTCCCCGCACACAGCACAATCAGCGCTGGCCCCTGCATCCCCTCTCCAGAAAGACCTCGAGTCCTGGTCCTCCCAGCCCGTCTCCAGCAACACTATGAGCATCCTGGTCCCTGTGGCTCTGGAACTATGGTTGGATGTGAAAAACCTGGATCCTGTGACGAGCTAGTCCTAGAACACAGGCAAGTTAGGGGAAAAGAGGCCTCTGAAGGAAAGGCCGGCCTTCGTGTGGAGTGATAAAGATCCTTCAGGGTCTACAAGGTCAAGTCCATCTCATAAGAGCATCTGTCTATGCCTGTCGTATGTCGGGGGACAGTGGGATTTTCCACGCTGCTTTTATCTGAAAAGGGGAAGAAAGTCCTTGGTCTAATGTCTACTCGGGCTTACTCGTCTTCATGGCTTCGTTCTGCACCAGCTGGATGAGCTGATACAGCGGTCCAGCTTCTCTCTGGCCAGACAGGGTGGGAACATGTACCGCTGACAAGCCATGCCAATGCTACTCACCGTGGGGCCTACAGCTCCTCAGCTTAGGCCTCTGTTAGCATATGCTAGCTTGCTTAGTTTAAGTGAGGTACGCATGGATAGCTAGAACCCACCCAGCGTGAAGCTTTCCCTGGCGTCCTGAGGTGTTCTGGGGCCGCCTGTCTGTCGTTGACCTCTAGGCCTGGTGCCTAAATGCTATGCACACAGTCGCAGCTCTGCGGCCGCCTTATTTATTTGAAATGAGGGTGAAGTCACTTGCTTTGTTTGCATTCGAGCCTTGTAGATTCTATTTATGCTCCCCCACTGTCTGTCTGACAGTGAAACGTTAACTTGTTCCAAAACCCAGAATGTGTCTTGGAACAGTTCTCTGGATATTTTGGTATGCGGGGGACCCGGCGGAGGCTGAGTCTCATGTCTCCGCTCGTCTTTCTACTTAGTTCCTAGGCCTCCACGGTAGTTTTGAAAGTATTTCCCAGACACTGAACTGCAGGAAACATCAGGATCTACCACCTAGTCCGAAGGAAGACCGGTGGCCTGGAGGCTGGGAGGAGCTTGAACCTCCTCCCCTGAGCTGATTTCCTTTGGCTGGCCAAGTGGGTCCTTACAGTTGTATAGCTCAGACCCCTATGAGAAAGAGGTGTCTGGCTGGCTGGAACCCAGAGCCCCAAAGCCTATTACAGCCAAGCTGGAAGACCTGGGGCTCCCCAGCACCTCAGCATACACACATACACCCTTGTCAAGTGGAGAATGTGGGCCACATCCCAGCCACATCTGTGGCGAAGTTCAGGCAGGGCACTGATGTGGTCTCTGGCCCCGGACTCCTATCTGAATACAGAGCCCCTTGCTGCACCACCCAGAGACAGCTTGTTAGAGGAGGGAGGAGGGCGGAGAGAGAGGGAAGGGAGAGGGAAAGACAAAGAAAGGGGTGCGGCAGGGCAGCATTTAGCCCGAGGGGGCGGAGAGTGAGCTCAGCCTGGAGCAGGTCACGGCAGTCAGAACTTGGGAGAAGGTTGAGAGGAGCGGCCCCTGCAGCTGAAAGGCCTCTTGCTTCCTTGTCTCAAGACCCTTCCGGCACTTTCTGGGACCAGGCACTGAGGCAGAACCCAGGAAGAGCAGGGGCCTATCTGCTGGCCAGAGGCACTAACCTTGGGCATAAACAGGATCTCGGAGTTCTGGGACCAGTCCTGCAGCTGACAGCCCAGCAGCCTGCCCCTGACGCTCTTGCCAGGTGAGTGCGGTGTTCACATCTCAAGAGGGCCTGGGGCTCCTGGACCAGAACTCTGGGACGCTGCAGAGACTACCCTGGGGGCTGGGCATGACCTCAACTTTGCTAATCTAGTCGCATGCACAGTGTACAAGAGAGGCACACTTTACAGTGGTGGAGACACAACGTAGAGCGGCCAGGAGGAGTGTGGCACCTGTGGGCTGTCCCCGGCAGAGATCGTTGTAAGCCCATTGAGTTTTTTTTTTTTTTTTTTTTTTTTTTTTTGTCAACTGGGCTATGATCCTGGGGACTGTGGTCCACAAGTTACACCAAAGTTCTTGTAGACAGGCAGTGACTCTGGCCACGTACCCTGTAACCTGCTGCCTTTCTTTTCCCTGGACGGCACCTGGGAAACTCTTGCAGGACCTTCTGGGGACCAAGCTGTGTTTTTGTAGAAATCTCACCAGTGTGGGAGCTCATTCTGTTCTCTTGTGGGGCTCGGTGGGCGGGGGCCCCAGGACTAACGGCACCGACACTTCTTTCTCTCTGCCGCAGGTGATGGAAACCGTGAGTCTTTCCCTGGGCAGAGCTCTTTGGGTCTTCCTCCTGGCCATGCTAGGGGCCACCACAGGCCAGCCGCTGGGGGGAGAATCTGTCTGCACAGCCCGGCCTCTGGCCAGATACAGCATCACTTTCATTGGCAAGTGGAGCCAGACAGCATTTCCCAAGCAGTACCCTCTGTTCCGGCCCCCTGCACAGTGGTCCTCTCTGCTGGGTAAGGGCACCTTTCCTCCTTCTGCGCCATCCACGAGGCTACAGTCATTCTCATCTAAGAAACTTCCAACACAAAAGACACTTGCAAAAAACTCAGTGTCCTAGAGGGCACAGTGGCCGCAGGAAGGCTGGGGACACCAGTCACCCACCCAGGTGTCTTAGCAACATAAGTGTAAAGGATGTTAGGGTCTCTCTGTGTCAGGAGTGGATGTGGCTCCATTCAGCCAGGGAGCTGATATTTGGGGGGAGGAAAGGGACATGTGTCCCCTGGGCGGCAGCTGCGTGGGACTGAAGTCTGTAGTCCCACCGCTACCCACCCCGCTGGCTACTCACGCAGTCAGGCCTTTGCACAGGGGCAGCTCACAGCTCCGACTACAGCATGTGGCGGAAGAACGAGTACGTGAGCAATGGGCTGAGGGAGTTTGCGGAGCGTGGTGAGGCCTGGGCACTGATGAAAGAGATCGAAGCCGCGGGAGAGAAGCTTCAGAGTGTGCACGCGGTATTCTCGGCTCCCGCCGTCCCCAGTGGGACCGGGCAGACATCTGCAGAGCTAGAGGTGCACCCTAGGCACTCGCTGGTAAGTCGTGGCGAGCCCGGGAGAGGGTATGTCCTGATTGCTGCAGTGGCTAAGTCTTCTGGGCCCATCCAGGTGTCCTTCGTGGTACGCATTGTCCCCAGCCCCGACTGGTTTGTGGGCGTCGACAGTCTGAACCTGTGCGAGGGAGGCCGCTGGAAGGAGCAGGTGGCCCTCGATCTCTACCCACACGACGCAGGGACCGACAGCGGCTTCACTTTCTCCTCCCCCAACTTTGCAACCATCCCGCAAGACACCGTGACCGAGGTAAGTGGTCTGCAGCCCTTGCCCCAGGTGGGCCTCTGGGGACTCCAGCCTGCGGATGCTCTTTAGAGAATCGTCTAGCTTCAGGTTAACAGTGGATGGCCTGGGGTCTGGCAGTCCTGTAGAGAGAAGAGCAAGGGGCCTTTCTCAGACCTTCCTTCCCAGTGAGGAGGCATGTGTAGACCCGCCTGGTGCTTAAGCAAGAGTTCTACAGACAAGTGTCTCAGCTGAGCTACACTGTTGCCTCTGGGAGACAGGAGGAATTCCTCAGCCTGGGGGGAGGCCACGTGGGCACCTGCAGCTATGCTGGGCTTGAGAGTCACTCAGATGAGACCCAAGTTGGGATTCTATGCTGGCACTGGACTGCTAGATGCTGGGTACTGACTCGGAAGGCCAAACATGCACCCAAGGCCCCGTGCCAGCTCCAGCTCTCCTCTCCCTCCATCCAGATAACAGCCTCGTCGCCCAGCCACCCAGCAAACTCATTCTACTACCCACGCCTCAAGTCCTTACCTCCCATCGCCAAAGTGACCTTCGTGCGGCTGCGTCAGAGCCCCAGAGCCTTCGCCCCACCTTCCCTGGACCTGGCCAGCCGAGGCAACGAAATCGTTGACAGCCTCTCAGGTAATCCCCGTGTTTCCCATCTGAAACCCCGGGGTGGACAGGCCAGCATGAGGAGGATGTTAGCACAGGCCGGGGAAGTGTGCTGCATCTCCTATGTCACTACCTCACGGCTACACTGTCTGAACTGGGGAAAGAAGCCAAGCTGAGCTTGTGGCCTGGATCCTGTGGGGTGTGTGTCATCTAAGGCTGCACGCTAGGTCCTAAAGCCTGCCCTGTGAGTTCCCTCTGTGCCAGCCCTTGTCTTTAACGTAGTCAAGTCTACAGAATTTCCCAGGCCTCTAACGTCACAGGAAACTTGGACCTGAGTAATTTCAAAGGGGAATTCTCATCACTCTTTAAGAGATGGCACTATTTTTTTTTTTTTTAAAGATTTGGGATTTGGTGGATTCAAATACTGTAGATACAATTTTAATAATATCTGCTGTTGAAACACCATGAACAAGGGGGAAAGGCCCCAGATATAGGTAAGAGGCACCAGGACCTGCATGCCACAACCGACGGAGGCAGATGGGTAAATTCACGGGGTTAGGTCCCAGTTGTGCCCCCACTGGCCGAGCAGAGGGCATTGGTGGAAACATCACACTCACGACATTCCCCTGGGGCCTTGGGCCCTGCCTGGCCATGGTCAGTACAAGTTCACCACGGCCAATCCAGAGGTCTTATCTTTCCATGAACAAGTTGAGAGTCCGTTAATAGGTACCTTGGGCGTTAGTCTCTCAGGGGCATCGGCTGGAGCTGAGGGAGCTGAGCACTGAGGATGGAATCGTAGTTCCCCGATGCCCAGCAGCCCTTGTGTGAGGGCGCAGAGAATGAATGGATCATTTGAGGCTGTTTCCCCAGTCCTTAATGCTAGAAGGGTAGAGCATGCCTCCTGTTGGTTGGCGGGACCCAGGATGGGCAAGAACAGATAGCCACACCTCATTTTCTTAAGGAGCTAGAATCAACCAAGACCCGCCAAGTTTCAGAGCCATGTCTACCACTGGCAGAACTGAAGGAAGCTCAGTGGTCAACCCATTTCCCTGACTGGCTTAGGAGGCTCTCTGCCTCAGTGACACACTGGCAAGGTGGGAGTCAGGCAGGAGAATGGCCTTGCTGGGCTGTGCGACACAGGCATTTGATGTGTGCCTCTCCCACCCGCGTTCCAATGGACAGTCCTGTAAACACTGGGCAGTGACATCACCTGGGCAGACACGGTGCAGTCTTGTGGGAAGAGCCACTTGCCGGCAAGCCACTGGAGAGGTGCCATTTGCCTCACTCTTGGGGTGGCCAGCTGCCTAGTCAGGGCTGGGACAGTAGCATGATGGACGTGCAGGGGACTGCATCTCCAGTGACGGGGATCTCTCTGGAATTCTACCCATAGTATCACTGGACAGCCTAGCAGCCAGTGGAGCTCGTCCATACCCAGTCCATCCAGGCACACAACATGGTGCTTTGTGGCAAGGTGATCCCTGCCCTGAAAAACCATTGCCTGTGGTTGGGGCGTCTCACATCTGCCTGATGTGTTCTCCCTCGTTCCCACATGTCCCCACGACTGTTAGTGGAGTAGGGGCAGAATGCCCGGCATGGCCCACATGAGTTTCTCTTGCTATGCCTGGCTCCCCAAGAGCGGAGGCCAGGGACCTTGCCCATGGTGAGCACTGTCTGGGACGCTCCCACCAGACCCATGCCTGGAGCTCCCTCACTTTTGATCACACACAGAGTATCCTAGATCTGCTTCTTGCAGGGCTATGCAGAGTCTATGAGCCCCATGTGGGACTCTCTCCCTGCAGACTAGAGCTACCCAAGTCTTTACAGCTCAAGCCACGCCTCAGCCGCTGCTGCTACATCGTTGTCAGGAAACTGGGAACAACTCAGGCCTCTACTAGCTCCATCTAAAAGATGGGGTCTCAGGTGTCTCATCTAGGCTGGCTGCCTGCAACCGTCACTCTTGGGCAGGGTTCTGGGCAAAGACTGGGCCTGTTTATCTTTCTAAAATGATGGTCTTCATGGGCCCTGTCCCATCCTTTCTTTGGAGAGGGTTATTTCAGGAGCAGCCTACTGCATCTCCCAGAATATTTCAGGTACTATATCGGGCATCTCCAACCTCCTTATATTTCTTTCTGAATTCTTCCAACATCTGAGTTGTTTCTGGGGGATCCATGCATTGATTACGTCGGCACAGGGCAGGACTCATAAAAAAATGGACTCCTCCCCAGGGAGCTGCTAGCCCAGCTGCTGCTAGCTCTACACTGTCCTTCTGTGGCTGCAGTGACTGCCCTCCCCTGCCTGGCTGGCTGGCTGGCTGGTTTAGCATGTGTTGACTATAGGGACATTTACATTTCATGTAGAAAATGGAAATCATCAGGTCATTTAACTATAACTCCAAAACGATTATTTTTAAACTTGTGAGTATTATGGGAACAGAGGAGACACAATCCAGAGGAACTCTATTAAAAATGTTTGAACATCAGTGGGGGGACCCACCATCCAAAGCATTTCCTGGCATTTGTAGGACTTCAGTAATGCCAGCTATGAAGGTCACTGTGGCCTGAGAGCCACCTCCCCTCAGAGAGGCCCCCATGGTTGCAGCGCCTCCCGCACAGCTGGTAAGATCCCAGGGCTCATGCTGCCACAAGTTCCCCCGAAGCTCATGTCTCGAAAGGAACAATTCCAGCCCGGCATTTGGCTGTTATCTGAGTCTGTATCAGCGATACCTCTCTGTGTTCCCGAGAAAAGCAAGTGTTTCTCTCAGATTGGAGCAGGGTTGTTTCCTCGGATGAACGCACGTGTGGGGTGGTCCCTCCTGCCCTCTCCAAGTGTCTTACGGAGTACTCACACTGGGTCTCACCCGTGCTTTGTCCAGTTCCAGAGACGCCGCTGGACTGTGAGGTTTCGTTGTGGTCATCCTGGGGACTGTGTGGAGGACCGTGCGGGAAGCTGGGGGTGAAGAGCAGAACTCGCTACGTCCGCGTCCAGCCAGCTAACAATGGGGCTCCCTGCCCCGTGCTCGAAGAAGAGGCTGAGTGTGCCCCAGATAACTGTGTCTAAACCCAGACTCCAGTGGCCAGCCCTTAGGATCCCTCAAGCCTCGGACTCAGTTCTGGGCCACAGGATGTTTCCAGGAGGCCCGTGCAGGCAGGGATAAGAGAGGGCAGTTTTGCACCATTTCCCACCAATCCTGGGCTGACAGAAGTTCTTGACACAGAGGCCGCCAGTGGCAGGTAAGACCCAAACTGCCTCTCCCACTGCGTGACTCCTGAAGCTCATGGGTTTGATCTACATAAACGCCCTTGTAATTTATTACTGTGGGGGGAGGAAGGCTGCCTTTGATACAGAGAGCAGGCATGCCAGGAGCAGGGGAGAGGACGCTCTAAGCCTGTGAGCCCCACAACCACACTGCTGTCAGATACCTCAGACCTGCTGCCGCCGCACTTGCTCCTGGAGGCCAAGGAGTCAACCTTCACGCCGCTCTTGCGCTCACACACATGGGGGTGACCACAGGGAGAGCAAACCAAGAGGGGCAGTTTTGGAAACTTGTCCCTTGTGTGTCGCTGATCCCTTTGCATTTGAATAAAGGTTCCTGAAAAATGTCGGAGGGTGTCCTCCCACTGTCCCTGGACACCCTGCAGTGGAGGCACTCGTGGGTGTGTACAAGAAGGGGCCACACTCACAGGAACCTGCAGTGATGTCACGGCACATTCACAGTGATGTCACAGTATACTCAGTGATGTCACGGCACATTCACAGTGATATCACAGTACACTCAGTGATGTCATGGCACATTCACAGTGATGTCACAGTACACTCACAGTGATGTCATGTCACATTCACAGGAACCTGCAGTGATGTCACGGCACATCCACAGGTACCTGCAGCGATACCATGGCTGCAGAGTGGGTGCTGAGGGGGCACCCTCATGGAACCTGTGCTGAGGATTCAGGCACCGCAGACAGAGCAGCATGAAAGCAGTGCCCACTCATTCTAGACTCTACCACACAAAGACGGCAGTCATGGTGGTACGTTGAGAGCAGCACCCAGTCAGTCGTGACCACAAGAGTCCTTGCTCTGTTCTTGTCCATTGAGAAACAGCTCTGCTGGCCATGAATGGATGGGTGCTTCTTGGGAACCTTAGCTTAGGCGCCCTAACCTTACATATGCCCCCCAGCATCAGCTTCTGTCTTTGTGACAAAACATCAGAGACAACCAACTTAGAGAGAGGAAAGGTCTGCTTTGTCTGTTTTGAACGTTTCTGGGCATGGTCCTGCAAACCTATTGTTTAGGGCCCAAGATGAGATAGAGCATCATGATAAGGAAGGCACAGGAGACCAAAGCCACTCACCTCATGGCTGGCATGAAAGAGAAAAGGAGGTCTTTTCACCTCCTTCATGGATGCTTCCCGAGAGGCCCTGTTTCTCAGGGTCCCACTCCGGGGAACTAAGCCCAGCACATGGAACGTAGACATCCCAGATGTAAACTGCAGTGGCCTTGAGGGCTCGCTTTGATCTGCCAGGGCCTTGCTCATGTGTCAGGACTGCCCAGTCCTCCTCCTACCCCGTAGATTCCGAAGTCACCCTAACCTCTTACCCTAGGCTAGGCAGCACTCCGAGGATATCCTCCTAGCCCTGTTCCACCAGCTTGGATGTGAAGCACTTGCCCTTCTTGTTTCAGGGGCCCTGGTGGACGACTCCTCTGACTGGGAGAGACCTTTGCCCCAGATGCCAGGTCCACTTCCCACCACTAGGTACCTTATTGTCATTGAAAATAAACAAGATCACAGGGTCACCAGGGTCACCAGGTTGACCCTGGTTGTCATGGAGATCTGAGAGACTTTGGTTTGAGGTGTTCTCTGAGCATTTGGGAAGTAAGACAGGACTGCCATGAGTTTGAGGATCGTCTGGGCTACATAGTGGGTTAGAGTAAGACCTTGTCTGAAATTAAAAAAAAAAAAAGACAGAAAGAAAGAAAGAAAGAAAGAAAGAAAGAAAGAAAGAAAGAAAGAGGGGGAGGGAGGGAGGGAGGGAGGGAGGGAGGGAGGGAGGGAGAGAGAGAGAGAGAGAGAGAGAGAGAGAGAGAGAGAGAGAGAGAGAAGGTGTTTTTCTAAAGTTCTATGGGGGGTAACTCCGAAAGGATTTTGGAGCAAGGAACGTAAGACTGCCTGGAGGTTTTAATTTGTGTCCAGGAACATGTGGTCACCAGCCCAAGACACGCACAGAACACTAGTCCTCGTACCATCAGCCATGGCATTCGCAAACCATAAGCCCAGACCCAGGAGACACTAGGGATGGAGTGACCAGTCCCAGGATTTCAGTAGGGTGTGTCGCACCAGCAGCTCAGACCTGAACAGAAGATCAGAGAGGGGCCACTGTGGTGTGTTTAAACCCGAGCAGTTAAACCCGAGCAGACAGGCTCAGTTCTCCTGCCCAATGATGACGATTGTGAGACCATACTCACAAAGCCACAAGCTGCTGTGGAGTCTTCCAAATCCGTGAGAACACCGAGTCTGGCAGAGACCCTGCTAGATGCCACATCTGCCTCCCTTCCCTTATGAGACATGTTGCTGGATGGAGCCACAAGAAAGCTCTGAAAAGAGGGCAGCAAGTGGGGAAGGCAACAGTGGGCAGAGAGACCCCACCCCCAGGCCCACCTAGGAAGGTCAATGGGAATTCTGTGGAAGCGGATCAAGAGACACCCACTGACCCGTCTGCTGACAAGACAACATAAATAATAAGATCGGTGTTTGGTCTGCCATCCTGAGGTATCTGAATACTTCCCGTCAGCCCATGGAAGGAAAGGGATGAAGGTCCTGGAGAGGGTCTGTGACCCTGTCATGCCCTGAACAACACAGGGTGGTTGAAGGCACATGGGCTAATAAAGTGACCTGGTATTTGTGTTGATGTCTGCAGACTGCTCAGTCCACGGGTCATATAATAACAGGTGTTGGGTGCTGCAGAACCCGGGAAGCCCACACACAGGACAAAGGGCATCATAGATGATGGCTCTGCTGTGCTTGCAATAGCAGGTGGTAACACGGGGCTAGCCTGTGGCACTGAAAGGGGGTGTGGAGAAGGTGGGAGGAGTGAAGACTGGAGCCATGGAAGAGTGCAGGTGGCACTACTGGAATGCCATCAGAGAGGAGCCTCCTCCACCCACACAGCACAGCCAGTTTCTTCTGTCTGGAAAAACTCTGAGACACTGCCCTTCCCAGTTTTCTGTATACCCAAAAGTAAGAAAGCAAAGGACTTAAATCAGGGCACCAGGGCTGGAGAGATGGCTCAGCACGTAAAGGTGATTACCATTAAGTCTGACTATAAATTTAATGTACACACACACACACACACACACACACACACACACACACACTGTGATGGTTTGATGGTTTGAATATACTTGCCTCGGGAGTGGCACTATTAGGAGGTATGGCTTTGTTGGAGGAAGTGTGTCACGGTGGGGGTGGGCTTTGAGACCCTCCTCCTAGCTGCCTATGACACAGTCTCTCCTGGCTGAAGTTGGATAAAGATGCAGAACTCTCAGCTCCTTCTTCTGACTGGACGCTGTCACGCTCCCGCCTTGATGAAAATGGACTGAACCTCTGAACCTGTAAGCCAGCCCCAGTTAAATGTTGTCCTTTATAAGAGTTACCTTGGTCATGGTGTCTCTTCAAAGCAATAAAACCCCAACAAGACACACACACACACACACACACACACACACAAATGTAAAAAAAAAAAAAAGAGGTGAATATTAATGTACTGATGGGTGGAAAATAGTTTCTAACCTGGAATCTGTTTTAACATCCTCTAGGAAAAAAAGCAGGAGGCAGAAGAATGGAATGAAAGACTGGGATTCATTACAAAGCTTTGCAGTTCTGTGTGAATATATATTTTCCCTAATAAAAGGATGTTTTAAATAATCGAGGAGTAGAAATAGTGACATAAACGCAGCACACCAGGACAGCTCCCTTTAAGGTATCTGACTATAAAATCATGTGGCCTATATGCCAGGGATGATCTTTGCCTCCTCCACACACTGCGGGCTCTGTTTTTGCCTCCTGTGGTGGTTTGAATAGATTTGGTCCCCATAGACTCATGCGTTTGAAAGCCTGGTCCATGGGAGCAGCACTATTAGGAGGTGTGGCCTTGTTTGAAGAAGTGTGCCCGTGTCGGGAGGGCCTTGAGGTCTCCTGTGCTCAAGCTGCCTTCCGATGAAGATGTAGACCTCTCAGCTCCTTCTCCAGCACTGTCTGCCTGCGTGCTGCCGTGCTTCCCACCACGAGGATGGTAAGACAAAAACCTCTGAAACCGTGAACCAGCTCCAGTGAAGCGTCTTCCTTTGTAAGAGTTGCCGTGGTCATGGTGTCTCTTCTCAGTGATGAAGGCTTAGCTAAGACATCTCACATCACAGTTAGGGAAAACAAGGCAGTGAAAAATCCAGGGACCCTTTTATAAACAAGGCTTATAAAATTTCTTTTAAAATTATGTGCGGGATGTTCAGGAAAGGGGGTCCAACCATTTAACTGGGGCTGGCTTACAGTTTCAGAGGTTTAGTCCGTTATTGTCGTGGTGGGGAGCATGACAGCATCCAGGCAGCCATGGTGCTGGAGAAGGAACTTGAAAGCTTGTATTGAAGCATTCTTACATGGTATACTCTCACCCTGAAAAGGAATATATGCCTGGGACTAGGGTGTAGCTCAGTGGGGAAGCGCAAGCATGTGTGAGGTCTTGGGTTCAATTCTCATCACTGCAAAACAAAACAAAAAATGAAACAGTGTGTCCAAAAAAAAACAGTGTGTCCAAAAACGAACGAAATCAACACAAGGTCTATATAGTTTAGTCAGTTGTGTCCTCCTCAGCTTATCCTCTGAGATGCCTGGGTGAGGTCATTAGGTTCCACCATGCATCGCAAACAGACGCGCTTTGGTGCCGGCAGTCTCTGGTTCTCAGTGCCTAGCACCTAGCAACTGGGTTGGCACATCCTGGGGCTTACAGTTCTGAGTCTGGAGAGCTAGGGGCCTTTGCTCTGGTCTATGTGCTCAAAGTAGAGGCGCACTGCTCCGGGCTTTCAGCACAAACATCACACTCAGTCCCATTTCAACTTGGCAGCTGCTGTAACCATCAGGAGACGTTGGTGGGCAGTGGGTCTCTGGTTCTGGGACCTTCAGACCTACATCCTCTAGTGTTAACGCTCCCCAGGAACCAATGTTACAGTTGTTAGGCCTAGACTTAGGACTTTCTGTCTTCCACGGCAGCTGACATTAGAACTTTTGGAACTGGAGTGTCTGAGAAGCTTGGGCTCGAGGCCGGGCCCCCTCTGGCTAGCAGGGCTTCTAGTTTCTCTTCCTAGCTCTCCACAGCCTTCTATCTCCAGCCGTTGCTCTCTTCCCGACGGACGGTCATCTCTTACTGTCTCCCCTGTCTCTGATTCCTGTTTTCTCTCCATCAGCTCTCTGGAATTCTCTACCTGCCATTTAATTGCTACTGATGCTTATTGTCATTATGTTGGTGGCACCAGGTACCACCTCCCTGATAGCTGCCATCTTTATCAGTGACACCTCCAAATGCCACCACCCCATCTCATCCCAGTCTATCGTTGGTGACACTAAAATTAGGCAAGAGAAGACCATTCCAGAGACACCCAGCGTTTCAATACCAGAAGACAGCATAGGAAGGTGTGTCCTGGCTACTGTGGTCTTCTGTAGTTGCCAGGAGCGGGGGCAGAGTGACTTCCATGTTCGAAGCAGCTCAGCTACATTGAGGGCAGTCTAACTGCCATTGGAAAGACCTGCCAGTCTGACAGCTCCTGCCCAAGGCTGCCAGGCCCAGGAAAGAGCCCGTGACCACATCGTATCACTAAGCATCTGTCACTGTCTTATGAGTCTTCTCAAGGCAAGGCCTCAGGTAAAATCCAGACATGGTAGAACCCTGGAGGCAGAAGTAGGCAGATCTCTATGAATTCCGGTCTAGCCTGGTCTATATAGTGAATTCCAGGACATAGAGAGTCTTAGTCAAAAAAAAAAAAAAAAAAAAATCCAGGCCCTTACCGCTTCTCGGTGCAGAGAAGTGGACCGTAGGCCCTCCTTGGTGGCTAGAAGGATCCCTGGGAGATGTGCCAAGCTACAAGTTTCTCAGACTCTGTAATCCCAGAAATGACTGCTCCCTCCTCTATGCACACGCCCTTGCCCTCTTCCCACACCCCTCACTACTCCCCTCTGTCCTGTCCTTCTCTTGCTCCTCCTCCTCTTCCTCTTGCCGTGCCATGGGGACAGCCAGAACTTCAGGCTGGTCACAGAGGCCAGCGCCGGGCTCCACCAGAGGAACCCCGTGAAGGAAGGGCTCGGGCTTCCTCAGCGGACTGACCGACAGTGACTGTCACACCTCAGCATCTTCAAGAGCCGGCGACTGAAAGGACCTCTGACAGCCTCGTCCCTGGAAAGGCCCCGAGGCGCAAATATCTTTTTATCTGGCTCACTGGGGTTGGCAGCGATTATCTGCCCGAGTGTAGACGCCATGTGTCACTTCTTACAAAAATCAATTTGACAAATTACTCACTGAAATGCAAACATCCCATAAGCAATGCCTTGCAACTGGCCCACTTCAGGAAAGACCCGTCAGGAGAGGCTAGTGCCGCAGAGGTGGAGGCGCAGGCATGTCTTCTGTGCCTTAGCCTTTCATTTTCAGCTGCTTTCTAACTCCATGCTGTGAGAGTGAGGAGAGACTTCCCAAGTGCTGAAAACAGGTGGGTAAGATGGATTCTCCCACTGAAGGCTGAGACCGGGTGTCGGTTTATGGGGTGATGCTAATCTCTCGAAGTCTGTAGTACTTGGCAGTAGATAGAACGTTAAATATTTTTCTCCTATGATAGGTCTCAAAGTTATGAAAAACTGACACGAAAATTGCCTTCAGGGTAAATTATACCATTTATAAAACAGGAAGCCTCGTTCTGACACCTGAAACCCAAGCTTGGCTTGTTTTCTGGGCTGTCAGATTCCCTCAAGTTGAAAGTCTCTGATGTCACTTAGCTAATTGTGGCTGAGCACACAGAACACATGTGGGGGAGTTCTTACCAATGTTCTACGGCAGGACATACAGCCTGACTCTCCATGCCCCCAGCTCCCTGGAGCCCACTGCCCCGTGGGGAGGAAGTACCGTGAGGGGAGGTCTCATGCCTCACAGAACCTGACTTTGCCAACCACACTGTCACCACAGTGATCTCTGCATGCTTCCAGGTGCAATCACATTTCCACACTGGTGGGCCTCGCCTCACTTCTGAGAAAGACTCAGGCACTCAGCATGTAGAGCATCATATAGGACCCGCTACAGGCCGTCTAACACGAAAGTCAGGATCAGCATCAGACTTTCTGATTCGAATGCAAGGAGAAAATAGAACTTAAATGTAACATGGTTCTTCACAAATACTGATTAAGTACTTTCATACTCATCTCTTATTAACATTGAAGTCTTTCAGTTCATCTTGACCATTGTTTAGTGATTAATTTACAAGAATAATAATGTGGTTTGAAAACTATCACAGAAATGCAGCAAGGCAGAGGGCAGAGGTGGGCGGAGCTCGGAGCATGGTGGGATGGGACACGGGGGGGGGGGGGGAAACAATCCTGAGGTTTCCCAGGTGCTCTCTGAGGGAGAAGCTGTGCTTTAGGTTGGAAAGTCTAGACAATACCCTAGGCCCAGCTCTCAGCCCAGCTACCTAGCACTGAGCAGTCCCTCTTCCTCTGCTCTGTGCTTGTAAAAACAATGGAGATGCTGCGACAACAGGCAGTCCTTCGGATTGTGAGGATGAGCCTGGCACACAGGAGACTCCAGTGTCTGCTCAGTGCGCTCTGGCCAGGGAACACCTGGGTAAATCCTGGCATGCTGGCCATTTTCCTGGTAATGAAATTGGGTTTTCCAACTTGGATGCCAAGGAGCCGTGGAGGAATAAGAGAGGTGCGTGACCTGCCCATCCTGCCTGCTGCCATCATTTGTGACAGCAAGAGTCACTGGGCCCTGGAGTTGTTGAAGAGGTGGGGCCAGTGTGATGCCACAGGTCACAGGACTGCAGGAAACTTTGAAATGTGTCAGGTCGTGAGTCATGAGGCACGCTTGGAAAAATATCAAATTACTAAAACCCCCCAAACAGACAGACAATAAAAAGAGGTCCACAGACAATTCAGAAAGAGACTTGAAGAATTGCAACAAACTGTTTAAAGAAGATAGGGAAACAGATGAAAACAGGGGAGATTCTAATTATTGGAATCTTTAAGATAAACAAGAGCGCACACCAGAACTGGGCACTCCGTATCTAAGAGGAGAAACCCATGGAGGGGGTTCAAAAGAAGGGGAGAGGAGGGAGGGGCATCCTCAGAAGCAGGGAGGGTTATTGGGGGTGGTTCGAGGGGAAACCGGGAAAGAGGATTTGAAATGAAAATACATAAAATATCCAATAAATAAAAGACGACGTGGAGAAGAGACTGGAGAAGGGACTGGACTGCCAACCCGGAAGGGCGTGAGAGGCACGGAGGGGCTGCAGGTGAGCAGAAGCGTGCTCGTGCCGGAAGCACACGTGGAAAGACAGGACAGAAGGCGGCAGCAGCAATGTGCAAAGGAATGGATACTGATGAGACTCACAGAGCTCAGAATGCCCAGGGGAGGTGGACTTGGAAAGCCATGCCCCGGCTCACCACAGGCCAAACGCTGAAGGCCAACCAGGCCTTTTATCTTTAATAACCACCACATTTCTGGAGATGCCAGACGATTGGACTCTAATATCCTATAACTACAATTCCTAACATTTGTTTTTTTAAATCCCTTTAATGAAAACATGTGCTGAGGGCTCATTTTTCTTGTTTATGGCATGCTGTGAACTCCAGGATCTGGCCTAGTTGATTTGCTGTGTGAATACACGAGGGGTGGCCTCACCAGGCTCACGGGAGTCAGCCAGATGTGCCTATGTTGCCTGTTGTCAACCAAGGCTCTGTGTTCTCACATCCCTGCCCCACTGAAGAAAAGCCTCCAGGGCCTGTGACCTGCCTCAGCTTTTCATAGTGCATACATGATCACAAACAGGCTCCTATTTTAATCTTCAAGTTCCTCGTAAAAGGCAAATGAATGTTTAAAATGGTCTGGAACCTATAAAACCTGAGTCTATGTCCTTAGACCCTAGAGGTCCATCAAGAGCACATACGAGCTGTGTGTGGAGTCTCATGAAATGCACCATTCTAGAAAGTTCAGGAGATGACCTCGGAGCCAGCCATCAAAGAATTTTTTTTTAATAGGATTAAACACAGACCACAGGGGACCTGAGAAAGCTACCACTTTAGAGACAGAGAAAATACTTTAAAGTCACTTTGACTGTCTGGTAGCTGGTGACTCTGAGCCATCTTGGTTAGCAGGGGACAAAGAGCCCCTGGGCAGAAAAGCGCCGGGCATATCTCACTGCTGCAGGTGCTGTCAAGGCTGGCTCCCGCCCTGTGAACTTTGTCTCAAGCCTTGCTAACTTGGCTTCTGGGTTCCTGCTCTAAGCCTGATGGTGAAGCAGGTGTGTCTTCAGCTCCATTCCGTGAATGAAGAGATGTCTTGAGAAGTACGGGATTGATCTGCCCGCCGGAAGCTGAGATGGGGCAGTATAGGACTCTCCCACCAAGGGCAGGACAGCCAAGCCCAGCGTCAGAAACCCCTAAGATAGATGCATTCTGTGCATTTGATCGTGTCTCTTAGGGTGGCTTATTAATGTCCCTTATCAGTAAGTTACAGATAGTTTTGTGTGAAAGAGGGTGACGCTCTCTTGGGTGGTTAATCTGAGGGGAGACAGGAGGAACAGGGTGGGACGCTGAGCCTGCTTCTCCTCTGGTCTGGTGAGCTCCTCAGAGATCTTGTCTCTTTCTTTTTCAGGTTTTTAATTATTATTTGTAATTCTCTCTCTGTTCTCATGAGGGTGGAGAGGGGTTTATGCACAAGAGGGTGGTTCCCTGCCACAGTTACAGGCAGCTGGGGGCCACCTGATATGGGTGCTGAGAACCAAACTCTGGGAGAGCAAGCAAGAGCTCTTACCCCGGAGCCGTCACTGCAGCCCCTCTTCTCTTACCATCCTCCCTTTCGATTTCCCTGGGTGAGGTAGCTAGTCGCTGTGACAGAGAAAGACCGGGAGACTAGAGGATATGTCGGGGAGCCCAGTGATCAGACGTGAAGACAGATTACTAAGGAGAAAATACTGCTGGGCGTGAAGAACGCCTGCACGTGCCCTTTCTCTGGAAAGGGCTCTTTCTGACGGGACTCTTTCCCTTGGCTTTTAACAAGCCTCATTACAGACTAGGAAACAGAAGGGTGGCATCTTAAGTAGACACCAGTGCCCAAATTCTGTAGGACAATCAGACCTCATGCAGGCCTATGTCAGAGCCCTAGGTGCCCCCCAACATCACCCTAGGTTGGGAGTTCTCTGAAGCAGGGCCTGGGTCAGTGATTTACCAAGGAAAAGTTCTCAGGGGGGAGGGGGAATGCTGAAGAGTACATTCAGAGTCATTAAGACCCGTCTCAAGTTATGGGGGAAGCTCAGAACATGAGATCAATTGACATAGGACCCAGAAATCCCACTACTGAGTTTATAGCCCAGAGAATTGAAAACGGCCTTACACAGAACCTCAGGTGCCATTGTTAACAGCAGCACCTGATAATAAAAAAAGAAGATGGGGAAACAGGTGGACAAAATGGATGAAAAAGAAAACCAAAAAAATAAAAAAAAATAAAATGGAGAATCACAACTGCTGGGAATCTTCGAAACCAAAAACAATATGTGAAACTAGGAACTCCTGGAGCGGATAGAAGACAGCAAGAAGAGACATGCAGAATTGACAAACTAGAAGCCTCAGCAGAAAGGCTGTGAGTCTGGGGGAGAGGGTGAGAATGTGCCCTTTGCTCCATGGGCTTTGGAGTCTTTGCTATGTTGTGAGCGCTGTGACAGAGCGCCATGCTCCTGGGTGTTGGTGTGTGGAAACTTCTTTCTGTCCCCAGAGTTATTCACTCAGTCCACGCCAACTTCCTCCTCCTATAAGCAATGCTTCTCTTCTGACACCTGCTGGCCACACAGGGCATGGCACCTCCCCCTGTAACTCTTGCCTGCCCGAGGAGGGGAGTAGAGTGGATATACCTAGGGCTAGAAGAATCTGGACAAAAGCCAACAGAAAGTACCCTCCACTCATTCTGATAACGTAACATTGCAGGAAGACTGGCATTTAACAGGAGACTCAACCTGGCATCATCAGTTCAAATCCCCTCACTGAGCATGTTTTAGGACACACTTTCATTCAACCCACAAATACTTACTGAACCTCCACCATATGGCCAGGTTTATTACATGCCGAGAGGTTAGGAAAGAGCGGAATAAAATGTCTCCTGCTCCCCAGCACCTCAACAAATGTAGATGAATGCACACTTAGTTCCCCAAACGCTTACACAGAGACCAACACACTGGCAAGAGCAGCCCCACGTGTGCGGATGCAGGGATGGAAATGAACAAGATAAGGAGTGGCCTCTCACAGACTGGCAGCACTCCAACCCCGCCCCCCATGGGTGGTAGCCAAAGGCTGAGCTGCGGGGGTGGGGTGGGGTTGGCCACAGAGACATGGAGACCCTGATTCTGTACACAGCGAGGCTCTGCTGGAAGAGGCTCAGCAGGAAAGATGCAGCACGAACCAGAAGTTTCTGAGAATGGCAGCCGTGGCAGACATCTAGGTGGTCGTGTTTGGAAAGAAATCGTTCACATTCTCCCAGAGCTCCCCTCTAGGAGCAGTCTCCTGCCTCAGCAGAATGGCTGGTGCCTCTTGGGGCTCTGCTCCCTGCATCGCACAATGTCCCATGTGCACATGGGACACACGTCCCACTGTTGCCTCACACGATGGTCTGCAAACACAGATGTCAGGAAACACTGCTGGGGCATTTCCAGGTCCTCTGAGACTTTCTGTCCAGTTGTACGAAGTGCGGAGAGGGCTGTGGAAACGTCAGCCCACCTAGTGCTTTCATGGGTTCTGTTACCTCCATATACAGTGAACGACACAACAATGTTCAAATCTTTGCTTCCAACTGTTAGTCAGTTTAAAATCGGAGAGCAGAAGATGTGAGTGGAGCTGGGGCACAGCAATGGGGAGGCAGAGGCAGGCAGATCTCTACGAGGCAGCCTAGGCTACACAGTGAGTTCCAGGTCAGCCTAAGCTACATAGCAAGACCCTGGGATTAAAGGCATGCACTACCATGCCTGGTTAAAATATCTTTAAACCCAAGTGTCCTTGATTTTCTTAATCTCCTCCGACCTAAGAGTCTCCCCACGGACATTTTGGTGTATGTAGGGTTCTGATTGTATGCTCTCAGAGCTGAGGCACGTGCCACCGTTTGCTGGAATCTGTGCCCCTGTTGTCATTTGTCATGCCGACGCCTTCCTCCTCTCCCACCGTTTCCCAGATGTGTCTCCTACTTCCTGCTCTTCAGTTTCCGACGTTGGTTGTGGTGCTCAGGGAGATGGGGATTTCAGAGGTTTATCCAGGCTTCTTGAATCTGCAAGTTTATGTCTTTTATGACATCTGCGGAGGTTTTAGTCATATATCCACCATTTTTTTCTGGCTTTACATTCTTCCTCTCCCCTCCCCCCACCCCGAACTCCACATATTTTAGACCTGTGGTCATTATTCCACAATCCACAAGGCTCTATGAAATCACCGTTCCCTGCCGCTCAGATGTGACTGTTTTTTTACTAATTTTGCTCATTGGTTCTTTCCCACCATTGCCGAGTCCCCTCGGTAGGGTGGAGTTTCCCTACTACTGTGTTTTCCTGTTCTGATGTGTTCATTTTGTCACCCCCTCCTTCCCTTCTTTTCCTTCTTTTTTCTTTTAAATTCTCATACGGTAGATCCTGTGTACCACTTCCCCTCCCACTGCTTCTCCCAGCCCTTCCCCACCTCGCCTCCCATCCGGATCCACTCCTTCTCCATCTCTTATTAGAAAAGATCAGGCATCCGAGAGATAACAACCAAACATAGCAAAATAAACATAGCCGGATAAAAGAAAAAAAATCACATCGAGGCTGAACCAGGCAACTCAACAGAAGAAAAAGAACCCCAAGAGCAGGCACAAGAATCAGAGACCGGCTCATCCACACACTCAGGACTCCCATAAAAACCCCAAGCTAATCGCACACAGGCAGAGGGCGTGACGCAGACCCGTGCCTGCTGCCTTGGCCTCTGTGGGCCATGTTATCCTGATGACCTCCATCCCCTCGGCCTCGCGGGTTTCCTGAGCTCTGACGGGATGGATTTGGTGGAGACATCTCATTGAGATCTGTGTGTTCTAGGGTCTCTCTCTCTCTCTCTCTCTCTCTCTCTCTCTCTCTCTCTCTCTCTCCCCCCCCCCGTGTGTGTGTGTGTGTGTGTGTGTGTGTGTGTGTGTGTAATGCCTGGCTGTGGGTCTCCTCTGCACCTGTCTACTGTCTGCTGCAAGAGGAAGGAAGCGTCTCTGGTGATGACTGAATAAGGCACTGATGTATTTTTGTTTTGTTTTTGAGTCAGGATCTCATTATATAGCCCTGGCTGTCCTGGAACTCACAGTTATCCCCCTGCCACTGCCCCTGACTCCCAAGTGCTGGCATTAGGGCATGGGTCCCTATGCCCAGCCTCAATTTGTTCTTTTCATAAGTTCCATTTTTCCATTTATTTCCCAAATGTCATACTGATATTTGAGAGAGCTGCTTTAACATTCTCAGCAGCTACTCCAGCTGCGGAGTCTTTTTGGTACTGGTGTTTCTCATTCAGGTTGAGATTTTCCTGGGTCTTCACAGGGTGAGCAACTCTGAATGATATCTTGGACATTTTAAGTTTTATGTGATATCTTTGGTTCCCATCTCACCATCCAGGTTTGGAACATGCATCCTAGTTTGATGTATGGCTGTTCTAACACCCAGGTTAGACCATTTCCTCTACCCTCTTTTTTCAGGAATCCTCCCAGGTGTTTGTGCAGAGGAAAGGCACCCCCTGTTGTCTGTCCCTCATGGGGTGGGCTTCTTGCCAGGGCTCCGCCCATCCTCACTATGGTTTCCCACCATAGTGAAACCATCCAGTGGAAAGGATGCAGGTTCTTTCAGAGGGTGAATCTGGACCAGGATATGTGGCATGAATGGGGTTTCACTCTTTCCCTCCCTCCTTCCTTCCCTCCCTCCCTCCTTCCCTTCCTCCCTCCCTCTCTGTGAATTACAATTTTTCCTTGTGTCCACACTAGACTGTACCTGTCTAGGGGAACAAGCAGGTCGTCTCCTGTTAAGCTGAGTCTTGAGGTCCTGAGCTAGCTTGCCTTCTTTTTCTTAGTGTTTTGTCTCCTGACAGTTGCTTTGTACCGTTTAGTTATAACTGGTGAGTTTAAACTAGGCTTTGGTTGTAACTAGCAAGAAGAGTAGGGTAGAAGGGAGTTACTCCATCTTGTCCAGAATCATCAACAGTGCTTTTAAAGACCTTGTTAAGACGGACTCCTCCTTCTTCCCACCTCCTCCGCTTCCTCCTTCTTCCCACCTCCTCCGCTTCCTCCTCCTTCCCAAGTGCTGGGATTAAAGGCATGCACCACCACTGCCAGGCTGAGATGGAGGCTTCTAAAGAGTGTTGCACATGTATTACGTGTGTGGTTAACCAACTGAAGGGAGGGAGGGAGGCCAGGACTGAAAAAACTTCCTCAGCCTGAAGACCCTGAAGTACAGGTGGGGACCCAGTGTGGGATGCAGGCTTCTCATGCTGGGAGACCCTCCCTCTGATGTCTCCAAAGGGTGGGGATGGAGGTCTAGGTCAAGGCTCTTTCCCCAGGCCTTGTCCCAAACTTGACACCCTTTTTCCTGCTGGGGACGTACTGTAGTCCAGAAATCAGACTGGTGTTCTAATGCCCCTTGCACAGTGTAGTGGCTTTGTGACTTTGGACTGCAGCTTTACCTGAGACCCACTTTCCAACCTGTCAGAGGGAAAGACAGAACTCATCGCTTCTCCAACCACCAAGGGAAGTCTGACCTACATGGATCTCAACAGCTTTGCAACTTCTACGCTTCCCTCTTCAAAATTTTCTCCACAGAACAGCAGCAGCAGCAGCAGCAGCAGCAGCAGCAGCAGCAGCAGCAGCAGCAGCAACTACCACCACCTTAAAGGAAAGTCACACGGAGTCACTCTCCACCTCTGCTGCACCCTTTACAAGGACTTGACACCCCTCTGTGGCTGACCCCAACCCCTGCTACCCTCAGCTTCCTCCCCTGCCATTTTCCTTGATGGCTTTACTCACTTCTTCAGTACTCTGAGCATTGTCTGCTCCACGACCTTTGCATGCTCTCCGGAATATAATAACCTTTCCCCAGGTAGTGATAGCACAATGTATGATTGAGAAAGACGGTCTTACATTTACCAAATATAGTATATGTAACAATGTTTATACTTTTTATACTTCTGCATTATAAATATGTTAGAATTTTAAGCACATTTAAAAAATTTAAACATGACATTCAGTCCTTTTTATGTGCCATCCCAGTGTGAGGGAGCCTTTCACACATATGTGAATCCTCATGATATCAACCTTATATGTATGCGGACAATTTTATGACTTTGTATGTGATGAAACTAAAGCAGAGAAAGTGAAGCATATCCAAGGTCACATGGTGTACTGAATCAGTATTCAAATGCAGCTGCTTCAGTGCCCTGCGCCCTCAGCCTTATAAAGTGTTGGTAATATTTGTGTCTTGTTGTAACTATGCTAAGTGTATCTTCAGCCCTCCATTTCTTCTCTGTTAGAGAGCTGTCCCCGAGTGTCCCGCACTGCAGCATAGCCACCCCTACTCTTGTCTCCTTCTCCTAGGGCGCTCTCACTTCCGTATATTCTGCTGTATACTCTGCCGTATACTCTGCTGTATATTCTGCTGTATACTCTGCCGGACCTATTTACCTGGCTATTTCCGTGGGTCCACATGATTTTACAGCAAGAATTCTGCTGAATGAGCTACATCCCCAGCCTCGGTTTTTGTTTCATTTGGTTCAATAAAATGTTTCAATCATTGAAACTTGCTATGTAACTCAGATTGCTCCAAAGTCCTGGCAATCCTCCTGCTTCAGCTTTCCAAGTGCACTGGCCACCGGCAAGAGCTATCAATCACTCCTGGCTCATAGGCTTTGGCAGTCCCTGAAACTATAAACTATAAATGTATATTGTCCTCACTTTTCTAAATAGGAAACACGCTGAATGGTGAAACAGTCAACAAGAATACCTCGGCCCGACTGAAGTCGTCTTCCACAGCTCATTCTGCTTCTCTGCGAGGCCATTCAGGCACCAAGATGGCAGCATACAATGTTTAAATGGACAGCATTTGATGATGATACGAACAGAAAGATTCAAATGAATTTAACTCAGCAGGAATCCTCTGTTTCCTCTGTCTTCTAATCGTGGCTTTGTTACAGGGACTTTCAAGACACAGCTGTGGGACATGGGAAGACATGGCTTCCTTGAACCTCTTCCTTGTTTGGGAATGTCAGTGACTGTTATAACCTACAATGATGAGGTAAAATACCCTCTGAAAAGAAAAGAAAAGAAAAGAAAAGAAAAGAAAAGAAAAGAAAAGGAAAGGAAAGGAAAGGAAAGGAAAGGAAAGAAAAAAGAAAAGAAAAGAAAAGAAAAGAAAAGAAAAGAAAAGAAAAGAAAAGAAAAGAAAAGAAAAGAAAAGAAAAGAAAAGAAAAGAAAAGAAAAAAGAAAACTGGGTCGGGGACAATGTGTCCAGAGCAGTTTATTCTGTCACTAGCCTTGAATATTTGTTTATTCTTCTGGCGTGTGATCCCACACCACAGAGACAGAGACAGGAGGATTAAGAGTTCGGGACCAGCTTAGGATGATGCGGCCCACACATGCCCTGCCCTGGTGTATGGACATCTTTAGTATTGATATTCATTTCCTAGTTTCTTCTGCTGTTCCATACAGTTTCTTAGCTGGCTTAATCTTATTTCATAGCACAGTCTTGTTACCACAGTAGCTCAGTAAATTCTGTGTAACTTTGAACTTCCACATGTTCATGGAATACTTTTATGAGCAGAGTTGCTGGGGCAATGGTTAGACACATGTTGGAACTTTTAACATGCATTACTTAAGCACTCCTCCATTGTCCTGTTCTTCCAACAGTGTTTGGAGAGTGTTTATTTTCCATGTTATCCAAAAAAATTTAAATCTCACAACAAACAAGGGATGTTTAACTATAGTTTAAATTTTTAAAACTTGGAAGGCTAAATAATTTTTATGCTTATTAACCATTTTATTTCTTCCTTAAGACTGCATAATTTTAGCAAACTTATTAAAGACAAGACTGGAAAATAGAGAATAATAAACTGTTGTAATTTTCGACCCTCCTTGGTATTATCCACGCTATATGGTGCCCAGCGGACCTTCTGGTGTACTGCACTGTCACCTGGTGGACACATCATTTGCTTAGAATCTGATTCTACAGTTTGTGTCACCCAGAGGGGGTCAGCTGATGAGTACCTGTCCTTGTACCCCATTCTTGAACACAGTATCACTACTCAGGCATAACACTGATATGCAGAACCATCATGCTCAGACTGACTCGGAACTTATTAAAGTTCTGTGTCCAGATCTCAGGGCAGCAACCAAAGAGGGAACCGGAGAGCTTGGGAGGCATTGTTGGGAGCTATGAAGTTGATTAAAGGCTTTGAAATCTAAGGCTATGAGGAATTGTTAAAAGAACTGCGATTACTCAGCCTTGAAAACCAGCTGAGGCTGAAGAGAGGATTAATAATGGCATCCTAATAAAGGAAACTCTGACATGGTTGATTGGCTATTTTCTAAATGCGTTAAGAGCAGATGAAGAAAGCATAACACAAGTCAGCTATATGTAAAGAGAAACTCCCCAAAGCATTAAAACATTTTTCTAAGCACCAGAGCCGTTTACTTGACAGTACTTTTGATTTTCATGAAGGTGTAAGTATAGGTCAGTGGGTCACCATGCAATTTGTTGTTATTGTAAGAATGACGAGAGTGTGGGCACGAAAGGTAGATGAAGGAGGTATGGCACCTCGCTCACAGGAGGGAGGGAGAGGCTGGGAAAGCAAAGAGAAACCAAGGAAAGGGATGAGCTATGTTTTAAAAGCAGCCAGGCTCCCCCAACCCTTTACTGTTTGTGCAGCGCATCCACGTAGATATCTGAGTCGGAGAACGTGCCTTATGTAGCCATTGCTCAAGCACAGGGCAAGGTTAGTGTCACAGCCTTCAAACTTCAACATCTAGTTGGACAAATTGAGCGAATACTCAAAGAACAAGACAACCAGAGGGTCAGCCCGCACCTACCCAGCCTAGCTGATCCCTTCCTGGCAGGAATTCATTTCTCAGCAGAAAACCATCAAACCAAGGAGAGAAGAAGCTGCCTGTTCCTCCGTCGTTCTGAGGTGGAACTGTGTGGGCCGAGGAGAGTCGGGGAGAGCAGTCTTTCTTCACTCGGAGGGACCAGGCAGTCCTCAGGAAAGGACTTACCTGACTTTTTATCCTCCAAACTTACTAGCAAAGTGTTTGCCCAGAAGCAAGGGTGTGAGCTTCTGAAATAAATGAAGGACTGCTTCCAGACCCATGCATGCAGATGTTCAAGATTACAGTCTCTTTCCTATGACATCGAGTGCTTCCGGAGCCACTGATCCCCAGTGCGCGCTGGCCAGATGAGGGCTCGAGTCTGCTCCCTTGCCTGTGTCATCCCCAAGTCTCAGTTTCTTCATCTGACAATCAGGATGAAGTAATTAGCTGAGGCGGGCAAGCGTGTGCCGTGGAGTCCAGCACAAAGACCTAAGTGGAGAAATTCCATCGTGGTTAAGCAATGCTCGCTTTGCCTGATGATTAAAATCATGTTCCTGCATTTCACACCAAAGTAAAAGTATATGTATGTATATATGTATATATGTATGTGTGTGTGTGTGTGTATATATATATATACTCTTGAGACTTCTGGAACCATACATAGGAAACATAATAGGAATAGCTTGAATCTCGTTGTCTATTGTATACATAAATACTTTATGAACTTTCAACAAATTCTTTTGAAGTCTTATTAGTATGGCAAATCCTCTCGTCTCAAGGACTTTTAGTAGAGAATTGGGTGTGGTGGTATTGCCAGAAGACTCAGCACTGGGAAGCTAAAGCAAGAGGATTGAGATGTCAGGTCCATCTGAGCTATGTAGTGAGATCTCTCTCTCAAAAAAAAAAAAAGTCCAACAATGGGAGCCGGGTGGTGGTGGCGCACGCCTGTAATCCCAGCACTTGGGAGGCAGAGGCAGGCGGATTTCTGAGTTCGAGGCCAGCCTGGTCTACAGAGTGAGTTCCAGGACAGCCAGGACTACACAGAGAAACCCTGTCTTGAAAAACCAAAAAAAGAAAAAAAAAAAGAAAGAAAGAAAAAAAAAGTCCAACAATGAGTTGGGCTTTAAGTCAGGAACTCACAATGTAGGATGACACCATTTTCTTTCATATGTATAAAGTGTATAAAGACTTTCAAAAAATTGAGGTCTCATTGGGCCCCTTTCCAATGGTCAGTATACTATGAAATAAACATTGTAGCTCTAAAAAATGTCAAAAGATTGCCAGTAAGGAAAAATAATATTGGAAAAGTATAATAACCATCTCAGCTTTGTAAGAGGACTGCTGTTGTGTGCAATTTTTACTTATTTATTTTTATGTGTATGAGTGGTTTGCTTGCATGTTTTTATGTGCACCATATGAATGTCAGCTGCACACGGAGGTCAAAAGAAGACATCAGATCCCCTGGAGACAGAGGCAGACAGATTTCTGTGAATTTGAGGCTACCCCGATCTACCTAGTGAGTTCCAGGCCAGGCTGAGCTACATACTGAGACCCTGTCTTGAAAAAAATAAAAGAAAGGAATTTAGTCACACTAGTTATGTTTCAAGTACTTGGGAGTCACATGCGACTAGTAACTACCGTATTGGATAGTGCGACTGCAGACAGAACCTAACTGCTATGTATGTCTATATAACCAAAGGTGACTTTTTGACTTCTGCTTCCCAAATCTGGGATTACAACTAACCTGTGTCACTATGCCTGGCTAATAAACTCCATTCCATGTATTGTAATGATTACATTCAAATTTGTAAATATGTTCTATTTTCAAATGACTTCCATTTAGGTTGCTTCAGCTCCTATTCAATTAATGTGGTGTAATTTGTCTCAGAGAACATATGTTTAATATAATTTGAGTGGTATTTATATGTATACGCTGAGTGCATTACTGAAATTACTCTTGGTCACATTTTCACACAGTCCCAACACGAACCAGTAGCTTAACTGCAGTTCATTGGAGTGTGAGCTATTAGCTGAAGCTGGCTGTGTAACACTGAAATCAACAGGAATCCCAACCAGTGTGAGCCTATTCATGCCGGAACGAATCAACCTGTAAGTTTCTCACAAGTTACCAAGAACATGGACGGGAGATGGAATGGACCTTGGACTCATCTGTGGATTGATCCTCTGGTTTAGCCTGGAGCCCCCTCAGTGGACCCAGCCATCTATTTGAATTCAAACAAACAAGAAACCACACTCTTACATTAAAGCAATGAAATCTGCTGTTAGCTGGGCAGTGCCCGGGAACCTGGGTACTCATGAGGGTTCAAGTCTGATGCCAGCCTTGGCTGCATAATAAGACACTGTCTCGGTGAAAAAGAAAAACCAACCTGGTGTGGTGGCACAATGCTATAATCTCAGCTCTTGGGAGTCTGAGACAGAAAGGCTGTGAGTTCAAAACTAGCCTGGGCTACATAGCAGGACCCTGCACAACAAATGCATAAGTAAACAAAATATTAAAAAACAACACGTGGCTGCCAGACTGGAAAACCGACCATCATTTTTGTTCCCCATTTTAGTGTGTGAGTATATGGGGGCTGTGGGGGATATGTGTGTGGGAGTGAGTAGGTGGCTGTGCCTCTGTGTGTGTGTGTGTGTGTGTGTGTGTGTGTGTGTGTGTGTGAGAGAGAGAGAGAGAGAGAGAGAGAGAGAGAGAGAGAGAGAGAGAGAGAGATGCATGCTGAGGGCATACGTGGAGAGCAGAGGATAACCTAAGAGAATTAGTTCTCTCCGTCTACGGGGGGGGGGGGGGGGGGGGCAGGGGGGGCGGCGGGGGGCGGGGACGGGACTCAGGGATTAAACTCAGGTTGTCAGTATCTGCAGCAAGTGCCTTAACCACTGAGCCAGGCTCCAACCACATGTAACTTTTTCTTTTTTCTTTTTTTTTAGTTATTACTAAAATTAGGTCTAAGTTGTGCTATTATTGAGCAGTAGGTCAAAGTGGTTAATAGAAAGCACATTCCCGGAGAAGACGGAAGAGCTGCTGTCAGAAACGTTTGCTTAAATAACGGAATAACTACGGCGAGCCGGGAGGAAGGGTGGATGCCACGACCACGCTAGGAGAGACCCCACGGCAGCTGACAAGTGTCCGTCAGCTCGCAGGGTCACATGACATGAAAATAAGGAGTGCTGCAACTTTCAGTCTTTCTTTTTTTATTAGATATTTCCTTAATTTACATTTCAAATGTTATCCCCTTTCCTGGTTTCCCCTCCAAAAACACCTTATCCCATCCTCCCTCCCCCTGCTCACCAACCCACCCACTCCCTCTTCTCTGTCCTGGTACTCCCCTACACTGGGGCATTGAGCCTTCTCAGGACCAAGGGCCTCTCCACCCTTTGATGTCCAACAAGGCTTCTTTCTTTCTCTTTCCTTCTTTCTCTTTCTTTCTTTCTTTCTTTCTTTTCTTTTCTTTCTTTCTTTCTCTTTTTTTCTTTCTTTCTCTTTCTTTCTCTCTCTCTTTTCCTCCCTCCCTCCCTCCCTCCCTCCCTCCCTTCCTTCCTTCCTTCCTTCCTTCCTTCCTTCCTTCCTTCCTTCCTTCCTTTTCTCTTTTTTTATTTTTATTTTTTCCCGAGACAGGGTTTCTCTGTGTAGCCCTGGCTGTGTTGGAACTCACTCTGTAGGTCAAGCTGGCCTTGAACTCAGAAATCTGCCTGCCTTGGCTTCATTCTTTCTATAAGGCTATTTTTCATTTTAAATATATGAGTCTTTGTTACATGTATGTATGTACACCGCATGTGTGCAGTGTTCACACCCATGCATGATCAAGCTTTATCCATATGGTTTGGACATGGTGGTACAAGTCTTTAATTCCAGCGATCAGGGAACAGAGGTTGGTGAATATCTGTGACTTTGCTGCCAGCCTTTTCTACATAGCAAGTTCTAGGCTTGTCAAGGCTTCCTATATATAGGAAGACCTTGCTTAAAATAATAATAGCAAAATAACAAAATCTCAAACTTTAGCTATAATTTTTCTAGTAATTTCTTTAAAAATATTTATTTTATGTACGAGTATACTATAGCTGTACAGATGGTTGTGAGCCTTCATGTGGTTGATGGGAATTAAACTCAGGACCTCTGCTCACTCTGGTCCAAGGATGTATTTATTATTATATGTAAGTACAGTGTAGTTGTCTTCAGACACACCAGAAGAGGGCATCAGATCTCATTACGGATGGTTGTGAGCCACCGTGTGGTTGCTGGGAATTCAACTCAGGATCTTCAGAAGAGCAGTCAGTGCTCTTAATCACTGAGCCATCTCTCCAGCCCAACAGTTTCTTAAATAGCTGTTCAACTTACAAAAATATCCTGTAAGTATTTCAGAGTGCTCCCACAAACTCTAGGAGAGTTCTCATCCCCTGTATTTCTTACATTTTACTGTCACTACTCACCCTAGCAAGGCACCCCGGTGTCTGCCAACAAGCCAATACCAAGGCATTAATGTCAACCAAGTCCATGCCCTTGTCAGGTTCCCTTGCTTTTGTCTGGCATCGCTTTTCTGTTCTGGACTTCACCCAGGACTCCGTGTTACATTGGAACACCCATCTTACCCTGGGGTCCTCTTGGCTGTGACAGTTCCCCATTTTTCCTGGTTTGAATATCCTGGACAGTTTGAGACACAGTGGTCAGGTTGTGAGGTTTGCTTAGCATTGCCTTGTGATTGGTGGAGACTATAGGTCTTCCTTCCTAGAAGACCAGGGGAGTGAAGAGCCCTTTACCACAGCACAGAGTGCATGCTGTCACCAGGACCCACGGCTGTTGCCACTGATGACCACTGGCAGAGGCAACATCTCTGGGTCTCTCCACTGCTGATTAATATTTCCCCCTTTCTATTCAGCACTCTTTGAAAGGACATCACTAGGCACAGCCCACATTTAAGAAGTGAGTTTGTTGCTATTATAAATAAGGCAGGTATGAACATAGTGGAGCGTGTGCCCTTATTACATGTATAAGCACCTTCTGGGTATATGCCCAGGAGTGGTACAGCTGGGTCCTCAGGTAGTACTATGTCTAATTTTCTGAGGAATCGCCAAACTGATTTCCAGAGTGGTTTACCAGCTTGCAATCCCACCAACAGTGGAGAAGTGTTCCTTTTTCCCTACATCCTCTCCAGCATCTGCTGTCCCCTGAGTTTTTCATCTTAGCCATTCTGACTGGAATCTCAGTGTTGTTTTGATTTGCATTTCCCTGATAACTACGGATGCTGAACATTTCTTTAGGTGCTTTAGAGCCATTTGAGTTTCCTCGGTTGAGAATTCCCTGTTTAGATCTGTGCCCCATTATTTAATAGGGTTATTTGACTCTCTGGAGACAAACTTTTGAGTTCTTTGTATACATTGGATATTAGCCCTCTATCAGATGTAGGATTAGTAAAGATCTTTTCCCAATTTGTTGGTTGTCGTTTTGTCCTATTGACTGTGTCCTTTGCCTTACAGAAGCTTTGCAGTTTTATGAGGTCCCATTTGTCGATTCTTGTTCTTAGAGCATAAGCCATTGGTGTTCTGTTCAGGAACTTTCCCCCTGTGCCAATGTGTTCAAGACTCATCCCCACTTTCTACTCTATAAGCTTCATTGTGTCTAGTTTTATGTGTAGATCCTTGATCCACTTGGACTTGAGTTTTATACAAGGAGATAAGAATGGATCTATTTGCATTTTCTGCATGCAGACCTCCAGTTGATCCAGTACCATTTGTTAAAAATGCTGTCTTTTTTTCCACTGGATGTTTTTAGCTCCTTTGTCAAATATCAAGTGACCATACATGTGTGGGCTCTTTTCTCGGTCTTCAATTCTATTCCACTGATCTTCTTGCCTGTCTGCATACCAATACCAAACAGTTTTTTATCACTATTGCTATGTAGTAGAACTTGAGGTCAGGGATGGTGATTTCCCAGATCTTTTGTTGTGGAGAATAGTTTTTACTATTCTTGGATTTTTGTTATTCCAGATGAATTTGAGAATTGCTCTTTCTAGATCTATAAATTAATTTGGGATTTTGATGGGCATTGTCTGTAGATTGCTTTTGGCAAGATGGTCATTTTTACTATTAATCCTGCCAATCCATTAACATGGGAGATCTTTCTTTCTCCTGAGACCTTCTTTGATTTCTTTCTTCAGAGGCTTGAAGTTCTTGTCATACACATCTTTCACTTGCTTCGTTAGGGTCACACCTAGGTATGAAATATTATTTGGGACTTTTGTGAAGGGTGTAATTTTCCTAATTTCTTTCTCATCTTGTTTATCCTTTGAGTAGAGGAAGGCTACTGATTTGCTTGAGTTAATTTTATATCCGGCCACTTTGCTAAAGTTGTTTATCAGTTTTAGGAGTTCTCTGGTGGAAGTCTTGGGGGTCACTTAAGTATACTATCATATCATCTGCAAATAGTGATATTTTGACTTCTTTCTTTCCAATTTGTATACCTTTGACTTCTTTTTGTTGCCTGATTGCTCTGGCTAGGACTTCAAGTACTATAATGAATAGATAGGGAGAGAGTGGGCAGCCTTGTCTAGTTCCTGATTTTAGTGGGATTGCTTCAAGTTTCTCTCCGTTTAACTTGATGTTGGCTACCGGTTTGCAGTATATTGCTTTCACTATGTTGAAGTATGGACCTTGGATTCCCGATCTCCCCAAGACTTTTATCATGAAGGGATGCTGGATTTTGTCAAAAGCCTTTTCAGCATCTAATGAAATGGTCATGTGGTTTTTTTTCCTTTAGTTTGTTTATGTAGTGGATTACATTGACAGATTTCCATATATTGAACCATCCCTGCATCCCTGGGATGAAGCCTACCTGATCGTGGTGAATTATAGTTTCGATGCATTCTTGGATTCAGTAGGCCAGGATTTTGTTCAGTATTTTTGCATCAATGTTCATGAGGGAGATTGGTCTGAAGTTTTCTTTCCTTGTTTGGTCTTTGTTTGGTTTAGGTATAAGTGTTATTGTGGCTTCATAGAATGAGTTGTGTAGTGTTCCTTGAGTTTCTATTTCATGGAATAGTTTGAAGAGTATCGATATTCACTCTTCTTTGAAGATCTGATAGAATTCCCTGCTAAACCCATCTAGTCCTGGGCATTTTTTGGTGGGAGACTATTAATGACTGCTTCTATTTCCTCAGGACTTATGGAATATTTAGATGGTTTATCTGGTCCTGTTTTAACATTGGCACCTGGTATGTATCTAGAAAGTTGTCCATTTAATCCAGATTTTCAAACTTTGTTGAGTATAAACTCTTGTCGTAGGATCTGAGGATTTTTTTGAATTTTATTAATTTGGATTCTGTCTCTGTGCCCTCTGGAAAGAACCCAGATGGCTCTCAACAGAGGAATGGATACAGAAACTGTAGTATATATGCACAATGGAGAAATATTCAGCTATTAAAAACAATGAATTCATGTAATTCTTAGGCAAATGGATGGAACTAAAAAGTGTCATCCTGAGCAAGGTAACCCAATCACAAAGGAACACACATGGTATACACTCACTAATAAGCGGATGTTAGCCCAAAAGCTCAAAATAAAGCTTTTTTTTTTTTAAAGTGGGATTGCTTCAAGTTTCTCTCCATTTAACTTGATGTTGGCTACCAGTAAATTGTAACTTCAAAATAAAGAAGTTACAATGCACCCAGCACAGGAAGCTCAAGAAGGAAGACTTAAGTGAGGGTGCGTTAGTTCCTCTGAGAAAGGGAACAAAGTACTCACAGGAGCAATAAGGGAGACAATGTGTGGAGCAGAGACTGCCCTACCTGGGGATTCACCCTATAAACAGTCACCAAACCCCTACTATGGTTGACAAGAAGTATATTCCAAAAGGAGCATGCCATGGTTGTCTCCAGAGAGGCCCTGCCAGAGCCTTACAAATACAGAGGCAGATGCTAGCAGCCAACCATTGGACTGGGCATGGAATCCCTAATGGAGGACCTGGAGGGTGGTTCAGAGGAGATGAAGGGGTTTACAGCCCCATGGGAAGAACAATGATTTTAGACACCCAGACGCCCCAGGACTCCCAGGAACTAAACCATCAACCAAGGAGTACACATGGTTCTAGCCAAAAATGTAGCAGAGGAATGCCTTGTTGGGCATCAGTGGGAGGAGTGGTCCTTGATCAGGTAAAGGCTCAATAGATGCCCCAACAAAGGGAAGTCCAGTGGTGGGGAGGTGGGAATGGGTCGGGTGGAGGAACATACACATGGAGGCAGGGAGTAGGAGGAGGGGTTGGGGGTCTTTGGGGAGGGGGGAAATCGGGAAAGGTTTTACCATTGGCAATGTAAATGAAGAGATATTCAATAACAAATATAAAAAAGAAGTGAGTTTGTTAGGTTTCTAATGATGTAATAAACATCATAATCAAAAGGTTGGGGCTGTTTGAGTCAGCTTACAACTCTCAGGTCACACTCGGTTTGTGATGCCCCCTTCCCAGATATGCCTTGTTATGCTGATAAAACACCAGCTCAGGGTTCTAAATCTGTATGATCTGGAATTTGGTTTTTTTTTTTTTTTTATCAGTGAGTTGTCTCTGTACCCTGGTTGAATTCATTTAGGAATTGATTTATATCAGCTGAGAGTCAAATATCTTATTCTTTGAGTTATATTTAATACTTTCCTTTTTATTTCCTTTTTATCTTTATCAATTTTGTTGTGCATGCGTCTGTGTGCATGTGTGCATGTGTATGTGTGCATGTGTGTACACGTGGAAGTCAGAGAATAACTTGCAGTAGTCTGTTTTCTCCTTGTACCACCGAGGTCCCAGGGACTGGTTAAACTCCGGCCACCAGGCTTGGTGGCAGGCATCTTTACCAACTGAGCCATTCCAGCAGCCCAGTGCTATGTATGCGTGTGTGTATGGGTGTGTGTGTGTGTGTGTGTGTGTGTGTGTGTGTCTGTGTGTCTGTGTGTCTGTGTGTCTGTGTGTCTGTGTGTCAGTGTGTGTGTCTCTGTGTGTGTGTGTCAGTGTGTGTGTCTGTGTGTGTGTGTCTGTGTGTCAGTGTGTGTGTCTCTGTGTGTCAGTGTGTGTGTGTGTGTGTGTCTGTATCTGTGTCTGTGTGTGTCTGTGTCTGTGTCTGTGTGTGTCTATGTCAGTGTGTGTCTGTGTCTGTGTCTGTGTGTGTCTGTGTCTGTGTCTGTGTGTTCCTGGTTAGCACATCCTTGCTTTCTGTCACTACAAGATGCTCCAGCCTCAGAGTGTATATTTTCTGCCCTATTCTTAGAATCAACCATTTCTCTAAGGAGGAGAAGAGAGGAAAAACATTCTTTGGATGAATATCAAGACTGAATGGAGGACTGGAGAGATGGCTCGGCGGTTAAGAGCACTGACTGTTCTTCTAGAGGCTCTGAGATCAACTCCCAGCAACCACATAGTGGCTCACAACCATCTGTAATGAGATCTGACACCCTCTTCTGGTATGTCTGAAGACAGCGACAGTGTACCCACATACATGAAATAAATAAATACATAAATACTTAAAAAAAAAAAAGACTGAATGGTGGCAACCATTTGACACCATGAAGAAAATCGCCTGGGCATGCAAGCCACTATTCTGAGTGCCCAGGTTTTAGAACAAGTGACTTTGTTGGAGTTACTAAGCACTTGGAAATGTGAACCTCAACCTCGCTCGGTTCAGGTTCTTGTAAGTGAAATAGTATTTGTATTAAGTCCCTTCACAAACTCTTGCTGGGGAAGACATAAACAGATGCAACTGCAGCTGCATTCTTTGTACCATTCCACACATGTTCACAAACAGCCCTGCAGAGGACGAGAAGAGGGTCTTTATGGTAAACTAACTAGATCTTAAAATTTACTTGGGCATATGTGCATGCATGCACACCATGATTAGAGTGGGGATGTCAAAGAACAACTTATGGGAGTCAGCTCTTTCTTGTCTGTTTGTGGATCCCAGAGATGTAAGGCCGGTACTTAGGCTTAGCTGTGAGCTCCTTTACACAGGGACCCATCTCTTTGGCCCTTTATTTCTAACATGGAGATTGGGTCTCCTGTATCCCATGCTGGCCTCGAACTCTCTATGTAGGATGGATGACTTTGCATTTCTGATCCTCCTGCCTCCTGATCTTCCAGTGTTGGGTACAGACATGTACCACCACACATAATGGACTCTATTTGGATGCTTATGGGGCTCAGTAAATTCTAAAGTCTTACAAAATATTTGAGAAAACACACACACTTACACACTCAAACACACAAACAAAAACAAAACAACAAAAACAACAACAAAAAGCTCTATTCAATTCTAAAGCAAATGCCTTACTTCTAAACCAAGATCTTATCCAAATGATCACTACAGTTTAAGCCAGAAGTATTGGAACTCCACAAATCAGAACACAGGCATGGCAACCGTTACTTCTGGTTTATTTCACATGATCATTTTGTTTTCCTTCTCCCCTTCCCCCTTCCTTCCACTGGAGCCAGCATCATGAACACGGAGAGCTGGGCTCCGCCCCGGATCACATCCCCCACCTGTAGATCTCACTGCCTTTTCAACTTTTATTTATGTGTTACTTTTGTAAGAATTACCTTTATTAGGATTATTTGGTTCTTTTAAAGGATTATAGCGGTTTGAACAGGTACGGCCCCTTAGACTCATGTGTTTGAATTCTTGACCCACAGGGATTGGCACTATAAGGTGTGTCCTTAATGGAGTAGGTGTGTCCTTGTTGGAGGAAGTGTGTCACTGTGGATACAGGCTTTGAGGTCTCCTACACTAAATCTATTCCCAGTGACACACAGTCTCCTTCTGCTGCCTGCAGATCAAGATGCAGACCTCTCAGCTCCTTCTCCGGCACCATGGCTGCCTGCATGCTGTCGTGCTTCCCCCGCTGTGATGGCGATGGGTTAAATCTCTGAACTGTAAGCCAGCCCCAATTAAATGCTGTCCTTTATAAGAGTTGCCTTGGTCATGGTGTCTCCTCACAGCAATAAAACCCTAAGACAGTGGTACAGGGAGGCACATTTCTAAATACCCAGCAGCCTTTTTTTTTCCTGCATGTGTTTCACTTGAACCATCTTATTTCCTCTGGAACCCAGCTCCACTTGTCCCCGACTTGGAATGCTAAGGTTTTAGATGCCCATAGTGATGGATTTTTTTTTTTATTTATCTCCCTGTTTCATTTTAAATACCTGAGAGAAAGACACATTATCTTCTTTAGGTTTGGCCAAATGTAAACATTCCATACATTACTTTGTTTGTTTGGTTGTTGCTGTTATTGCTTGTTAACTCCTTTGGTTTAAAAAAAAAAAGTCAGTATTTTTCTTTTCTTTCCTTAAAAGTTTCACTGTGGAGCTAGCCTGCAAATTGCTAGATGGCACAGACTAGCCTTGAACTCCCTTTTCTCCTGTGCAAAAGTGATGCAGACATGTAGACAGACTCCATTTCACCAGGCTGATCTGCCTTATTGGAGCAGTGAGGGCCCCAACCTTTCTGTGGAATGAAGATAAGGAGTGTATTAAGAGAAGCTGGGTGATGTGTGTGTATGTTTGTGTGTCTGTGTGTCTATGTGTGTGTGTTTGTGTGTGTGTATTTGTGTGTGTGTATTTGTGTGTCTGTCTCTGTAAGTGTCTGTGTGTCTATGTATATGAGTGTGTGTATCTGTGTGTGGCTCTGTGTGTGTATTTTCATGCCTATGTATGTGTATGTGTGTGCTTGTGTGCATATGTCTGTGTGTGCTTGTGTACATGTCTATGTGTGATTCTCTTCTCAAGCAGCTATCACCTGCTAATGGCTCTTCAGTAAGGAGTGAGGCCCAGGGATCTTCTCTCCCATCTATGTGAAATTTTGGCTGACTTGATCTTGTCCAAGTCTTGTGCAGGTGCCCACAGGGGCTGTGAGTTGGAGAGCAGTTATGTCTGTCCTAGAGACTGCATTTCACAGCACTGCTCACTGCTCTGGATCTCATGTCCTTTCCAGTCCCTCTTGGGTGGTGTTCTACGAGCCTTGGGAAGTGGGGTGGGTGATAAAGATGGCCAACTTAGTGTCGAGCACTCAGTCTTTGATTCAGAGCATTTTGACCAGTTGTCTCTGTACTATCTGTTGTCTGCTAAGAAAAACAAGCCTCTTTACCAAGGCTGTGAACAGCCCAGAACTACTCCTACAAATGTAATTTAGCTTTATGGCTCCCACATTCTAAATTGACTATCTCACTGAGGTCTTTGTGTTCTCAGGAAATCACTCGGGAGTCTGTTCGAGTCTTCTTTGACGTCTTTGAACATATGTATAGTGCTTCTCTTGGTTTTGTTTTCTAGTTTCATTTAAGTCTCTCCTACTGAGGGATATAATAGTATTGACTTTTTTTGTACTGAGATCTACTCGCACAGAATTCAGTCATTGGTTAAGTGTTGTTATTGATTCAGCACACCTTGTTTCTGCTGAAGCTTTCTTGGTGTTCAGAAAAGACTAGGTTGTAATCATGTGGAGATGGTATTTCCCGAGAGCTGACTACTGCCTGCAGCAATAGTGACAATCCAGCAATAAGCTCACTATGGAGACAGAGCAGCAGCTGACTACAATGCAGCCACCCCTTGGGGGGAGCAGGGAACCAGGAAAAGGGAAATGAAATGTACATATAGAATATATCAAAAAATAATAATAAATTAAAAAATATATATATATAAAGAGCCAATTGTTTTAAGGAATAAAGACAAGTGGGGACCAGAGTCTCTGCTCACCCCCTTTCCTCTGAGGGCTGAAATCTCCCTGTACGTGATGGCCTCTGAGGGTGCTCTGACTGGGGTTCAAGTCTCAGTGAATTCTTTGACCACAGAGTTGGACCAATGGTGGAGTTCAAAGCCTTGGTGTACTCCCTGACCTCGGAGGGTAACCATGGTACGCACTGAAGTTTTGGCATACTTCTCTGGCCTCAGAGGTGACCATGGGTGGGGAACTAAGACTTGGTACACTCCCCGTCCTCCCAGGGGAATAATACCCAAAGTCTTACAACACTGACTGAACTCAGAGGGCAGCCTGTATTCCTGAATGGCTGAACAGCTACATATTTCTTGTTAGGATGTGGGTATGTTGTCCAGGCTTCTCTCAAACTCTTGTGCTCAGACATTCCTCCTACTTGGGCCTGTCCAGTACCGGAGAGTATAGGGTCATACCTCTGTACCTGGTTTTGGTTATAATTTTTAATCGCTCAAGTGTGTGTGTGTTTGTGTGTGTGTGTGTGTGTATGTATGTATGTGTGTATGTGTGTATGTGTGAATACTAACAATTAGGTTAACTATTTATCTGATATTTCAAAGCTGTTAGAATTTCCATGTTTTTATTCTTATCAACATTCTTATCCCTTTAACTAGTGGAACTGTAATACAACTTACTATAGCATCTGCTCACACCTTGTTGTTTATGTGTCTCCCATCCCCCTTTCACCATCCCCCTTTCAAAGTATCCTCTCCTACAAGCACCAAGACTCTCCATCTTCCACAGGGAAAAGCACACAGGTCAGACAAAATAATTTATTACAATATATACAGTAAATCATTGGGCATGCAATGAAGCCAAAACAATCTAGGTAGTTTACATTGCCTTTCCGTTCCCAAACCTCAGTCCCTCCCTTTCTCCTCTCAAGACTCATAACTTACCACAAAGCCCTCCCGAGCCTGAGCACCCTGAGCGCACACCCTGAGTGTGCTAGACATGAGTGGGTCTCCAGTTTCCCCTCTTCTCAGCACATCTCACAGGGAACAAGAAAACACCTTCAACAGCTCTCTCCAGGTTTTCTTTTTTCTATACCAAGAAGCCATCCATTGACACTCCAAGCCACTTCTATGCCCAACACCTTACTCAGCTCTTTTCTAAGCTAACTTGAATTCATTCTATAATAATATGCTGATTTCCTGGCTTCAGTGGGATAATATTACAATATAATTGAGACTTTGAAAGTACAATTTTAATTAATTAATGAATCAATTGATTTTAAGTTAAATGAAAATTATTTTCCCATAGGAAACTAGCTCAACATAAACAGTCTTCTTCCAACTAAAACCATTAAGCACCTACCGACTATGACTGAGGCCAGTGGTCAGTGGGTGATTGCCAGTGACGACATCTTACAAGGCAATCATTGTGGCCATGTGCACACATGGAAAAGAGGGCCACAGCTGATTACTTCAACGATTCCTGGGAGAGTGTGCTGCAGCGGGGTGGCAGATGTCCCTGTAGGAGCATTTACTCTGTTTTATCAAGTAATGTCAACTTCTAGGACTGCATTGCGTGTCAACATCAGCACCATGAGGCAGAGAGACGTTAGACAACGCATTCCACTCCATAATAGACTCCATTGGTATACTTTGTACAGCCACCAAAATAAAATAAAATAAAATAAAATAAAATAAAATAAAATAAAATAAAATAAAATAAAAAAGCTAAGCCAGGGCCAGGCAGCACCCATCAACACATGCCATAAGATTTATGGAGTCAACGAACTTTCCTGAGTGGCTAAGACGCTTCAGGTGTGGTGGCTGCCAAGACGGATAGGAACAAACCAGGAGACACACAACAGGCATTCCTTAAAGACCAGAAAATTCTCAGTACTCAGATTGCCTGTAGCCCCAACTGGTGTGAGTCCCCCACCTTGGTCAAGTAAATATTGTCTCCTTGAGACTGCCAATTTAAAGAACAAATTCACAGGACAAGGTTCCTAGCCTCAGCTGCTGGGAATTCTTCCATTTGTCAAATTGACTTTTAAAAAAATCTAGAGGGAGGGATGCAATGACAGGGAATTTCTTTTAGGAAGAAAAGTAGGAGGAAGAGGAAGAAGAAGAAGAAGAGGAGGAGGAAAAGGAGGAGAAGATGAAGGAGGAGCCGAGGAGGGGTTGAGGGATCAGGTAGAAAAATGACAGGGACCGGACTACAAATTTTTAAAAATAGTATTTAAGGATTATAAACAATAGTTACAGGCTGGATGTACCTGACAGAGTGACATCAGACAACACAGGGCTTCTGCGTCCTGGCGTGGCTTTTTCTATATCTGAGTCAACTTCGCTTCTAAAGCTCTGACATGAGAGCTGAGTGGGGCACCCTGGCTTCAAATGCATAAATTCACAGCAAGGTAATCACTTTCCTCCAGCAAGCCTATAATCACACTTATACATCTTTTATCTGAATGAGTGAAATTTACAACTGGCCAGTTTCCCTTTGCCACTACAGAGTGGGTCTAAAGGGGAATGACAATTCCAGAGTTGCCAAGTCTGCACCAGAAGGCAGGGTTCAGGCAAAATAGGCGTGGCAGAAGACGGCCACAGCCAACAGGATGATGCCGTTGATGTTCACCACTGTCCTCCACAAGGGCTTCTCAGAAGTGTCTGTCATCTTCATCTTCATGGCTTCCTCCTCTTCCTTAGTCATCTTTGGTCCTTTATCCTGGTCCAGCCCGCAAAACAGGTCATATGCCTTCCTGAAGCATCCTTTCTCCTTCTGGGGGGCTTCGGTGTCTACAGAAAGACACAAGGCCTTGTTAGATGCCAAGGCTAGAGGCACCGGAAAGAGTCTCCAGAGAAGCTGGGGTACCACAAAGCATTTCCCGTTCTGTAGCGGCACCCCTGCTCTCTCGTTCTCAGGATGGGGTTGAATACAATGCTCAAATGGGTTTACATGCAAGGGAGGCAGTGCGGAACTGGATTCTGCATCTTCATAGTTGTCTGTGTTTTATCTCTCCCAGGACCAATAACAATGTGTTTTGATTTAGAATAGTCAGAGATGACAGACGATGAGAGAGGTGCTAACACTGAGATGGACAACTGACTTAGGAAGAGATGGTAAGCCCGCCCCTGCAATATAGAACCTGGACCTGTTTGCTATACCACTGGACAGCAACGAGGCTGGCCCGACTCAGAAGAGAACTGGCTGTACTTGCCTCTTCTAAGGTTTCACAACAGACCCATCTGAGACGTAAAGGTTACTCTGAACAGGCCCTAAAGCACAGCAATGAGCAGTACTTGTTGGACTTAATACATGCTGGTGCTTGCACACACATGCATCCGATCGGGCGTGACACCCAATGTGGATGCCTGTCAAGGGAACAGAGTTCCTCCTCAGAGGTCAGTGGTGGCACTGGAGGCAGACAGATGTAGTTTCAAATGCCAGCTCTGCTTGTCACCATCTGTGAGACCAGTTCATGTTTTAACACAATGTTCAGAGACTACTGAACATTGCCACTTCCTGGTTCTTATAAGTTAGAGTTTTGTGTTTTGGAGTCTACATATGTAGCAGGTCTGGCGTGCCAGCTGCTGGGATTATGGGCGTGTGCCACCACTCCTCGGTTACACACTTTTTAAAACAGAGATTTAGTGACCAAGTGCATATATGTGTCAGAACTCTCTAGTGAGGTGATGAGGGTAAGTAGTCTCTAGGCACATAGTGAGTTTAGACACCTAGTGGGTCCACAGCTATGTATCTGATGCCAGACTCATAGCTTGTCCTGCTTTATCTAGTACTGTCCTGCAGAATGGGCCCTCCATTTCAGTACCAGATAAAGCGCACGGACTCGGGTCCCTGCACCTCTAGTGCACACCACACGTGTGTATTCATGGTGTGTGCATCTGTTCCACATAGACAGTAAAAGGTGCAGCATGAGCATTGCAGGTAGACTTAATTTAAAGGGCAAGCCTTGGGCTAGAGTAGGCTAGCTCAGAGATAGAGTGCTTCACTTGCAATATGCTAAACCTAAGTAAGGCCCGAGCCCCAGAACTGAAAAAAAAAAAAAATCAAGAATAAGTCTGTGCACACTAAGTATCATCTTAAGCATTCAGAGAAATCTGAAGTGGAAAGATGTAAGATCCCCAGAGCCTCTGTCCCATACCCCCAGTGTCACCAGAAATAAGTATAGCATTGTGTATATAACTTTGTCTTACTTCAGAGGATATGACAGCAAAGCCCTAATTCCCCAACCCCTGACTGTGCTCCAAATCAAGGACAAATTCTTCATTCCCTGACTCACTGCGTTCTGCCAAACGTGGGAAGTGAGGCAGCTGAGAGGATGTGGTGAACGACCTCAAAGGCATCCACTCGCCTGTCCGTCACCTGCTCCTCCCTCAGCCCCTGGGACTAGACATGAGCCGAGAGGAAGGCACTCTCAGATGGCTTAGAAACTTGCCTATTTCAATGGTGTCCTTAGGGTCCTCCCGGATGTCCTCCTCCTCGCCCGCATCCAGGTCGATACGCTCTTCTTTGCTGTTGCGCAGACTCCAGCACAGCCGGTACAGCTGCAGAGAAAGCAGAGAATTACCAGGAAGATGTAAGGAGTGTCTTACGCTAAGACTATGGAAACAAAAAGTGTGCATCAAGAAAGGAAAGGAATATGGCCTCTCCACACCAAGAAAAGATGGATAGCTGTCCTGTTCACACATCATTTCTAAATGTGGTTGGAGCACAAATACAAATACACATGCAGCCTATCTGTATTATATATCATAATATATGGAGAGAGGCTAAGAGACCTCCTCAACTCATCCCTAAACAAGGCATCTGCATCATCACCTCCAAGGCTCAGGGAGTGACACAAAAGGACTGTTAGAGAACGCTGGGGAGGAGAGCTGTGACTCGTGTCTCCTGACGCACCGTTGTGCTCGTGACCCAGTGCAGCGGTGGCCTGCACAAGGCTGGGCCTGTCGCCGTGCATGAGAAAATGGTGAAGGTGACCGTGAGTCCCCAGCACACTGAGGGACTCTGGACTACCAAAGGGCACTGAAGGCGGGGGTGTCGTTTTCTTCAATGGCATAGTCGGTGTTAAGTCCCCATGCTCTGTGACTGACTCCCTGCTCATTCCCAAGAAAGCAACCATAATTAAAATCTGTGGGCCAAAAGAGAAGATTCAAAGAAAGAGTGGGCTTGTTGGAAAGAAAACATTTCACAGGGTGAAAGATGGTAACGGATGGTGTAAATGACCAAAATTCAGCATATTTTACATGAAGGTATCAAATTTTTCCCCTAAAACCTAAATGTGTGAATGTGTGTGTGAATGAATTCACTTTTCTCCTAATAAGTGTGTTCCTTTCAGCACTGCTACTAAGAAAAAAGACCAGACAGTCATTTATCCACACCAGCACTATAAGATCCTGCTATTGAACAATTGTTACACAAATAAGATATATAATAAAATTAAACTAGGAACATGAGCCACATCGCCACATAGAGCAGGGGCAGTCTCGACTGGTATAGTCAGAAGGTGAGGGAGAAATTTGCCAGAGTTTGAGAGACTCAATGTAGCACGTCCATCCCAATCATGCCTCTTGGGTTTCTCCATTTCACAAGGAAGCTCAGAGCTAAATATGTTTACAGCTTCAATGCTTCTGAAGGCTGAGATACAGGAATGGTTTATACTACATAAAATCCCCACCACAGAGCTGGGAAAGGCAGGCTGGTGAACCTGCAGCTACAGATGCAGTCTGTTTTGCATTAAGGTTGTCTCAGGTCTCCATAATCTGATGGTGAGGTTGAAGGTCTCCTAAGGATTCTGTGGGTGCTTGTATTTCGATGCGTTGGAGTAAAGTGTTCACACAACCCTTTTTCTCTCTCTACAGATGACTGCTGGGTTGGTGTGGTGGTTTGAGTAGGTTTGGCCCCCACAGACTCAGGTATTTGAATGCTTGGCCTATGGGGAGTGGCCCTCTTAAGAAGTGTGGCCTTGTAGGAGGAAATGTGTCATCGTGTGGGCGGGCTTTGAGGTCTCCTACTGCTCAAGCTCTGCCTGGTATGGAATCAGTCCTCCTGGCTGCCTTCTGATCAAGATGTAGAACTCTCAACTCCTTCTCCAGCACTGCACCCGCCTGGATGCCGCCGTGCTTCCTGCCGCAATGACAATGGACTGAACCTCTGAAACTTTAAGCCAGCCCCAGTGAAATGTTTTCTAAGAGTTACCTTGGCCATGCTGTGTCTTCACAGCATGCAAACCCTAAGACAATTGGGTTAATTTTCTAGCTCTGTTCCCTCTGCAAACCTGAGAACACTAGAAAGCCATTTTGTGTTAGGTCATCAGACTACTTTGTTTATAATAAAATGGGCCTGTTGTTGG
Source organism: Apodemus agrarius (assembly GCA_964023405.1). Lineage (NCBI taxonomy): Eukaryota > Metazoa > Chordata > Mammalia > Rodentia > Muridae > Apodemus > Apodemus agrarius. The sequence continues at coordinate 74,892,002 of OZ030016.1, forward strand.
TTATCCTTCTTTGAATTGGCGAATCTATGAAAGAACTTTAATCCAACAGCAGCATCTGCAGCTAAATAAGTGTATTATGATTCCTAAAGGCTTGAAATGGGTGAGCATTGGTAGAGTGACATGGTCTGAGTGTCTCCTCCAAAACAAATATCAGGATGTTATTGCTAGTGTGACAGTATTAAGAGGGGGGTCTTCCTTTAGATTATCTTTGGAGGTAGAGAATCCAATTTCCTCTTAATACTGCCATTATGGGAGAAACTTTCTGATAAACAATAGCGGAGATGGTGAAGTTTGCCTTCAAGCCTTTCTCCCTCTCTCTTCCACACAGTGTCTATCATGACACCAGCTGCCATGTTTTTATGCTGTAAGAAGCCCCTCACCACACAAAGCCTCTCCATCTTTGATTTTCCAGCATCTATAACTGTGAGAGAAACAAACTTATTACTTATAATCTACTTAGTCTGTGGCATTCAATTATAGCAACAGAACATAGAATAAAGTATACTATTAAAATGCCTTAATTAGAAAACGCTGAGAAGAAAACCACAGTTTATTGAGGTTTCCCTGCCTGGGTGATTTTTGTAACGAGGCATGCCCCTTGCTGGGATGAGGATGAGTTGGCCATGGGACTTTCACGAGACTTCTAATCTAGCATTATGCTGCCTGACAAGTGACCCCACTTCACTTGTAGCTGTCACTCAGGGAGCAGAGTCTCCAGATCCGCCCCTAGTCTGGAGTCTGGGCTGTAAGGACCTGTCCAGACAGTGGTGGTACAGCAAGCGCTCCATGTTTGTCACCCTGCATCCCTCTCCGTGAAGCCAGCAATAAGCTGGACCTGTTTCAGTCGTGTAACTATGGGATGCTCATGTGGGTGCTGCAGCAAGGCCTGTGGAACACGGGAGGGAAAGCTCTCAAGTAGGTACTCACATGCACGTCCGGAATGGGCTCCGTGAGTAAGGAGATGACCAAGATGGTGATGACACTGACGGCGAAGAGGATGATGGCAAAGTACAGATAGTGGACCCCGCAGATGATCGTGGGACAGTTGCTGGGCTCCATGCAGCTCCCAGTTCCATAGGCAAACTCAGTGATCATACGGGAGATTCCAACCAAGAATCCTACAATCAATCCCCAGAAGGCTCCCTGGAAAAGAAAAGCCTGGGTCAACAGTGCTAAAACCAGAAAGCGACTGGCATTCTCATTTCCCTAAGTAACAGAAGACAGAAATGAAGACAGAGGGGAGAAAAGGCTCCGCCAGGTCACTAGGGACCAGAACACTGAAATTCAGATTAGCCCAGGGCTACCCACAACACTATGAGACTGTCTTGATTGTTCCAGCAACATTGTATGCTGGATCATAAAACAAGAATTCAAAATATAATGGGATCAAATATCTACTGGTTGTTACAGACTATGAACAGTGTGTGTAAACTAAAAAACTTCCTTCTAACATAAACACTACTTGGGGGAGTGAGGGGTGTGGCCTATTAGTGGAGAGATTGCTGTGCATGAGTGAGGCCACAGACTCGATCCTCGGGACCACAGAAATAATAGCCACAATCATCTGAGCCTGTGTGCCTTCAGCTAATATCCTCACAAGACTCCAGACCTGGGTACACTCTGATACAAAGTAATTAATGACAATTTATCTTCTCTGTAGACGCCATAAAACAAATCAAGGAATTTTTAAGGAATGAAGGAGAAAGGAACCTTTCCACAAGAATATATAGAGCATTTCCAGAAACCCACAGGTCTTTCTGGCTTCGCATCCAACCTATCCAGCCTCCCACACCCTTCTCCAGAGCCTAACTCAGTGAGTCTCCCACCAGAACCAGCTCAAGTCCCACGTCCAGCACCCCTACCTTGTCTGGCCACACCTGCCTGAACCACAACCTACCCTAAGATTCCATAGCAACCTGCCCTGCCTGCTGGCACTCTCAGCTTCCTTCTGTGCCATGTCCCACCTATCTACCTTGCCAGATCCCCCAGACCCTTCTCCAGGGTCTAGCTCAGTGAGTCTCTAAAACTCATTCATGCCTTCTCCCCAGCCTACCTGATCTGGCCCAGGCCCCCACCTCCAGTGCCCTTGCCTAATCTTGCTACCTCTGCCTTCATCCAAACCAACCTTTAGGCTCCCACCAAGACCCAGTCTATCTGACCAGAGACAGCGAACCTCTGCACACAGACAGACAGACAGACAGACGGACAGATAGACAACATCCTTCTCCAGAGTCTAGCTCAGTGAGTCTCCTTGACTCTCCACATTTACACTCTCCCCTACCTGCCAGGTCTACTCCTGCCCTATATCCACTGCCTCAGCCTACTCTGGCAACCATATCTTTACTGAAACTGATTTCTAGGCTCCTGCCAGAACTCTACCTACCTGATTCCAACCCACATGCCCCTCCAACACCTTATCCAACTTTTCCGTGTAACCAAATCTACTCACACACTCCAGTCTTAGACTAGGAGCACATGCTAGACTATTGCAGAACCCTCTATCCACTGAACTTCATTCCGTGGATCCATTTCCAAGTTCTGGACTTGCTTTGTAGACCAGGCTGCCCTTGAACTCATAGAGATCCACCTGCCTCTGCCTCCCAAAGTGCTGGGATTAAAGTTGTGCACTACTGCCACCCGGCTTACCTGCCTTTATACATGTAATGTCACTAATTTAAATTTGAGAATGGAACTTTACTGTGTGGAATTTAATGGCATTTACATTAAATTCGAGTGGGGTTTGTATACAAAAAATGAAAAGGCTTTAAAGGACTAAGAATTGTGTTTTTGAAGATCTGTTTCCACTCTTTCTTTTTGCCTCCCTTCTTCTTTCCTTCCAACCCTCTTTCTTCTACTTGACTTCTTTCCTTCTGGCCAGTCCTCACCTAGAGAACCATACCTAATACCAAAGGCCACTGTCTAAAAGCTGAGTGACAAGTTACAATGTTATCAGCAAGATGATAAAAGAGAGACTTCATGATTTTTATCAAGTGTTGAGCAGTCTCTTTGCTGGTCATCTGAACCCACATATTTTATATTCCAAGCATATTGTCTTACTTACTTATCTATTACTGAAACAAAACCCCATGACCTTTGTCAAATAAAGCATTGTAGTTTGGGGCTCACAGTTGCAGAAAGTTAAAATCCATAACCATCACGACAGCAGGCAGGCAAACATGGCACTGGGGCAGTAGCTGAGATAGAGCTGATCCAATTCATAAACATGGGGCAGAGACAGAGCCAACAGGAAGTAGAATGAGCTTTTAAAACCTCAAAGTCCAACCCCAATGATGCACTTCCTCCAACAAGGCCACACCTCCTAATCCTTCCCAAACGGTTCCACCAACTGAGGAACAAGCATCAAAAAAAAAAAAAAAATATGACCCTGTGGAGGCTCTTCTCGTTAAAACCAGCACACACTACATTACTGGCTGTTTAATGATGCCATCTATGCTCATTTCCTAGGGTCTTTGTCATATTTTCTTTCTCTGTCCAGGAGAGTATGCCCTAGATTTTCCTGCCCTAGATCAACTAGAATAAGCTATTCAGAACTAGGTACGTGTTCCCTCTTTTCTGTGGAGACGCCTTCCTGTGAGCACAGGCCCAATTGCTACATCATCTTTTATTTAGTTCTCTAGCTGCCTTCATTTAAGCTTAGAGCTACCCTGGAGAAGGAACTAACGTGTATTCACTTTCAGTCGGGAGTGCCTAACCCATGCCTGAAATCTAGGCGTTTCTTTTAAACAAATATATGAAAATGGGAAAAGACAAGAATAAGTTTCCCATTATTCTTCATACACTTTTCCTTTGAAAATTTTCTTGTGTTTTGAAAGATTTATACTTTATTGTATGTGTGAGGTGAGTGCAGGTACCTGCAAGGGCCAGAAGCATCAGACCCCTGAGAACTAGGTCAAAAGTACTTGTAAGCTCTGGATGTGGGTGCTAAGAACCAAACTCCAGTCCTCTGAAAAAGCAGAGCATGCTCTTAGCTGCTGAGATGTCTGTCTCTCCAGTCCCACAAAGAATGGTCTTTGCTTTTTAATTGTTTACTGTGGGGGGGCAGAGGGTAGGGTGTCACACCTGATGTGAGAGGAGGGTATGTGCACACCACAGCATGAAGATCAGAGGACAGTTTTGTGGGCTTGGGTCTCTCCTCCCACATTTATATGGGATCTGGATGGAACCCAGATCATCAGGCATGGGAGCACTGACACCACTTAGCATCTTACTGATGAGCAGCATTGAAGAGGTGTTCCCTTCTTGTTCTTTTCCTCCTCCTCCTCCTCCTCCTCCTCGATTTTCTCCTCCCTCATTTCAATTACTCTCTTCTCTTCCCTTTAGCCTTAGAAAGACTTGACAAGTCTTGAAGCCTTGTTTGAAGACTCTGAGCTATGCCTTACTAAACGCAGCTCCTGGCCAATCCCAAGGACCCTTGCAACCTGTCCTTGTTCTTCTTGGACTCTCTCCCAGGGATCTTCAACTGTGGCATGTCAAACTGACATGAATAGACACCACATGCTCTTAACAGAACTAGAAGAGATCACTGTGGTATTCGGGCTGTATGGTTCTCTGGAAGTGTTGACTTGTGTATTTTAAGATGTCTGGATCATGCCTGCCTGCTACCACCAGATCTGTGTATGCATTCTAAACATTACCCTGCTTGAAGCAAGAAAAGCAAAATCTCTTATAATTGAGAACTGTGGAACTCTATGCCAATTCTCACCATTAGTATTTGGAAGTGCTGAGTGAGTGTCCTTGTGGTCTACTACAAGAATAAGTAAGGCTTTCGAACACACTCTGAATTTTTGTTTTAGAATTCTCCAATGAGCCAGCTTTCTGACAATCTCCACTAAACTTATCCCAGTACATTTACTTAGAATTTACTAATTTGTAAAAAATCAATTTGAGTTGTAGTTCTGATTTTGCTGGGTCTATGAATCTATCTATGCATCAATTGTGTGTCAACAGAAAATCTGGACTATCTTCATTACAGATGAAGAAGGAAGAGACGCACATGTACCGATTTGGAAAACTCTAACAAAGTATTTCCTTGGTAGAGTATTCATCTGTTCCTGGAAGAAAATCAAAACCATGCCACCATGTGTTTCATGCCCGACAATTAGCATGGCTCATGGGCAGCAGCCACCCTTGCCCAGCCCTTCCCCTGTAGGTGGGTACTTGACAGCACATCACTGTCACTAGTGGGTCCACCTAGGCATCACTTCTACTGTACTTTAAACTTGATCTCACCCTCCCTGGGCTTCAAAGGTGCTAGTTCTAACCTGCTCTTGCCCTGTTTTCCAGCTGTGCCTTCTACTCGTCACACACATAATCGCCCTCTCAAGACAGGTGAAACCCCTTACAAGTCTCTCACCGTCTCCCTCCATTTCCACACTGGCTGCTCCCTCTGTCTTTCTCCTCTAACTTTAACCCCTTTCCTCCTCTGAGGAGCCTTCCCTGCAGGTTACAGTGTCTGCTGACGCGGCCCACTTTGCGCCTCTGCCTGCCTACTCTTTGTCCCACATTCTATGGCTCATGTGTCATCTCTTTCAGTTTCACCAAGAACTGCCTGAGCGCTAGGACTTTGTCCTTTCTGGAGCCCTGAGGAATTCCGACTAGAAAGTTCACACTGTAGGTGCCTTGTACTAGAACACCCTCTGGAGCTGCTTACCCAGGGACTACAAACAAGACTTCCTGGTGGGAGCCACAGAGTCAAGTCAGAGTCACAGAGATTGGATGGGTAGAAAGAGTGGCGCCATGGTGGTAAGAAGGCAGGTGTGCGTAGGGAACATGGAAAGTCTTATTGTGCACCAAAAAAATTCATGTAGCAGAGAAAGCTCACTCAGTGACCTCCAGTCAGCTCTCCTGCCCTATTACCAGAGATCTGAGAGTGGAGACCTCCTTTATGCATACAATGACCACGGGAACCTTCACTTGTAGCTCACACACACTCATTCATCAGAGAATTTATAATGAGGACAAGCCTTATATGTGTAACGTATGGCCAACTTCACTGTGTACCAGTGAACCTATGCTGGGCAGAAGCCATAGGAATGTGCAGAGTGCTGTGGGTTGAGGAAAATAAAACTAAGTGATTAGGAAAGAAATGATTGGATCAGCTGGGCAGTGGTGGGGCACGCCTGTAATCCCAGCACTTGGGAGGCAGAGGCAGGTGAATTTCTGAGTTCAAGGCCAGCCTGGTCTACAGAGTGAGTTCCAGGACAGCCAAGGCTATACAGAGAAACCCTGTATAACTCCAGAGGGTTCATGCCAGCTCTCAGGGAGCCTCCATGAGTCCTCAAGGCATATCCATCCAAATCCATAGCTGCATATCCATTTCTGCTGGAAATCTCCGAGACAGAATCCTTCTCACAGACAATATGCAAATCCCCACAAACAACTTCTGCAGCTACCTGGCCTTGCTGGAGCCGCTGCAGCGGCACCTACCTGCTCATTGACTCTCTTGCAGAAGATGGCAAGCAGGAAGACGGCTGCAATGGGCGGCCCCAGGTAGCTGGTGATAGACTGGATGTAATCGAAGAGCTGCCCACTCTGAGCAGACTGCACGATGGGAACCCAGGCAATGCTGATGCCGATGAGCACGAGGATGAACAACCTGAAGTCGGAGCGCCACAAGAGAATATCAGCGCTCCACACGGATACATGTGTGCATATCGATATGTAGATGCATGCATATACACACCTTTATGCAGATGTCACGAGCATTTATGTGTGTGTGTTATATGACTATATACACATCTCATATCAACACAGTGAAGCGTAATAAGCAGATTCATTCCTGAGACTCCTTTCTTCCTTACACTGCTTACCTGAAAGTTATCTGTGTCTATAAATAATGGAAACATACTTGACTTTCAACAGTCGGCAAGGCCCAATGACCTAACATGAATATCCCAATTTGAGAGGAGTCCAAGCCTAGGTACAAGGTCATAGATTCCGGGGCAAGGTAATCGTGGATTCAAATTCTTATTGTTTCTGCCTGATATAAAACATGTTACTTAATCTCTCTCCAAATCTCCAGTTCTCCAGGTGAAAACTGAGACTGGGATAAAGATTAATAAGAGAAAAAGTTCTCACAAATTGGAGATGATACATTTTTTTAAACACCATCTCCTTTTGTTTTTCTCATGAAGTGTTAACAAAGTTAAAAACAATAGCCAAGGAGAGATTCTGCAGAAACAGGGCTAGTTAGGAAGTAATCAGGTATATCTGGCTCTCTTCTTCCTGAATTTTACTTCATGTTGTAAAATTGTGGGAGATTCTCTTACAAGACCCCATTACATATGCACTTGATGTAATCATAAAGAGGACTAGAGTTCCCGGACCCCATGTATATTTCAAGCAAATGAGCACTGTTTGCACACAGATCTCCCTCTGGGATGACCCTCCCATACCGCTGGCGATTCACCCAACCCTGCCTGCCGTGTTTGACTCTCAGATCTCCCTCTGCCAGGCCTTCCCCCACTACACTGCATCACGATTGCCTCCTCCTTATCTGAGTCTTTGCTTGCTCTTACAAACCATGCAATCGTTTCAGTTTACTGTGAGGTTGTTCAGGGCTGAGCAGACCCAGAGCCAGCAGTTACGGATACACGTGCTAGAACTGCTAAGGTTGCATACTGCTTTCTTTTTTCAGCAGAAGCCATGTGAGAAAAAAGCCAATCGAGGTCCCAGTGCTGGTAAGTAGGGTGCAAAGTAGCAGACTCAGTGTACGTCAGACACCCTTTTTGGGAGGGGATCCTTGTCTCAAAAAAAAAAAAATACAGAGTAGGGATGCATCTCAGTGGTAGAAAATCTGTCTAGTACGTTCAAAGTGCCAAGCTCGATCCCAGCACCGTTTGCTAGAGTGTATGTGCACACAGCTGGTGCCTTGTAGTTTATGGAAGTAGAAATGAAATTTCAGTCCATCCTTCACTTCATTTTTGAAACAAAAAATGTTTCTTCAAAGGGTCTAGACATCAGGGACACTTGGGCCACAAAAAATAAATAGAATAAAATAAAATAAAATAAAATAAAATAAAATAAAATAAAATAAAATAAAATAAAATAAAATAAAATAGCAGTTAGAGAGGTGAGGACGTGAGGAGTATCCCAGAGACCTGGGTGGGGACCATAAGCTGCAGATGGCAGGCCTGGCTCTGCTCAGTCCAGCCCTAGTTAAGGCACAGACAACTGCATTCTGTTAATGCTCACTGGTAGCCTGAGATAAAAAATAATCTCTTATGTCTCTTCTAACTCCAGTGGGACGTTGTTCAATTGTTTTTCTATGTGAATTGAAATGTCGGGGCCGGGGATCTAGCTCTGTGGTCTAGCGCTTGCCCAGAATGTACAATGCTCTGAGTTCAATCTCCCAGTACCACGGAAAATAAAAAGCCAGTGACAGGTAAATATAACGGACACAGAGATAACTCCAGTCATGCCAATTAGTATCTGCTAATCTTGCCTAACATGAGACCTGCAGTGGATAGAACTTTCACGGTCTTTTAAGCTTCCATGCTACAGGTTGGGGTGCAGGGGGCTGCATTTACCTTCCTGCAATCATGAGCTCCTTCTCGGATGCTTTCTTCCGGATCTTGGTGTAGATGTCCATGGTGAAGAGAGTACTGGCGCTGTTGAAGATGGAGGTCAAGGAGCTCATGAGGGAAGCCATCATGACGGACAACATCAGGCCTCGCAGTCCTGGAGGAAGAGAACAGGCTTTGAGTGGCACGCCCATCATCCCAACTCCCCGCTGCATGTGCACCAGAACCTAACATTTGTTTGCTTTTAGAAACCATGCTGCATCCTCGAATTTATCACTCAAGAAGGAAGAGATGTTTTAAGAAGTGGGCTGTAGCTTTAAATGCTAAGACCTCTGCAGACAACGATCAAGAGATAAGACATACGTTAGATATGTTTCAGTTAAAGGGTGATGGTGGCGGTGGTGCTGAGTGTGGGGTCATGACAGTGGCGGGTGTTTCCAACCAGCAGGGCTTTCATAAAGAGGCTCACCAAAAAGATTCGTGATCTAGCAGAAGGATGTCTAAACTAGACTGATGAGAGCCTGGGGAGGCATCTGTGAGTGGGAGCCGGAGCAAATCCCATCCGGCAAGGGTGTGGCGTGCAGCGCGTGATGGCTGTTCTTGGTTGTTGGCTTAACTACATCGGGAATTAACTAATGCCCAAGGGGCTGGGTACATCCGTGAGGGGATTTTCTTGATTATAAATCATTCGAAGTGGGAAGACCCGACTTTGATCTGGATCTTCTGAGGTGGGGAGATCCACCTTTATTCCGGGCCACACCTCCTGGTGGCAGCCTACATAAAAGACAGGGAAGAAGGAAGCTCTTGCTCTTTGCATGTTTGCCCTCGCTCTAGCTGGCACGTTCATTCCCTCACTGGCCTTAGAGCCTACTTTGTAGGATTCCAACATCTACTAAAGACCAGCTGAGACATCCAGCCTCATGGACTGAACAACCAACAGATTCTGGGCTTTCTGATGAAAGACAGTAACGGTTGGACTGGCTGGACTACAGCCTTGTTAGCCACCCTAATAAACCACCTGGTGAAGCAGGTCTGTGACTCAGCTGTGTGGCCTGCAGTAAGACCTATTTAAACTCTGTCTTTGGTGGTTTGGGCAGCATAGGGACAAACAGTTTTCTGAAGATTCAGATTTGTTTTCTTATTAAACCTCCATCCACTCATATACTCACTGGGTATTTGTTAAATCTAATTGTAGAGCAGCCCAGGCCCCCAAATCGTGGCACATCCTCAAACCAAGTAAGGTAAGAAAGGCAAAAGTAAACCAGAAGATAAGTACAAAATAATTAGGAGACAAATTGGACAGACGTGGCGTGGGTTAGTGGGGAACACCCGGTGGCTGAGAAGAAGCTGAATGTACGAGTGGGAGTGGAAGGTGCAGCCATAGAACACGGGGAAAGACGAATAGGAGAAGATAAGAGTGTGAGCCCAACGCGAGAGATTCAAGAAAGACAACTGATTAGCGGCATTCAATGCTATTGAGTGATGTAAGGGGAGGGATGGGAAATGGTCGTGTGGTCTAGCCCAAGATAGGCACTGGAGATTCAGTATTCATAGGAGCCGAGGACAGCCAAAGAGGCCAGAAACAGCACTGCACACAGAGCGTTTTGTAGTTTTGCACACTTTTTTGTTGTTGTTGTTACCCATTCCGCCACAGCACTGTGTGCTAGGGTCTCAGGAGAGCAGGGGTGTGGAGGGCCACCTTAGAGACGCGATACATCCTGCAAATACCAGTGTGACTTCTGCTCACTGGAACCTTCACTAATAAGCAGTCAATTTCAGTGGAGGAGTTAAATATTACTCCCACTGTTACATGATTTGAATGCAAAGGCCTTCTTCGCCCAAGGTTCTGCAAAAAGTTTGTGGTGAAAAGGTTAGAAAAGAAAGCTAGCCATGGTGGTGTATACCAGTAACCCAAGCACAAGGGAAGCTCGGCGAAGATTAATATCAATTCAAGTCAAAGGCAGCCTAAGCTACACGAGACTATGCCTCAACAGAAAAGAAAACATAGATAGATAGATAGATAGATAGATAGATAGATAGATAGATAAGTAAATAGATGGTAAATAGGTGGATGGCATAGATGATTGATAGATGACAGATGATAAACAGATGATAGTAGGTTATAGATAGAGAGATGATAGAGTGAACAGGGAGGAAGGTTGAGATGGTGGCTCATTGGTAAGGTATTTGCTATGTAAGCATGAGCATATGAGCTTAGCGCCCCTGCATCTGCATAAAGCCAGTAGCTGTAGCATAGGACTGCAACCCCAGTGCTGGGGGGTACAGACAGATTCTAGGATGAGCTCCAAGTCCAATGAGATATTATGTCTCAAAACAACCACCACCACCACCACCACCACCACCACAATAACAACAACATGTGTGGCTTAAAGCTCATGGAATATTGAAGAAGACAGGATAGAAACAGGGTAAGACCCGGAGGACCAGGAAATCTTCTGTAAGATTGTTCTAGAAATGACAGGGAAGTTTCACACCTGACACCTTAATAATATGGCTGCTTACACAAGCCTTGAACAAGGACAACACCAATAGACATGCTCACATGGGCGGGGCCCCAACCGTAGGCAAAGAACTGCAGGCAACTCAGGGGTGCTGAGACCAGGAGAAGTTGTCTCCCTCAGGGATGAACTCCTAGTTGTTTATCCAATACCAAGTGTTCATCACTGAAATCATATACATACAAAGAACACTAAATGGACTCGGGGTGTGTGTGTGAGGGTAAAAGGGGTGTATATAGAACCAGTTGGAGGAAGTAAATGGGATGGGGAAATGATGTAATTACATTTTAATAATAATAAAATAAGTAAAATAGGAAAATAACTATTATTATAAATAAATAAAAATATAGACTGTTGCAATGGTCATCAGTTAAAAAGTTCTCTACAAATTTGCAGACTTCCCTATTATATACTTAACATTTTTATCACCATGTGAATTTTAAAAATTGAGAGGAAAAAGAGGTGTATGTGCCAGAGAAGTGGCTCGTGGGTAAAGGTGACAGGCACACAAGCCTGATGACCTGAGTTTGACCCCCAGAATCTGCAGTGGATGGAGAAAACCAACTCCTAAGATCTGTCCTCTGATACCCACATGCACATATCAGATACACATATATAATAATAATAAACAAGATATTTTAAGTAAGTGGAGACTTGATGTCTACTTGTGGCTTCCACATGCACACACACACACACACACACACACACACACACACATTCTAATGTGCAACACACACATTCTAATAGTGCAATGAGATCATTCAGCATTTTGCATTTCTGCTACTGACTTGTATCATTAACAGCTTGCATGTCACTACAAGTGAACAGATTACATTCTTGTGAGTCTGAATGTCATCCCGAGGTTTACGTAGGCCACATTTTTACTCATTTATGTTTAAACACAGTATGTTTGAGCCTCATACTGTCTTCTGAAATGGCTGTTATAAGTTACAATCTCCATTTAACTTTAAATGAATAACTACACAGGCATGGAAAGAGAGTCACACACACACACACACACACACACACACACACACACACACAAGTTTTTAGATCACTTCCTTCCTCAGCCAACGGATGGACAAGCCCCAGGATTTCTAGACCCCAGTCAAACCATATGTTGTGAAGACATAAATTAAACTCAAAACGATGGAAATGGGACTTTCATCCTTGAACACACCCCTGGGTTGGAAATGGTTTTGTCCCAGAATGCACCGGGAGCCTAGGTGGAGCCTAAACCAAATCAGAAAGTCTCACCATTGGGCATGAGCTCCACCACCAGCGTCGGATAGGCGATGTTGGTACAGCCCACTGGCGTGCCGCAGTGTTTCTGACATTCTGAGGGAACGACACAGGCGATTTTGTCTAGAGAGAGATCAAGAGTCATGTCAGCAAACATTCCTTCTTCTTAAAGCAATGCTTCAAACAAGGCATTCCTGCCCAATGCCTGAAACGGTGCCGGGAAAAGAACGAACACCTTCCAGCTAGGACTTCTGTGCTATGCAAATCCCTGCCCTGCCAGCATGGACGGATGAATCCTGAAGCTCTCACCATGAGAAGATGGCTCTTAGGCAGAGAATGAAACGACAGAAACGATCTGGGGGGAAGGGAGGAGACGTCTGTCATAACAGCTTAATATTCTCTCTCTCCTCTCCTCTCCTCTCCTCTCCTCTCCTCTCCTCTCCTCTCCTCTCCTCTCCTCTCCTCTCCTCTCCTCTTCTTTCCTCTCCTCTCCTAAAAATAACAGTAATTTGTGGCTCCTACTTCTGAGGTTTATTTTGAATGTTTCTTAGACAGCCAGTCAACTCCATAGAAAACAACGGTGATTCCCAAGATATGAGAAATATGGGGTGGAGGTAAGAAAGAAATAGACTGGGAGGAGAACGAAATACCACCTAGAATCTAGGAGAAAATTCTAGAAACTTGTTTAGAATTCAGCTCAGCAAACACCTGTCAACTATTCATGTAGCACTGTCCCGAACAACACCAATTCACTATAGTAACATTTTGTAAACAAATATATTCAGTAGCCATCACTATGAGCCATCCTGTTTGCTATACAACTGGCTCTCGGTATCCACGTGTGACTGGGCCCTGGATTCTCCTTACCCAGTGGGTCCGGAAGTCTGCAGGTAAAACGTCATAGCACCCGCTGTAACACCTCATACCTTCCCCTTAAGCGACCTCCAGATTTCTTACAGCATGTCATAAGCTGTAAATGCTGCAGAGGTAGATGCTACACTATCTTGTTTGAAAAAAGTAAACAGCAAAAACTTACATATTTTCCATATAGATGCAAATATTTTAATACTTTTCAGTATATAGGTGGTTGGAGAGCCACAGACATGTGAGTTAAGAATGGAGAGGCCAACTGTCTCCTTCTCGTGGTGGACAAGTCAGTACAGGGACGTGAGCACCTAGAGAGGCTTGCGGCCAAGGACAGCAAGAGCTTGCCTCTGACTTCACACTGGGGGAGCTTGCCAAACTGTTGCTCTGTTTGCTTTGTTTGTTTGTTTGTTTGTTGTTGTTATTTTTACATTTTAAAACAGTTTTAGTTCATAATGGATAACCAAAATATGTGCTTATTAATAAGAATAGCATGTAAATAGCAGTGCTGACAGGCCATAGAAAGACCAAAGATGAATCTGTCACTCAAGATGGGGAAGAGTGGGGCCCCAGCGAGAAACAACTTTACCAAACGGGGCCCTCAGCAGCTGGCTGGGCCCTTTGACATTAAAATTATAAGACAAATTATTAGACCCCACTACAAGTCTGAGGGTCAGTGCAGAACTACAAGACAACTGACACTATTTCCTAGAGGGGGCAGAGGGGGGCAGTAGAAGAAATGAGGGAGTTAGTTCTCTCCTTTCTCCAAGGTCGGCTCCAGAGATCAAGTTCAGGTTGTCAGGCAAGCCTGCTGTTCAACAACTTTAAAATTTTAAAATACAAATAATTTTATTTAAAAAAAGAAATCAGGGAAGGCAAGCCCGAGATTTCTATGCCCCTGGTGTGCACACCGCTTGACATGGGCCGCCCTGATGCTTGGTAATCATGGCATGAGAGAGGGGGAAGCAAAGGATCATGGGGCCAGAGGGCATCCACAGTCCTCGGAGACAGCACAGCAGGACTGGCGCGAGCTCGGCCAAAGGAGTTACCTGTGTACAGAATGCGGCTGATCATCCCCGGCATCACCATGAGGAACATGGGCAGCAGCTTCAGGTAGCCACACAGGGTGCAGCCAGCCTTCACGTGAGACATGTTCTTGGCTGAGAGGCATCGCTGCACAATGACCTGCCGCGAACAATCGGGTGAGGAGCTGTGCAGGCTGTGACCGTTTTCTGATATCTCGGCTTCCCTGTTTGGGGTCTTTAGCCTCAGTCCCCAACAACCCGCAGGCCATGTGAGCCTTCCTCTATGGACTTAACCCCAACTAGCCAGACAGGTGGAGTCTTGGTCATGCATCCCGTCCACCTGCACACCCATATTGTATACCTGATCCGTACACCAGTACCACAGGGCGAGGATGGCCAGGCCAAAGATGAGCCCAGGCCACGGCATGTCTCCTTTAATGGGGTCTCTGAATATATGGAATGAGTCGGGCCTGGGTGTGTAGCATTCCTCCTTGACGGTCATGTTCCCGTCAGAAATCACACTTGGGATAGCTTTCATGTACTTGTCCATGAAGGCCTCGTACCCGCCTACTTCGTGGAAAGCTAAAAATATTGGCCCGAGAAAAAGAGAGAATAATGTGAGCAACTGAAATCCTTATAGTGATTTATTCTACACGTATCTTAAACACCAAAAGAAAACACCCTTGATGAGTGGTTTGGGGCAAATTATCTTCCCTCCAGTTTTAAGTTTCTCTTTTATAAAAATGGGAGTGTTGACTCTGCCCAGACTTCTTGGGAGATGCTGTGACTTTTCAAAGCAACAGCTTGTTGAAAGTGCCCTGACTACAAACATTATAAAGGGGGAGGGGTCTGGTTAAAGGAAGAACTGGGCTTTGGACCACACGCAGACTGGTGTTTCTTTAAATCCTAGATGTCAGCGTGGGCGTTGCAACTCAGAACCCAGACTTAGAGACACCCTCTGGAGACTGGACCCAGGTCAAACAGCTGGTCCTAGGGATACACTAGGAACAGGTCCTGCCACCTCTCAGCTCCGTATCATGCCCTTGTAGCCTGTGACTTGCTGACCTCCCAGGGCATACTAGGGGGAACCAAATGGAAATTAAACTCTGGAGTGTAGACAAGAGTGTTTGAAGGTCACCCCAAGGGTCCTACACGTCGACAAACAAAATGTGTCTTATATCTTCTTGTAACAACTAGGCTTCCCAATGCTGTCATTTATAGTCAAGGAAAACCTCAAGAGACACCAACAGTGAGTGAACGATTTTTAAATTTTGTCAAATAAAGCATTAAAATGAAAAATTACCCATCGCCAACACTGCATAAACACTGGGCTTTTAACATCATAATGTATACAAGGTACAGTTTCCGACTGAACATACAGCATGCGGATCTGTGTCACTTGATGGGTCCTCAACCTTACTCATTTTACCCAGGTTCTCTGCAAACACAGAACCAGATTCCTATCCTGGGGACCCGGGCTACAGAGAGTGAACAGGGGGGATTCAAGGGTTCCTCGGGTCTGCTCCAACAAGGGTCCTACAGAGACAAGCTGCTTCCCACAGGGTGGCCAATCAGGCTGGGTCACTGCCCTGAGCAGGCACGGCATCCAGGCAGGCAAGCCAGACTGGCTCTTCTCTTCCTGGAACACTACCCCTCTGCCCCCACCTCCCCAACCAGCCCTAGCCCCACTCACCAAACCCAGTCAGGATAAAAGACCCCACCAGCATGATCGCAGTCTGCAAGGTGTCCGTGTAAATTACCGCTGCCAGTCCCCCTAAAGCAGGCAAAAAGACAACAGATCACATGGAGTGGGGCGCCCCCACTTGCTCCCTTTCTCTACCCACTACGCTCCTTCTACACAATGCACCTTTCTAGAAGCACCCCTGCCACGCCCACCCACTGCCTTCCCGTCCCTCCCTGATCCTGTTACAACAGTCTTCTACTCAGACTGTTTCTAGCTTCTCATGAAAATACCCCCAAGGCCTGGGAAAAGAACTTTCTGAGCAGAAAGTACTGGCTGTGAGCTTTTTAAACTAGGACATGGCTCCAAAGAGGGCTTGCTCTTTTTTTTTTTTTTCACTTTGTAATGCTAGAGATGGGATCCAGGACACCCCACCTCTGTGTGTGTGTGTGTGTGTGTGTGTGTGTGTGTGTGTGTGTGTGCGCGCGCGCGCACATACTCATAAGACAAACAAATGTGCTATAGTCCAGCCTCTCTAAGTAACTTCTTGTCCTTCCATGCAGGGTTCCCATGAAGCACCGAGCCCCACTGTTGAGCCTTCCTCTCCATTCCTACAAAGGACACCAATGTCTGCGCTAGCCTCAAATCTTACTCCGAAACGTCTTTGCATATCTTTCTCCCACTTCAAAATGGCTCCCAGTCTAGTCGCATTAAGTTTGAGGCTTCCAAGGGCCTGTTATACCATCATGCTCTGTGTCCCCTCTCCCTCCCACAACTTCCCAGTAACCACCTTCTTCCAGCACCTGCCGGCTCTCCTTGCTTCTGAGCCACACCACGCCTGTGTCTGCCTCGTTGTCTGCTTATTTCTGCACCTGGCATGCCTCTAACTGTCCCGGCCTAGCCACATTGTCCCACAACCTCCAGAACCAAGCTCTTCCTGAGTGATTGTGAAGTGTTGCCCCAGATGGTCCAGCCAACATGGGAGCTCTTGCAGAGTATCCATCCACATGGCTTGCAGTGGAGACCAAGAAAGGAGCCATTCTCAAGGCCCGCCTCCTGCACCCTTCACAAGTGCCTAACACTGGGCCAGGCTCAGGCCTAAGAATCTCTTGATATAGACTCACCTGTGATGGTATAAAGGGCGGTGATTGCTAGCAGGATGAAAATGGCCAAGTATATATCCAGACCCAAGGCTAGATTGATGAATATAGCCCCAGAGAAGATGTCTGCCTGCAAGGAGAGAAGAGAGGCAGAGGCAGAAGTGAGAGAGGTTATCAGGACACGGGGGATTTTTCTGGGTTTCCAAGCAAGCTTTATTCATAATAGAAGTTAGCATGTTACAAGAAGGACTCTGTGGTCAAAATAAAAAAAAAATCTATGAAATGCTGGATTAAGCATATTTAAAGTCGCCATGTGCCACACAATGTCCCTTCATCTTAGTATCATACACTGTGAATCCCTGAGAATCGTGGGACAAGATGCTTCACAAACAGCTCTCTGTAAGAGTCTGTCAGAATCCCACCCATCAACTGCGGCTCTTGGCCATTACTCCTAGCTTTTACACATCAGTGTGCACAGGGTTATAAGCTCTGTCCACAAAAGCAAGTCTTAATGCGTCCGATCTGAGAGTGGGAAAGCCAACACCCACTCACCAACTTCCTCGGCAAGATTTTAATTTTACCTTCCTGGCCCAAAAGGAGTTCATTCCGAACATCAAGTGCCTATCACATGCTTCTAGGGATTCTGTCTACACTGTCTGACATAGTTTTCAGGAGACTTGTCCCTCATACTGATGAAATCACTATATTCTTTATACAAGTCTTCCGATCTCTACCTCTACTAAAGCTACCTGGCTGGATAGTGTGCAGTTTCTAATTTAAAATAGCAGAGGACGCCGAAATACCGCGCTACCAGGAAGAGAGTCGTCCCATTAATCTTGGTAAATCTTTTCTGATTCGCCAGAAGGAAATTAGGCTTCACCATGGAGTGTGAGGTTTTTCTGTGTTTTTTGTTTTCGTTTTTGTTTGTTTGTTTGTTTGTTTGTTTGTTTTTTGCACACAATCTAATACATTTTAGAAATGTGCAAAATAATCCAGTCATACTCCTTGGGAAAGGACCAACAGCAGGTTTGAACTCTTATTTGCTCTCTTATACACACACACACACACACACACACACACACACACACACACAGAGAGAGAGAGAGAGAGAGAGAGAGAGAGAGAGAGAGAGAGAGAGTTTTCATTCATCCCTTCCTTACTCTACTGCAGTTGCTTGGAGCCCCGCTGTGTTTATCCCCTCTCTTCCCACATCCTTCTGTCTTCTGCTATGGTTTCAGTGTGTCATTAAATCAAAAACATAATGCCCAAATACATATACTGATGCTATTAGAAGAAGGTGAGGCCTTTGGGCCACAGGCTGACAGCCCCTCCCCCATAATGAGTTATTGCCTTTATATGAAAAAGGAAAGTGACCCCAGTTTATAAGCTCCCTTTCCATAAAGTGGCACAGCAAGAAAGCCCTCACAGGCTGCTGGCTCTGGGCCCTAAGACTTACCAGCTTCCCAAACTGTAAGAAACCTCTGTTCTTTATAGAGCTCGGGTATTCTGTTGCAGTAGCAGCACACACTGGACTAAGATACCCTCCCAATGGACGCTCTAGTCTCCTGCCTCTACTGTTTCACCTAATATTAACTCTATGCCTATGCACTGTAACTCAACTCCCAAGCGTGAACTCATCTGCCCTCCCAAGATGGGGCTTCACATCATAGTTCTAGCTCCAGTCCTCTGAGAAGTTCCATGCAACCATGTCCCACCCAGAGAGACCCAAGACCATTATCAGTCCTGGTGATAATGGATAATGAGGAGAGCTTAAAAGCTTTTTCTTTTTCTTTTTCACTTATAGTGTCTAATTAAAATTTTAATGTTACAAAGAAAAATAAATAAAGCACACATTTCAAAGTCACTGCTGCCAAAGCTGACCATTGCTGAGGGCCTTTTTGGCTGCCTTTGTGATTTTTAAATACTTGGCTGAAAGATAGGCATCAACAATAGTGCTCTCTGCCCTCTGACAGGTGATTATGGAGATAAAAACTGAAAAAGCACTTATAACATGGTGGCTAAAGAAGGGGGAAGACCATGCACTGTGTGGATAATTTTGTGTGTGTCTGTGTACACGAGCGTCTGTGTGTATCTGTTTACCTGGGTATCTGTGTGTGTCTGTGTGTGTCTGTGTTCGTGGACAAGCATGCCTGCTGCTTGTATGGTACTGGAGGCTGAATCCAGAGCCTTGTACAACATAGGCAAGTGTACTGACCCCACCTTTACTTGGGGTGCTGTGCATGTCCATATCACAACTTGATAGAAATAATATGGGCAAAACCAAAATATGAAGGTGCTTGTATGTAAGTTATAGGATTGGACATTTCCCCTGCCTAAAATTCTTAAATGTCATTATTTCCTTACACTTTCAAAGATGATGCAGAGTTAATTTATATTATGTTTATATATATGTATGTATGTGTATATATAAACATAAAGTCATAGACTGGAAAACTCTATCAAGAGAGTATCAGCTTTTTCAGACAGGAACTAGGATCAAGGATACATATTAATGAGTTGTGATTTATTTATTTTTTAAAATTGCTTAGCTATATAAAGTCTGGGTGGTAAATGTAAAATTGCTTGTCTTATTATTCCTTGTACTTTCCTATGTATGAAATGCTTTGGGCAGGGTTTTTTTTTTCCACTTATAAAAATGGCGGATGAGTTTGAGAATATACAGGCAGCCTTCCACATCCACACTGCGTCTCATGGGTCATCCTGGATCGCTCCTTTGCTAAGATTCTATTAGCTCTAAAAGGAAAGAGAGAGAGAGAGAGAGAGAGAGAGAGAGAGAGAGAGAGAGAGAGAGAGAGAGAAGCAAGCCAGGACATGAGGATGGGAGAAACAAAGAAGGAGAGAGGAGGAAAGGAAGAGGTGGGAGAGACGGGAGGACGGAGGAAAACATTCTCAATGCTGCTAAGCAAAATCAACTTTAAGAAACGATGTTAAAGTATATCCTTCCAAGCCAAGAGCTAACGGTCTTTTCTGTAAAGAATGAGGTGGGAAGGCAGTCATGGCAGCATTGGCATGTCACCCTGGCTGCGAGGGGCACCAAAGCATGAAGATCATCGCCTCAAATCTACAGAGTCCAAGGTTAGTCTGAGCTCAGTGAGAATTTGTCTCAAAAAAATAATTTAAAATTAAAAAACTTAAGTAGCTCAGTAGCAGGGTGATGGCCTAGCTTATACGAGGCCCTTGATTCAATCCCAATGACACTCACGCTACACAAAAATGCACAAAAAACAGGAGGGGACGATCTCAGGCACTGAAACCCAGTCTACCTTATCATCTGTGTTAAAGACACCTGCCCAAAGCAGAGCACAGCCAAACGCAGCGTAGGCATGTGGGCTTGTGTGCTGTGTGGGGTTTCCAGTAAACACTTATTTATAAAATGTTGAAGTCAAACCAAGAGCATCATTCTCGTCCCTCTGAGAGGTGGGCTGAACTGTATCCATGGGACTCATGGGGAACAATAAAACATGGACCCCACTGGGAAACCTCTGAGAGTAACGGAGCCTTAGGCGGGCCATATGGCCTCAGTTCAGAAGTTCAAAGCCTGGGATTTGGGCTGGAGGGTTGGGGGAACACAGGGTCTCTCCACATAGCCCTGGCTGTCCTGAAACACTCTATGTAGATCAGGGTGGCCTTCAACTCACAGAGATCCTCCTGTCTCTGCCTCCAATGGCCAGAACTAAAGTCATGCACCACTATGCCTGACCCAATCCTAGGATTATATTTGTGTGAGTGTGTGTGTGTGTGTGTGTGTGTGTGTGTGTGTTTTCTGCCCATTCTGATCCTAACCAAAGATATATCTGAGTTCCTGGCAAATCAAGCTGGCAATGGGGTTTCAGATGGAGAAGCCTCATTGCTCAAATCTCTCTTTCCATTTGTCAAAGTGAACAGCCCAGGTCATAAGCATCAAACATTAAGCAAAAGCAAAAGCTTTTATCTTTACCCAAGGATCCAAAATGTACAGTGGGGTTGCTGTAAAAAGTTTATTGCAGCCTCGATCTCTGATAACAGCGCTAGGAAGTAGAAACCAGGACGTCCTGTTGTCACGTGATTCATAAAACCTGAAGCTTTATCTCAACCGATTGCACACATTTGAGTGAGATACACCATGTCAGGAAATCTCACAGAACAAAACGCCTCTCACAGATTGACATGGCAGGTGTTCAAGTGAGCCGATAAAATTCATGGAGTGACAAAGAGCCGTGATCACAAGATGGCAGCCACAAAGGAGGCACTCTGTGGCTGCTAACCTCCTGCAACTCCCCTTGCCTTCTTTCCCCAACCACATACCTGCCAAATCCCTACATCCTCCCAAGTTCCTCCTGGAGGGTCCTTAGTTATCCCCTGTCTAGATATGAGTCCCACAAGGCCACCCCAGCTCTGTCCTCATCTATCATAAACCGTCTGTGTACGCACATGTGCCATGTGCCAGCACACTGCGTACACACACATGCACACAAACCACATGTACACACACACACACACACACACACACACACACACACACAGGTTAATCTTTATTTAATATAAATCCTTACCGCTGTGCTTTGGGAACTAACTCTGTCTCTGAGCCCTGTGTTCCTGAACATCGGCCTCCCAATGCCCTCGGATGACTTGAAGTGAACGCAAAGCCGACCAAGTTTATGAGGACAGGCTTTTGCACTTCTGCGCACACGCCCTTCCTTCACCGCCATCACGCACCCATTCTGAAGCAGATGCTTCCTCCACACAGCCATTTCTCAGCCATTCTGTTACACTGTGCATTATGAAACCCCTCCATGTTGCCTGCAGTTTGAGTTTTGACCTAATCTCTAGAGCAATGTAAGGTGCATATTGAAGGAGGACATCGGGTCAAAGATTTGAGTGCCAGAAAAGCCACCTCTTATTCCAGTTGTGCCTTGTGGAACCTCACAAAGCCTGTCCCCTCTGTGTGCAGTTTGTCCTTCTGTAAATTTGAGCATAGGACACGGGATCAGACACTCTGTCCCTCTCCCTCTTCCTGTGGCTTCATCTTACCTAAGCAGGGGGTAGAACCGTGAGACAAGCTTTGAACCTAGACA
The DNA here is from genome assembly GCA_964023405.1 of Apodemus agrarius. Lineage (NCBI taxonomy): Eukaryota > Metazoa > Chordata > Mammalia > Rodentia > Muridae > Apodemus > Apodemus agrarius. The sequence goes on from OZ030016.1 coordinate 74,914,051, forward strand.
GCTTTTAATTACAGTGTTTGAGAGCTGTGTGTCTGCATACCAGCTGTGCGACTGCATGTGTGTGACGTGTGTGGGTGCCCGTGTGTGCATATCTGTGTAATGCACTCACACATGGAAGTCAGAGGAAAACTTTCCAAGTCGGTTCTCGCCTTCCAACTTGCTGAGGCGGGATCCCTCTGTTTCTCTCCCTGAGCAGGGCTCCAGGCTAGTGCTTTGACACACTGAGCCATCTCCCCGACCCCGCTCATACTCTGATGAGACCCAGAGAGAGCAATGGGCAAAGCCCCTGGTGGGAACTGGAGCGGCACAAGGCATCCTCCTGTGTCCTTCAGGACAACTTTGGGATCCTTGTTCACTCAATGGTTAACAAAAGTACTATGTTGGCCAGAGCCTCCAGCAAGGAACCTCAGAAATCACACACAGGGATCAGCCTGCAACCGTGTACAATTCAATTGCAAACTGTGGGGAAAGGCAGCAGTTGGAGACTGATCCCCTTCATTCCTGCTGGGCTGCCAGGGGCTGGTCCCTGACTTCCTGGGGGCTGTGAGTCCTAGGAGGTTTAATCAGTAACCAGAAAGTAGGAGAGGTGATAAGATGGGCAGAAGAAAAAAGGGCTGGCACTAGTTAACTTATGTGACCGCCCCTCCACCAGTCTAAGGGCAGAGTACCATTTCCATGGCAACTGCAGCCAATAGACCAGCTTGAACCGTGAGCTTGGGAATGCTGACCTCCAAAAAGCAGGTCTGCGCCCTTCCACGCACCCACAGCTTGCAGCTACACTAAGATATGGTTCCCTTTGAGCATCCTATGCCTTTTAGGGCGTCTCCTGACCCACTGTCACACCCCTTCTTCTCTTCTTACTTGGAGCCTTCCCTCCCTTCCGAAGCTCCCCCTGATTTCTTCAGCACCCCTAGAACTCTGCAATCACGGCTCTGCACACTGGCCTCCCCTGAAATAAAGACTGCTAAGTTCAGGGTTTTTTCATCTTGTAACTAAAAACTAACCCTGGAAGAAAGAAAATGAATGAGGAGGCAAAAATCAACCTGCTACTGACCCCTCCGGGTGTGTCGGAAGCGGTGTGAGAGGGATACAATTCTGCTTGTTAGCCCTACCTCCTAAGGCACGGTTTTATGAGCTTCATCAGTGGAAGGTTCAAAGTCACTCGGGGGGAAACAGTTCTGGGAGAATTGAGTGTGCACACACAGAAGAATACACGGACCCTTCCTCATGCCACACGCAGTTCAACCCAACATAGATCAAACCCTGGAAAATGACAGGCAACACTCTTAAGAGGAAGGCTGGGAGCGGGCTCCAGAAATAAATGTGTTGGCTGTACCTAGACAAGAACCTTCATTCAAATCCCTCAGCTCCAGGTAAGAGGCAGATACAGCTTGTATTGATAGCCCCAGTGCAGGGGTAGGAGAAGCGGGCCCCAGGGACTCATGGGTATTCAGTCTAGCTGAGTGGTGGGCTTTCCATTTAGTGAGAGACCTTGTCTTAAAACACTGAGGGGGGGCAATATAAAAAGGAATTTGCTGTGGTGGCACACGCCTTGAATCCCAGCACTCGGGAGGCAGAGGCAGGCGGGATCTTTGTTAAATTGAAGCCAGTCTGGATGACAGAGCTAATACCAGGACAGCCAGAACCTTTACATAAAAAAACTCAGTCTTCAAAAAAAAAAACAGACAGACAGACAGACAGACATTGATTTCTGGTCTTCATATTACATGTCAGGGTGTATAGACATACACACACATTCACATACAAACACACGCACACAATTTTACTTAATTTTTAATAGAAAACATGGAAATAAATCTTCATTCTCTTGAATTTTACAGCAAATTCTAAGAAATATCAAAAAAAAAAAAAAGCATGAGCAGCATACTGCAAAATAGATAATCCTGCCAAAATGTTAAAACTCTGTACATCAAAGAACCCCACCCAGAAAGGGAAGGGCCTGTCTGCTCCGGGAGGAAACGCTGCACGGAATACACCTGATAAGGGTCTGGAGTCCGGAATATTATAAAGAATTTTTATTACCGAACAAGAAGACAAACAATCTAATTTCTTAAGTTTTTGGCATGTAGGCCAGGCCAGAGGACAATATAATAGAGAAAAAATAATTGAGTTATGCACTGGCTGCTCATCTAAAGGACCTGGTTCCAATTCCCATCACCCGCATGGCACCTCACACACACACACACAGAGAGAGAGAGAGAGAGAGAGAGAGAGAGAGAGAGAGAGAGAGAGAGAGCGCAGGAGAGAGTCAGGAAAGCAAAATACCCATACTCGTAAATTTTAAATTAAAAGAAAAGATTTTAAAAGTCTATTTCTATAGGTTTCACTTTTAAAATCCACATATAAGTGAGCGAGCATCTGTCTTTCTGTGCTTGTTTATTTCATTTAACGTAATGGCCTCCATGTTCACCCCTATTGTCAAATGATGAGAGTTCTTTCTAAGGCAGAACAGTGTGTGTGTGTGTGTGTGTGTGTGTGTGTGTGTGACAAGCTTCCACATTAACTTGCTGATGAGCCCTTTTTTTGACTCTATATCTTACCCATTGTAACGGGAATTTGGTATTTCTTTTAAGATTTATTTATTTTATACATATGAGCACACCATTGCTCTCTTCAGACACACCAGAAGAGGGCATCAGGTCTCATTACAGATGGCTGTGAGTCACCATGTGGTTGCTGGAATTGAACTCAGGACCTCTGGAAGAGCAGTCAGTGCTCTTAACCGCTGAGCCATCTCTCCGGCCCCATTTGGTATTTCTTGTACGTGCTGCTTCCATTCCCTTTGGATATATGCCCAGTGGAGGGAATGACAATTCAGATGGCGTCTCAAACCCTCTTTAATCTTCTCTTCAGAGCACCTTCTGCCTACTCTCCTCAGCCTGTTATATTTTCAACTTGCAGCACAGTGGAGAACAGAGAGTCCCGCTGAGCTTCACAGACCCTTTGGTGTGTAACATAGAACTTTCTCCCAAGAAGCTAGAAGGCTTAAAGTCTATAGAAACTTACTGTTGCTCCGGAGAATAAGAAGATGAGCCAATGGCGAGGCTCCCCTCCCGCGCCCCGCCCCTCAGGAAGATGAGCCAATGGCTAGCCTCCCCTCCCGTGCCCCGCCCCTCCGCCACCAGTGATGCACTCACAGAGATCTTGGTAAAGATGTACAGGAGCAGGGACAGAACAGAAAGGTAGATCTGGATCCGCTTGCCTCCAAACCGCTTCCGCAGATACTCCGGCATCGTCACCACCTGCATGGGATGAAATGGAGCCAAAATGAACAGAAAGCCCAGAGCGAATGGGATCCATCCTGGTGTCAGAGCCTCCTCGGAAGTGTGGAATTCCTCCAGGAATTCGACATAACTGAGGAGGCAGACGCTTGCCCTGGAGAAGGCACATGCATGCACACACATATTTGTGTTTGTGTGTCTGACTGTGTGTGTGTGTATGTTTGTGTGTGTTTATATATTGCACCTACTGTAAATAAGACAATGGGAGGCTCTAGCCAATGCACCAAAGAAGTTGTCCAGGTTGAATGGGACTGTCACCTTGCTCCACCAAGGATTGTAGCTGCAGGCCTTCTCAAACATTCTGCTAGTTCCCTTTTGCAAATTCCAACCACACTTCCTGTTTTGCTCCCTATACCCTAAGCCTGTTGTCTTCTGGGACCAATGTGTCACCAGTCATGAGTGAGCCTTCAGAGGTGTAGCCTGCAGAGTTTGCCCTATGCCACCCTTAGCCTCCAGGGTATACACTTATATGTCGGCGGTGCTGATACATGTCCTTAAAGAGGAGAAGTTAAAGCTATGTTTGATCAGCTACATGCTCAGAACAGGAGGTGATGTTGCACATAAATGAAGGGGAGAGGGTTGCTTTTCTCAGCCGTCTCCCTTCTAGGGAAGAAGCAAAGAGCTGTGTGTCCACAACATAGCAGTGCAAGGCAAGAACACCCCCAGAGACAGTGCGGGATCCTTAGGGGGATCGGGATTAAGGAGGGTCACTTAGGGATCTGCCTGGATGGAAGTGTAATGAATCTGGACTGAATGGAGCCAGTGGGGCTGTTGAATGCCCCTGCAGGCAATGAGGAGCAGTTTTGAAACCTGGGAATGAAAGCAGACTCGGATTAGTCTCTGCCGTTTGTGCCATCGAGTCCCCTGTGGCCTCCAAGAGGATCAAGCTCACACATGTGCATTTGCTGAAAAGATAAAGGAATGAATGGCTACTTACCCCAGCCTTGATGTAAATAGGGACAAATATCCAGCCCAGCACGCACACCAAAATCAAGGCCTACAACCAAAACGAGGTAAATTCAGATTAAAAGAAACCTTAGCCCATCTCTGCCCCTCTCAGGAGACCCCGTCTGCTATGGGGAAATCCCCTAGCTCTTCCCTTCCTTCCTAAGGACGGCTTCCCTCCCTCGAGGACTTGCTTGGCATACAGCCAAGCACGTGAGCAACAGTGGAAGAAAACCCAGGACCCAGCAGACCCCAGCTAGAGGTCAGAGCTCTCTATCTCATCCCTGGTAAATGAGGGATAAGATGTCACTCAGAGAAGAAGGAAAGGAAAGGGGGAGGCAAAAGGAAGGGATGGAGGGAGGAAGGAAGGAAGAGGAGAAGGAAGACAAAAGAAAGAGGGAGGGGGAAGGGAGCAAGAGGAGGGAGGGGAGGGGGGGACAATAGTAGTTCCCAACTTCCAGCATTGCTTAAAGAAGTCTTTTAGGACCAATGGAAAAGAGGCTCACAGGCTATGGTGCAAACTCCTGGAGTCAGAATCTGCCATCTGTGCCCACTGTGGTTCTGAGGCTTCCACGATGCCTCAAGATCCTCTGATCTGGCTCTTTTTAAAGACTGCTATAATCACATATGTAAGCTTAGTCCTTAGGGAGAAGAGCAGAGCACCCCAGGGAAGCCTTGGGTCATTCTAAAGGGACTCCTGGAGGGGGGGATTTTCACAAAAGCCAGTCTTGGTTCTGTCTACACCACCTTCCTGCTTTGGGTGACACGATCTCCTCTCAGAGATGCTCCCTCCGTCATTGGCCATCCGCGAGGTCTCACGGCTCAGAGGGAGCCTCACAGGAGTCGGTACAGTGTCAAATGTCAGCCTTCAGCCCCACTGACTAAATAAGAATCTTTTCATTGTACAGTTAACCGGCCTCCAACACCTCATCATAGTAATGAGAAGGGACTGATGCCAGCTCCCCCCACCCCTGGACACAATGGCGCAAACGTTACTCACGTTCCACTCGAAGCCACCCATGGCAATGCCCGCGGCTGCTCCTGTGCCCGCCAGTCCCACAAAGTGACCACTTCCAATGTTACTGGCAAAGAGAGAGGCGCCGATCTGGAAACAATAAATAAATTAGTAAATGAATAAATAATCGAAATAATACAGTTAGATAAGGAGGACTCTCAGGAGGCTGGGCCAACACAAGAAGAGACCTGTTGGCCAAATGAAGGGATGTGAGAATCGCAAGCCGGCTGAGAACTTGACTGTTGAAATCTGCTGGACCAGTTCACAAAGCAGGCAAGGGCACTTGGGAAATCATAAAAACACAAAGAGAAACTTGGAGGAGCCACGAGACAAGTCTGCCCAGTCAGATCGCCTGTGCATGTGTCTTTTTTGAACCAGATTCTGAACTGTTAGAACACAGGAAGTCCCACGACCACCAGGATGCGCTTGAGTCTCCTGTGAGGCTGTCTGCTTGAGAGCAAGGCCAAGCCTTTCACCTTCCCATTCTGGATCAGACTAGGTGGCTGTGGAGGGGATCGTGTCTAATAGACTCTCTGATGGTGAGTGCAGACAGTGTTCCTGTGGGGATCGCTTAGAAGCCTCTGAGCCTCAGGCACCTTGTCATGAAGGAGTGGAGAGCTGGTGGTTTCTAGCCACCAACTGCTTTGGTTTTATATGCTCACAAATAACACAAGATAATACTAATGATGACTGCTCTCTAATGACATTACATGGCGCTGGAGTCAGAATCTGCCATCTGTGCCCACTGTGGTTCTGAGGCTTCCACGATGCCTCAAGATGCTCTCTGATCTGGCTCTTTTTAAAGACTGCTATAATCACATATGTAAGCTTAGTCCTTAGGGAGAAGAGCAGAGCACCCCAGGGAAGCCTTGGGTCTCTGTGAGCTGTGACTGGTGTCATTCTAAAGGGACTCCTGGGGAGGGGGATTTAAATCTGGAACAAAATATACATTACCAAAACAGGAAGAAACTGCTCTAATGTCTCCAACTACCAGCCCACATCTCAAGCACGGGGTAGCCAGTGCCTGGGGAGAAATCCTAGCCAAAATAGAGGGAAGTTCTTGAAAATCAAGATAGAAGTGAGGTCACAAGGGTCAGGAGGGGACAGGGGTTCACTCATTCACTGTCTCAGCCAATGTCAATGTAGTTCCTACTAAACGTGTAGAGTCTTGCTCTAGACGAGGGCATTACGGTACTAATACCACAGACAAAACCTCTGCTCAAGACAAACTTGAACCCCAAAACAGCAGGCATAGGCAACACCAAAGAAAAAAGCCAAAGTGGGGGTAACACACAGCAGGACACCGCAGCCACGGGGAGGGGACAAGAGACTCCACCTGTGGGAACCAGCACAGCGTGGAGACCTGAGAGTACCGGTCAGTCACCCTGCAGAGGTCAGACTGAGAGCCCCACAGTGTGGAGTGAGTAAAGCAGACAGCCAGAGGGGCCAGAGGGCGATGAACAACAGAGGGGCTGGAAAGTGCTGGGCTGTTTCAAGAATGACAGGATTATGCGGGGGGGGGGGGGGGGAGCAGGGGGTGGGGATAACATTTAATTTGCTTTTAAGAACTGTTCTAAATTATGCAGAGTGTAATATTGAGGTGAAGAAAAAGAGAGGGCCATCTCTGCATGTGTGTGAGGGCCTGGCTTGACCTAGCAGAGGCACAGACCAGCTTGGGGACGGCATAGGAGCATGGGACCAGTGATGGTCTAGAAACAAAGCTGGCAGCCTCATGGGTGGGGTTGATGAGCAAGGCTGACCATGTGAAGGTTTGTCCTTAAGCATAAGAAACTTGGGGGCTAGAGAGATGGCTTAGTGGTTAAGAGAACTGACTGCTTTTCCAGAGGTCCTGAGTTCAATTCCCAGCAACCACATGGTGGCTCACAACCATCTGTAATGGGATCTGGTGCCCTCTTCTGGCCTGCGGGCATACATGCAAGCAGAACACTGTAATCATAATTTAAAAAAAAAAGACACTTCTAAGTAATATTTCACAGACTAGGCATAAAGTCTGTGACATAGGAACAGATGTATACATATACATACATGTATGCAACAACAATTAATGAAAAAGATTATGAATTTGATAAAGATCATGGGAGTGTTTGGAGGGAAACTGGAAATAGTGTAACTAAATTTTAATCTCAAAAAATAAAAGAAATAATTTTACAAATGAATCTAAAGGGTTATATTTTTTAAAATAGCCACCTCTTTCTGATCAAAGGATGATGAAGTAATAGTCCAATTTTAACTATTAATATCCTTTAAAACGGTCCAAATGAAATGTTTCTTCCGAAAAAAAAAAAGTTACACCAAGAAAATGATGGAATTATCCCATCCCTGATCCTGAACTGTCACGTGCTCATAACCTCTCCTCTGATTAATTATTAAGCCTGATGCTGTACAACTGAAGACTTAATCATCAGAAGGTATTAACTGAAATACCCCACACTTATTTAAGAGACCTCCCCAATATCCTCCCGCTACAGGGAGGCGGCTGACGTCAGGACACCTTAGGCTGTCCAGATGCCCTCTCCTCACCTTATCTGCGAAACATGAAATAAAGTCAGGAGAGTTTTGCTGGGAACAGGCTAGGTCCACTACATAAAGAATACCACTTTGGCTTCCTTCTAGTCTTGATTCTACCCACCCCCACCCCACAGCACATGCTCAATCCTCTACAAAGCCATGACCTTCTTTACAATGTTACTGACAGGCAGCACTTTTTTTTTTTTTTTGAGAATTTGGCAAAGAATTTTTTCCCATTTCCAGTCTTTTAAAGTAGACAGATTTTCTTACAGTCCAGCTGATTTTAAAGCACATAAACTTTATGATCAAACAATGGGGTTAAATTTAGCAGAAGGATAAAGGTGGCCTCAACAAAACTGACACCCCAGGCTAATGGCTGTCCGCCAGACTGTGATCCTCACCCAAGAGGAGCACAATGGGGCCCACACAGTGGGGCCCACACAGTGGGGCCCACACAGTGGGGTTAGCCTAGGCGTGCCTGGGTGTGCCTTAACCCCTACCTGCTACTTAATTCACATAGCAAGAGGTCCTTACAGATAACCTCAAATGTGTAATTAACCATGTAGCATTTTCATTATGGAGTAGGATTACAAGGCCACACTATTCCTTTTGGTCAAACCCTAAAGTGATTTTAACATTACTTTTCAATTCTTTTGAAGTATTAAAATGTCTTAGCTGAGTTATGATTACAGATCATTTTTAAATGCATCATTGCTACATTACTAAAATTACTTATACTTTTTATATCTAACATTCAAAGAAAATTTACCAAGACACGCTACAGCAGGCATCATCCGTCTGAAATGCTTATTAATTGATCCCATAGCTAAAATTATAGGTCATGATTTTAAAGTCTATTCTGTCTCACTAAGTCAGGAACACTGCAGTTACAGAGCAAATGAAACACGCGTAGTGCAGACACCCAAAGATCATGCTAGCTCTGCAGTTAGTTGCCAGACGCGAATCCTTAGTGTGGACAAAAGTCAAAATCAATTCTTCACCAAAGGTGCTGCAAGACACCTTCCAGTGTGGATCCCTAACCCAAAGGCCAGAGGATGAGATGGTGACAGAGACGGAAGGAAACCTTCAGAAAGTCTGCGGAGACGATGTCCACCCACCCTTTCTTCATAACTCTTGTTTCTCGCTCGGATGGTAGCCATGAGCTTCCGGTATTTTTAAAAAGAAAACACCCGCGGGGGATATTTTCTGGCTGACTTGACCAATGCCACATCCATTCTGAGTTTTTCTTCAAGATACTTTCAACTTCTCTTCTTCTCTCAATATAATCATCCTCAGAGTGTTCCTTTTCTCTCCAATAGTATGGGTGTCCCGTTTCCGCTCTGCTGATGACTTGTGGTGTCTGGGAGCGAGACGGGTAGCCACGGTGAGAACTCTTAGAGCTGCTTTTTCCAGACTCATGCTTGGCGTCCCGCAGGAGTTTTTCCATGTCACCATTTTAGATACAGACGGAGGCTAAACAGTGCTCCCGTTCCCACTGCCGCACCCAGAAGCCCTGAAGTTTTCAGTGGGGTTCTCCTCCCCACTCAAATGAACTCAAGCCGGACTACCGCAGGCTTCAGCAACAGTGGTAACCAAGAAATGGAGAGACACGAGGCAGGTCCGCCTGTCCGCTCAGCGATGAGGCCAGTCGGCCCGGGGCTCCGATTAGCATTTGCTACATCACTCTTGGCTACCTGCCATTGTTTCCCAAGAGGACCGTGCAACATGTGGTGGGGCAGGGGAGGGGTTGGGAGGGGAATGTATGAGCGTGTATGCACACCGTCGGGGGTGCTGTGATGTGCATATGAAGGCCAAAGCACACCTTGCAGCAATCAGCTTTCTTTTCCCACTCTGTGGATCCCAAGGATTAAACTCAGGTCTTCGGGCTCGGCAGCAGGTGACTTAACCCACTGAGCCTTCTCACCAGCCTTTATAATACGTTTCTATATCATTTCAATTCTCTCCCTCCCGTAAGTCACCCCACCTACCCACATGTTCAGTTACCTCTGTAAAGCACTGTGGTCACAGACAGTCTCCTGGGTCCTCTCTACTGCCAGCTCCCATGGGTCTACCATGGGTAAGCTCCGTGCCTAGCAATCAATCCCTGTGAGCGCAGTTAGATCTCAAGGCAAATTTTCTCCAGCGCGAATTTGCCTGAGCTTCTCATTTGCAGCTGGAATTCTTGTTCCCTTGCCATCTAGGTACTCGCAACACTCGAGAGCCTCCCCGCTACTACAGAGTTGTCCAGGAGCAGAGGTGACGGCTTACCAGTGACTGTCACGGAGCTATCTACCCCTAGTCAGTCTCCATTTTCTCCCATCTCACCCCCAGAGGACACCTACTTGACCACTCTTAAAGACAATTTATATCTCAAAGTCCAATATGACTTTATCTGGAGACAGGATTATTATAAAGCTTATCAAGTTAAATGGAGCATACAGGTGGAGCCTGGTGATAAGATCGATGTCCTTATAAAAGGAAGAGAGGACACCAGAGGTCTTTCACTCTCTCCTCTGCAGCCTCCAAACCCCACGCACATACAAAATGAGGCCATATAAAGGCTCAGAAGACAGAACTATCTGCAAGTCACGAAAAGAGATCTTAGCAAAAACCAACTCTGGAGGCACCAAATCTTTCAACCCCACCTCTCAGCACTAGCTCCTTGGCAGGAGTCCCAGTCCCTCCGATTCCCATCACTAAAGGAAGAACTGCCCCTCAATTGTTTGGACCATTTACCAAGGACAGCTTGCCTCCCGCTGCAATTTAGATCCCTGATAAGACCAATTCAGTTTTCCACAGCACAGTGACTCTACCATTAAAACGTGCACTTCAGTCCCTCCAGGCACAAACTGATTGGTTTCCTGTGAGCTCTTCCCACACCCCCTTTTTTTAAAAAAGGGAAATCCACTTACACCCAAAGGAAACCATTTGGCTACATCACTCTGTCTGCTATTAATATTAGAGCTGGAAAGTAATGGAACTGCACCGGTCTCCAGAATCAAAGCCAGACACTATTTAATGACTATGTCCTCAATGCCTAACTCAGGCCTGGAAATGGACTCCCAGAACAGGCCTCCTCAGAGTCTGTTGCAGGTTCATCAGCCAGCTGGGACTTCTAAGAACTGCAATGTCTCAATTACCACCCAGACTTACTGAATTAGAGCAATAAATCCCCCCAGCTTATTTTCACCTACAATGAGATTGTGGAGTCTGCCTTGGGCATGTTCAGAGCCATCACTTCTCAGCCTTGTTTTAAGATCAGTTGGGGAGCAGACGGGCGGCTACACAGAATGCTAAAGTCAGGTGGACAAGGCTGGGGTGAAAAAAAGCTCCCTCTAAACTCCTGTCCTGTATCTAATAGTTGTAACCATGAGTTACAGAAGTAAGGTCTGTAACCATGGCACATTTATCATGGGATACTATCATTTCAGTCACGTGTCAGACCATAGCACATGGCCTAAAGGAAGCTTTGACCATCTCACCTCTGAAACCCCAGAACCACTAAACCAGAGTTAAGATTTCAAAGTTGGTTTACAGTAACTAGCCAAATTATTAGACATTTCCAGTGGAAATCTGTAGTGACTCATCAGACTGTGGGAACTCCTTCTTCAAATAATTTAACTCCTCAAGGGTGAGATTCAAGGATTCTCAGATTGAGCACCTCAAAGAATGACCAAAATTCCAATACTCAAAGAAGAAGATGCTCCCAGACTACCTTGGGCCACAGAGCAAGTTCCAAACCAGCCTGGTTATATAGTGACATATTGTCTCATATGAACCAAAGAGGGCAGAGAGGTGGCTCAGTGGTTAAGAGCACTGACTGCTCTTTCAGAAGACCCAGGTTTGAATCATTGCACCTGCACATCTACATGGAGACTGTAACTCCAATTCCAGGGCCCTGAATCCCTCACACAGACATATATGCAGGCCGAACACCATGGTTAGGCTGTCTGGCCAGTGACCTCCATGAAACTGCCTATCTGCCCCAACATCCCATCCCAAGTGCTGGGTCCACAGGAGTAAAGTGTTGTGCCAGATTTTACATGGGTGCTAGTGATCTGAACTCTGGTCTCCGTGCTCACTGTCCTAATTAAGGCTACTACTGACATGATAAAACACAAAGACCAAAAGTGAGTTGGGGAAGAAAGGGTTAATTGGATTACACTTCTACATCACGGTCCATCAAGGAGGGAACAGGAACTCAAGCCGAGCAGGAACCTGGAGGCAGGGGCTGATGCTGAGGCCATGGAAGGGCGCTGCTTCCTGCTCGCTCTCCGTGGATCGCTCAGCCAACCTCGTTTAAAGAAACGAGGACTAACAACCCGGGGATTGCACCACCCACAATGGCCTGGGCCCTCCCCCATAAGTTATTAATTAAGAAAATGCCCTGTGATTTTGTATACAGCCAGCTCTTACGGAGGCAGTTTCTCAGCTGAGGCTCCGTCAGTCCAGATAGCTCTAGCTTGTGCCAGTTGACATGGCCTTAGCCAGCACACTGGCAGGGCAGGCGTCTACCCGCCAAGCCATCTACCTAAAATTATAGGTTATATTCTACCAAGCAGACAAAACCCGCTTCAGTGAGGACACTTATTGTTCACAAGTACGTAGGGTCTCTCTTATATTTGTGGTATTTCTAGTTTAGGAATAAAAAATGGAACTCCTTCTACTATACCATCTGCGTGGTCATGGATATGGATGCTATAGGGTTTGGTGTTGTCGTTGTTTTTACCTCTGCCTTAAAAAACACTATGAGCTAAGCAGACAATGAGGTTTCCTTAGGACATTTACTATTGTGTTACTTATAACAGAAACAAACCGGAAAACATGTTTCCAACTGTGGTAGGTACAGTGCCCTACCACAGAAAAACAGTTTGATAAATTAAGATTCAAACTTATGAAGGAATATTATATAGCCATTAAATTAAGCTTTGGAAATTTTGTATAACATGGGTGATAGTCATGATATAAAATGTAAAATAATGTAACATACAGACAGGTGTGGTAACAATGTCTACAATACCAGATCTCAGGAGACCAGGACAGGAAGATTACCACAAGCTCCACACAGTGAGTGCCAGGTCAGGTAAGCTGTATCAGAACGCTTGTCTCAATAAATCAAATGGGAGATGGGTGTGGTGGAGCACCCCTGTAATCCCAGCCCTTCAGAGTGAAGACAGGAGGGTCAGCAGTCAGCTAAACAGTGTTTAAAGCCAGCAAGGGATACCAGAGATCTTGTTTCAAAATAACACAAGAAAAGCTTCATATGAGCCTATATACCATACGATTCTCAAAACATTTAGGTGTATGTATATACATAAATTGATATAGATATAGATGTAGATATGTAGATATAGATCTAGACAGAGATAAAGATAAAAATTAAGATACAGGCAAATATATACAGATTCAGGAAAGAAAACAGAGTACAAATTTATTTTGATGCTTTAGATTTTTCTGATTTTTTACAATGGTTTTACAAAATTTATTTATCAGAACACAAGTCTTTAAAACCTCCAGAGCTCTCTCAGACCCACTGGCAGAGCCCGAAAACTGAGGAGAGAGCAGGTAAGTACAGAACTGGCATTGTATGAAAATGTCACTAAGGGCCAGCGAGACGGTTCATCAGGTAAGGGAGCTCACTGCCACGTTTGACAACTTGACAACACTCAGATCCCTAATGGAGGGAGGGAAAACACCAGTTCCCACGAGTTGGCCCCTGGTTTCCACACGCCTGCCATGCCGTGTGCACGCAAACAAATACACATGCAGGCACACACTGACTAAACAAATAAATGAATTTAGTGTGGCGAAAGCCACTGACTGCTAACTACAATCACATTTTCCATGATGAGAAGTAGAAAGGAAAGGTCGGTCTCCAGCTTGGCAGTAGGCATTGGCATTGGGCATTAGAGCCCAGAGGTGAGCACACCCAACCTTGTTTTTAAATGAAAGCAACACTACATCACCAAGGAAAAAAGTAATTCAAACCACACACTGACTGCACCTTTATCTCCAGGACCCAAGGAAAGCAGCAGCGCATGCACACCCCCGACCTGTGCACACCCAGGGCTTGCACCCACACATGCTTCACAGCACAGTTAGATGCAGGAGTTCCCTCCCCTCCTTCAGAGCACAGGGGGAGTGCTCAGACCTGGTTCTTTCTTCTTTTTCTTTTCTTTTCTTTTTTTTTATTCCATATATTCTTTATTTACATTTCAAATGATTTCCCCTTTCCTGGATCCCCCCTCCCCGAAAGTCCCATGAGCCCTCTTCCCTCCCCCTCTTCCCCAATCAACCACTTCCAGCTTCCCTGTCCTGGTATTCCCCTACACTGCTGCATTGAGCTTTTCCAGGACCAGAGGCCCCTCCTTCCTTCTTCTTGGGCATCATTTCATGTGTGAATTGTTTCTTGGGTATTCTGAGCTTCTGGGTTAATATCCGCTTATCAGTGAGTGCATACCAGGTGTGTTCTTTTGTGATTGGGTCACCTCACTCAGGATGACATTCTCCAGATCCACCCATTTGCCTAAGAATTTCATGAATTCATTGTTTTTAATAGCTGAGTAGTATTCCATAGTGTAAATACACTACATTTTCTGTATCCATTCCTCCGTTGAGGGACATCTGGGTTCTTTCCAGCTTCTGGCTATTATAAATAGGGCTGCTATGAACATAGTGGAGCATGTATCCTTATTACATGCTGGGGAATCCTCTGGGTATATGCCCAGGAGTGGTATAGCGTGGTCCTCTGGTATTATCATGCCCAGTTTTCTAAGGAACTGCCAGACTGATTTTCAGAGTGGTTGTACCAGCTTGCAACCCCACCAGCAGTGGAGGAGTGTTCCTCTTTCTCCATATCCTCGCCAGCACCTGTTTTCTCATGAGTTTTTTATCTTAGCCATTCTGACTGGTGGTGAGGTGAAATCTCCTCCAACCTGATTCTAGTCATGCCTGTGACAGTGAATGATGTGACCTGAAGCCAGTTGCTTTAATGCTTTGAGCCTCAATTTTCTCTACTCTAAACCAAGAATAAGAATCCCTCTTAGTCAGTGGGTGTGGTGGAGTACGCCTGTATTCTCATCACTTATGAAGTGGGGAGGATGGGGGTTGGAAGGAGAGATGGTCAAGACCAGCCTGTAGCTAGCCTGGGCTGCATGAGATCCTGTCCCAGAAAAGAAAAGGTTGGGGAGAAAAAGAGACTCTCAGTCTACCTCATAAGGTGCTGCTAGATGTGAGGTCCAGATGTGAGAACTCTGAGAAGGTTTTCCCTATAAAGACAAGCCACTGTGAATAATTCGGTGTCACTGTTACCAGCCTGTGCTTTTACAGGCTACTCTACAGTTTCTGAAAGACACCAAGAGTTTTCTTTTCAGGAACAAGATTGTCATAGCTCAAAAGGAAAATATTTTCAGCTAATTTCATGTCATTGCTTTCTTTGGTAAAGGTCAAGTCATAGCCAAAATATCCAGAATCGGTAACTGGCTCCCTGCCTCTGTCCTCTCACCTCCATTAGTTAATTAATTATGTTTTTTGAGACAGGGTTTCCCTGCATAGCCCTGACTATCCTGGAACTCACTCTGTAGGCCAGGCTGGCTAGGTCTCAGGTATTGCTCTTCCTGGCTTTGAATGGACAATACTGTAAGGCTCATATATTCATAATATTTTACTTCCAAACTCTGGCAAACATTTAGACACAAGCTTTGCTCCAGAGTCATTATAATCTCTGTTTACTTGGGGTGAGCTCATGTCCCCAGGGAAAATGGCTGTCTTCCAGTCATTACCTCTGTATACTTGTCTCCCTACTCAAACACCCAAAGAGGTAGAAAATCAATAAGCCATTGCCAACTTTGGTGTTTTCCCAGTGGTTTTGGGCACAAAGGGCAAGCAAAGTTGTTCAATGGCATCAGAGGTCAAGGAGGGTACACCAACAGCCCAGCTGCCAGTGTAGATCCTTTAGAATCCTCAGTAGCTCAGGGCCCCTCACTCAGGACATGGGCCGCCCTTGCTGTGTCTCTCCTACACTGGTCCTCATCAGATCTTCAACCATCTCATGCTCCTTTCAGGCCCTTAACTGTCCAGGAGGTGGGTTGGTTGGTTGTGGAAGGGCAGATTTTGAGGGTTTTCACTTGGCAGTTGTTTGCTTGAATCGCTAACCTTGAGCTGCTACCCTCCGATTTCCAAATGGACCACTCCTTCTATTCTTTCTCATTTGTAAATGATACATAATAGTTATAAATACTCATGGGATACAATGTAACATCTCAAGGATCAGCTCGGGGTGACTGATGTATCCAGACCATTGGCATTTTTCATTTCTGGCCTGTTAGATCTTTCTGATCCTGGCCTAAAAACCTCATGCCTCTGTAAGGTCTCCCAGTGTACCCTTGAGAATTAAAGATCACCTTGTTTCAGCCCACCCACTCTTGATTCATATACATTTCCTTCTGAGACCTCACTGTTAGCTATAATTGTACAGATATTCTCTAAAACAGTGAATGGTGTGTGTGAGTGACCTGTGAGCATCTATCACAGAATCTGGCTCATGAGAGGCTGTACCATGCAGTTGTATAATGAATGAAAGAGTAATGTATAAATGGATGGATGAATGAATAAATGAATGAATGGTTGAAGACATAGCTAATGGCGGAAGACCTAAAGATAAGAAACGATAATGCAGGTGTGCTCACACTTCCCTGTAAAACAAAGGTCCTCCTCCAAACTATTCATTAGGGCTCTGCTTATCAGAATTTCTCTTACTTCTAGCTAAGAAGCGGGGATTTCCCCCCCTTCAAAACTCAGCCCTTAGGCTTCCTGGAACTCATTTCCCACATTCTTAAAATAATCGTTACCACATAACACTCAAAAGACTGTTCAGTAAGGGTGCCAGACCGCAGGCCAGCAGGAAGGCGGGCCCTGGGTGACCAGTGCAGTGCAAAAAGCACTGTTTGTGGTTTCATGTTACCACAGTAAGGTGGCTTTGGTTTGCCTCAGACGTGACTCCATCTTCTGGGAGCCATCTTGCAGATCTCCTCCAATTTCCCTTGTGGAATCCTTGCCCCGCCCCTCTCTCTATCCTGGCTTCTAATCCTCAAGGCAAGGTACCAAATACTTCCTTCTCTAGAACTGACCTGGTTGTGAGACCTTTTACCAGAAGGTTCTTTCTACCTGCGTGGGTCACACCAAGCTCATGGATGTCCCCCTCACGCCCAGGAATGTCCAGAGCTGACCTCTCCATTGTCCAGCCTCCTTTGGCTTGTGAGCCCTCCGTTCCTCTCCATCTCTCATGGGTAACTCACGCTTGCCTCAGAGGTAACTCAGATGCTCTTCCTGAAGTCGGAGAAAGCAACTGTGCTGATGGCAGGTGAGAGGAGTGTCCTGGTTATGGATTTAGGAGCCAGTGAGAGGCTTGAACTGACTTTATAATTCACCTCAAGAGGAAATGAAGACTATCACTTGAGTGCTGTTTAAAATACTTTTTAATTTTGAAGAGAACCCTTAATATGTACTTGCTTTTTTCACTTATTTTTTTATGTGCATTGGTGTTTGGCCTGCATGTATATCTGTGTAGATCTGGAGTTACAGACAGTTGTGAGCTGCCATGTGGTTTCTGGGAATTGAACCCAGATCCTCTGGAAGAACAGCCAGTGCTCTTAACCACTGAGCCATCTCTCCGGCCCCCTTTACTGTGTACTTTCTTGCATGCCACAGTTTCTTTTGATTCCTTCTTAAGCTGTGCAATGTGATGGTGTTTGTAAACCATTTTAAGTTTTAGAAAAGAAACTACCAGGGTTATCCTTCTGCTAAGCTAGCAGTTTAAACTCTGTTAAGTTAATAGAACTTGTTATTAAACAAGCCATTAACAGACTCCCCCATTTAAAAAATAAGTTGAGTGTTCAGGGAGTAGAGAAGAGTAACCCCAAAACACTTCTATAGAGCCTAAGTGTGATAATGAACACTGATAAAAAAAATTACTCACAACAAAACTACATTTTGTCACATCTAAGACACCAGCTATCATCAAGACATGCCATAGGGGCTGGAAATTAACTGGCTCAGAAGTTAACACAAATACTGCTTTTTTAGACAACCTGAGTTCAGCTCCCGGAACCCACGTCAGACAGCTCACAACTGCTTGTAATACCTGCTCCTGGGAACCTGGTGCCTCTGCCTCTCTGGCACCGAAACACAAGTGCACATAGCACACGCAGACTTACACATATGCGTTTAATTAAAAATAAGAATTCAAAAAGGACACACTGAATAGCAGGAGGAGAAGCAAACACCCTCACCTATAGCATACCACTTACAGCATACCGCTGATTATTACAGGACACATCCAAAGTGAGTGCATTGAACGTAGTTTCTACGAGTTTTTGTTTTTGCTGCTATAACTCATTAATCCACTTTGGAATATGGTTCCTACATAACTGGAATTGATCATTTGTAATAGTATAAATAACTGTGGTCTTAAACTATGTTTTAGACACAGGATCTACATGAGAGTTAACGTAAGGGAGTCATTAACAACAGTTTCCGATATTCACTGCAATCTATCGAGTGTAACAGCAGTTGAGGGATTTACCTGTGCACTCTTGGCCTTCCTTCTATTTTTTTTAAATTATGTTGTTTTTTTTTTTACATCCCAACCCCAGTTCCCCCCTCCACCTCTCCTCCCTGTCCTTCCCCTGACCTTCTCTTCCCCCACCCCCATCCACTTCTCTGTGTCTCTTCAGAACATGGCATGCCTCCCACGGATATCAATTGCAGTAAGACTAGTCACCTCCTCTCCTATTAAGGCTAGAGGAGGCAAACCAGTAGGAGGGCTGGGTCTCAGAGGCAGGCAACAGAGACAGGGACAGTGCCAGCTCCCACCAGAAGATTAAGCTACACAACTATAGCATGTGCGTGGAGAGCGTCAGTCGGTCCCATGAAGACTCCCCGGCAGGCAGTCCAGTCTCCGTGAGCCCAGGTTATGTTGGGTCTCAGGTTAGTTGGTTTTTGTGGTGTCCTTGCCCCCTCTGCATCTGTTTCCATCACTTGATAGGAAAAGCCTCTCTGGTGACAATGGGATTAGGCACCCATCAATGAGTATAGCAGAATAGCACCGGGAATTAACTGCCTTTCCCATTTGTATTTGACTCTATACTAGGTCTCTGGCCCATCCAGCCTCTGGTTCCTAGCTCTCCAAGCAACGTCAGGGGCGGGTTCCCTGTCATGACATGGATGGATCTTAAGCTGGACCAGTCATTGGTTGGCCACTCCCACAATTTACCCCAGTGAATCTTGTAGGCAGGATCCATCCACTGGAAGTCTTCCCTGGCTACAGGAAATGTCAGGAACAAACCCATTTATTAACTGCCAGCCAGCACAGTGTTGGGGGCTACATCTGTATTGTCACGGGTGATTCTGACACATAGACAACTTGAGAAGCCATTTGAAAACAAATGCTTATGCATGTAAGTGTATCACATGCATGCCTGGGCATCAGATATCCTGAAACTGAAGTCCCTTGTGAGCCATCTTGTGGGTGCTGGGAACTGAACCCAGGACCTCTGAGAGACCGTGCTCTTGACAGTAGAACCATTTCTCATGTTTATAAAAAGCGCAGCCAACTGGAATGATTTTTATAATCTTATGAAGCCTTAGATGGAAGCCATGGTTAGAGAAAGAAGAGTCAAATTTCAGCTTCACCAAGGAAGTAATGACTTCTGCTCAAAAGAACAATGCTATGCGTCTCTGTTCGAGCAATCCAATCCTGTGTCGTGTATAAGGGAACAATGCCCTTGGGAAGCCATACAAAACCACTGACCCCTACCTGCTTTGGGTAGGGCTAATGCCTCTCATCAGCCAACCCTCAGCCCAAAGCCAGACTGTTCACAGACCTACTCTAACACCTCCCTCCTAAGGGAAGGCTTCCCTGGCCTCCACCCTCAGAACCTGAGAGCTGCCGTGTGGTGGCGCACGCCTTTAATCCCAGCACTCTGGAGGCAGATGCAGGTGGATCTCTGAGTCTAAGGCCAGCCTGGTATTCACTGTGAGTTCCAGGGCAGTCAGGGCTACACAGAAAAACCCCTCCTCAGAAAAAAGAAAAAAAATGCCGTGGGGGTGGGGAGACTGAGATCTAACCCCAAGTAAACCAGCCCTAAGATTTTTATATAAAGGGATATAATTTCATCATGGTAAAAAAATAAAAATTTCTAAACCCAACCATGACATCCCAAACAAACAAACAAACAAAAATACCACACAAGTCAGTGCAATTTAGATATACCATAGCTTCCTTTTTTTCTTATAAACTAGAACTGATGATATTTACCTCCTAGGAGTGTCGGGAGAAGACAGGACCTCCTTTCAAAAAGTAGTACTTCAAAAGAATTTTTAAAAGCTTCTGCCTCACCACAGAAACGTCAACCAAGTCAAGAGAAAGTCCACATAGTGGGAGACTCTTTGCCAATTACATGTCTGACAGAGAATTAATAGCCAGAATGTATAAAGAAAAAATGTTCTAATGCCAGGCATGAGAAACCCTCCTTTTGAGCTGTTGGGTTGAGGTCGTCTAAGAAACTCCCGACACTTACAGACTCTTCCTATTGCCCCTGGTTGCCCTCCAGAGGTGGAAGGTAAGTTCCTATTGCCAAAGGCACCGTGCACTTCAGACTTAGTGCCCGGGGGCCCCTGAGCGGGACCCTAACTGAAAGCCTCCTCCCTGGAGATGAGCTCTCATGGTATCAGAAGGCACCACGCAATCTCCCAAAGAAAACGATTCAAACATTCAAAATCCAACCATGCCATGACAAACAAAACACCTGTGAGCCGTAACAATGAGCAGCATGGCATGGCGCCCCTCAGGGTGCAGCCTGGCACACATACCTCGGCGGTAGCTAAGAGCTCTCTGGTTGGACTTAAGAACTGCTCAGCAGAGTGAAGCATGCCTGGTATCAGGAACGGAGCCACCCCTCAGGGGCTTAGTGGAGGGACGGATACTGGAGGAGGAGCTACGGCCTTACAGACCAGCATAGCGCCTAACCACCATTCTGAACGTTTGTCCTCAGACCAGAGGTTAGGTAAGCACAGGCTTCACCAGTCATCAGGGAAATCCCTCTTGGGCTGGAGAGATGGCTCAGCGGTTAAGAACACTGACTGCTCTTCTGGAGGTCCTGAGTTCAAATCCCAGCCACCACATGGTGGCTCACAACCATCCGTAATGAGGTCCAATGCCCCTCTTCTGGTGTCTGAAGACAGCTACAGTGTACTTACATATAATAATAATAATAATAATAATAATAATAATAATAATAACAATAATAATAAACTTAAAAAAAGAAAAAATGCAGAGCAGTGGAGCCCAGCCTTGAGGGGTCCATCTGTCCCTCAATCTGTACCTAAGACTTGGGAAACATTGTAGAAGAGGGGGTGGGGAGGTTAAAGGGCCCTGGGGACCAGGGAATTTGCAGTTGTGTCTCCCCAGCATGACTGCCTAAACATGAACTGAACTAAGGCGACAATAACAGATACACCAGTGTGCATGTGAAGAGCCCTGAGGCCTCAGCCCTTCACTAAAGGCTGCACACAGCCAAGGGCTGCTGAGGGCAGGGCGCTGCCCCCGGGGCTGAGCACACCAACTGGTTATCTGATATCGACGAGCCCCGAAAACACACATGCAAGTTACATCATACCGACCGGCAGGTGATATTTAGGAATGTATACAGAGATACATGGATGCTTGTAACAACAATTTGAAAGAGAGAAATGGGGGAGCATTTAGAGGCAGAAGGGGGGGCAGTGTGATGTGATTTTATTATAATCTCAAAAACTATATAATAAAAAAGAAAGATTTAAAAAACAATTTTTTAAGGGAAAACTTACCGGCCACCACACCATACTTCGGCCTGCTAGGAAGAAGCCTCCAACCGTCCCACGATTAGTGGAAAACATGGCCTGAGAGAAAGAGGGTCAAAAATTTAACCAGAAATACGAAGTTACCTTGCCAATAAAAGAACATACCCCTCCCACAATGAGTTCTACCTTGCAACCAATCCACTTTCTGAAGCACTTTTCATTCCCATCCGCCCTGCACATGTGCACGCCCCCCCATCCCAGTTCCCATCCGCCCTGAATACGTGCATGCCCCACACCCCAAACCAGCAGGCTCACACAAAGGAGCTCATGAATGCTCACTTATATCACACAGACAGGGAAACCTAGGCCCTAGAGCTAGCTCTGCAGTTTACCTACCTTGCGGTTTGGGGCAAGTCCGGGACCTGTTTACTTTGTTTTGTTTGTATGTTAAACAAGGGAAAATGGAACCTTTTTATGTGTATATGTGTGTCTTTCTTATGTACATGCCAAGGAGTAATGAAATATACTTTTAAAAAGTACTAAAGGGTATGTAACTTATATCTCAGTAAAACTATTAAGAAAAAAATTAAAATGTCACAAGAATGGACAGTGTAAACACTTAGTCCTACTGAAAAGACAAGATATTCAAACTCAACTCATCTGTTTCCTCTTTGAACATACATGGGAACTTGCTAGAGTCATTGCTTTGCAATATATTGTGACTAAGTTCAGAATGAATGAGGAAAGTCCTTCTGATGGCAAGAAATACTTCACAGGCAGGGTGGTGGTGGCGCACGCCTTTAATCCCAGCACTCAGGAGGCAGAGGCAGGTGGATTTCTGAGTTCCAGGCCAGCCTGATCTACAGAGTAAATTCCAGAACAGCCAGGGCTACACAGAGAAACCCTGTCTTGAAAAACCAAAAGAAGAAGAAGAAGAAGAAGAAGAAGAAGAAGAAGAAGAAGAAGAAGAAGAAGAAGAAGAAGAAGAAGAAGAAACAAACAAAGAAAAAGAAAAAGAAAAAGAAAAGGGAAAAGAAAAAAAGAAAATAAATACTTCACATGGAGGAAGTATTTCCCTGTCTTGAAGGCAAAGTAGGGTTTTGTTAACCTGAGGGGAAGCAGGGATGAGGGGAGAGATTTCAGACTTCGGGATCGGCAGTTTAGGGATTGAGGTGGTTCAACACCCAGTGTGTGGAGAGGGAAGGACGGCTACCCTAGCTCTTGAGCCTGGCTGAGGTGAATGACTGTGGAGAGGGTAAACAGTGAGACAGAATTGAGGCTCTCAAATGCCAGGCCAAAAGGAGCAGGCTTTATTCACAGACATAGGGAGCCACTGAAGGCTTGAAAGAAGACAAATGGCCTATATACCCCAACACAGGATGAGCACAGCCTCTCTCATAGCTCCTCTGGAATCACCACCTCTGAACCCGACGTCATTCCTGACCCAGCCTCTGGCTCAGGGCCACTGGCCTGGCTTCAAGGTCTCTTCCTCTTCTCTCTCTCTCTCTCTCTCTCTCTCTCTCTCTCTCTCTCTCTCTCTTCCTGGCCTCTTTGTCTAGACTCTTGTTAATGACTAATAGTGGCTTTTCTCTTATCAATGGTCCAAAAGAATTAGCCTCTGATGTCATTTCTTCGGAAAACACGTCCTCAGCAGGAACACCCTTACAGGTGCTCAGACTGCAGATAGCTTGGATTCCTTTGGGAAGTCAGGCTTTTATGCATCCAATCCATCAACAAAGATTTATTGAGCACCTCTTGTGTGTGGTGGAGTATACCAGGGGGAGCACTCAAGTCTTTCCTGACTCCTGGTAGTGTGTTCTTCCTCCCATAAGACATACTCTGAGGACTTGGTAGTCTTCCTGGGAATAGCAACCTGGCAAACAGACTAAGGAGTAGAGAAGGCAGCTGATACTGAAACAGGAAAAAACACTAAAGGATTCAGACTCTAGAATCTGACTGGGGAAAGATCACTCTGAAGATAATTCTAAAGTTAGAAACCAAGGAACAAAACACCCACCCAACACTAACAAGGTCAGAGATCAGCACCTACAACTGAAATCATCTCAAACCCAGATTCCTTCACACCAGTGTAAAAACATAATCAATAACAGCCAGGACAATGTGTCTCCATTGCAGCCCAGATAACAGGACCACGGGAGGCCTGAGAATGCAGCACAGCTAATCAAAAAGCCAAGAACTTCAAGATGGATGAATATGTTAGAGGTCCTTACAGAAAAGAAGAAGAACAAACCCATTAAAGGAATCTATGAAGCACAAACAGTGGAGTGAAGAAAATAGCTCAAGACTTGCAAGTGGAAACAGAATCAATAAAAATAGCCAAAGGGGGTAGGGGGGACTGGAAATGAGAAATTTAGGAACTCAGAGGCCAGGCCCACCAACAGAATGCAAAAGATGGAAGAGAGACTCTCAGGCATTGAAGGTGGGATAAAAGAAATGGATACCTTGGTCAAAGAATGTTAAATCTAAAACAAAACCAAAGTTGGGGGAGTCTGCAGGCACAAAACATCCAGAAAATCTGGGACACTATGAAAAGATGAAAAGATGAATAATAGGAATAGAGGAAGGAGAAAGAAAGCCCAGATCAAAGACACAGAAAATATTTTTAACAAAATCATAGAAGAAAATTTCCCTAACCTAAAGAAGGGGGTGCCTACCAAAATACAAGAAGAGCAGAGAACAGGAAACACACTGGACTAGGAAAAAACTTTCTCTTGGCACTTAATAACTAAAACACTAAACATACAGAACAAAAATAATATTAAAAGCTGCAAGAGAAAAGGACCACAAAACATATAAAGGCAGACCTATTAGAATAATGTCCGACTTCTCAATAGATATTCTAAAAGCCAGAAGGGCCTGGAGAGATGCTAAAGAAACTCTAAGCTGCCACAGATGGCAGCCCAGACTATTATACACAGCAAAACATTAAATCACAGTAGACAGAGGAAGATGGTCCAAGATAAAAACAAAATTTAAGCAGTATCTATCTACAAACCCAGTTCTACAGAAGGAGCTAAGAAGAAAACTTCAACCTGAAAAGTCTGACCACACTCAAGAAAAAAAAAAAAAAACCTAACCCACACCACAACAACAAAATAATGGAAATCAACAAACACTGCTCACTGATCTCTCTTAGCAGCATGATCTCAATTCCCCCAATAAAAAGACACAGACTAACATTTGCTGTATCAAAGAAATACACCTTAACATCAAGAATAGACATCGCCTTAGGGTAAAAGGAAGGAGAAAGATGTTTCAAGCAAACGGAACCAAGAAGCCAGCATGTAGAGCCATTTTAATATCGGACAAAGTCTAGTCCAATATTAAAGCAAAACTAATCAGGAGAGAATAAAAGATCACTACTAAATACTCATCAAAGAAAAGTCCACCAAGATGATGTGCAATTCTTAACATCTATGCACTAAAATCAAGTTTATAAAAGAAAGCTTAAATCACATATTAACTCACACATGGTGATAGTGGGTGATTTCAATGCACCACTCTCACCAATAGACAGATCATCAAGGCATAAACTAAGCAGAGAAATGCTGGAGCTAACTGACCTAACAGATACTTGCACAACACTTCACCCAAACACAAAAGAACATACTTCCTTCTCAGCGGCTCAAGGAACCTTCTCCAAATTGACCACATGCTTAGCCACGAAGGAAGACACAACAGATACAAGAAAATTGAAATAACTCCCTGCATCCTATCTGACCACCACAAATTAAGGCTGGATATCAACCACAACAGAAACAACAAAAAGCTTACAAACTCATGGGAACAAACAATTCACTCCTGAATGAAAAGTGAGTGAAGAAAGAAATTAAAGACTTTCTAGAAATGAATGAGAATAACATCCCAGGATACCCAAGCCTATGGGGCAGGATGAAGATGGTTCTAAGAAGCGAGTTTACAGCACTAAGTGCCTACATCAAAAAAAGGAGAGAGTTCATATTAGTAACAACACCTGAAAGCTCTGGAACAAAAAGAAGAAATAACACCCAAAGGGAATAGATGGCAAGATGTAATCAAACTCAGGGCTGAAATCAATAAAATGGAAAGAAAAAAATCAATACAAAGAATCAATGGAACAAGGAGTTGGTTCTTTGTCAATAAAATTGACAAACCTTTGTTCAAAATAATTAAAGGTTGAGAGGGAATATCTGAATTAACGAAATTAGAGGCAGAAAGGGCAATACAACAACAGACACTGAAAGAATTCAGAGAATCATGAGCATACTTTAAAAACCTATACTCCACCAAATTGGAAAATCTAAAAGAAATAGATGATTTTTTGATATATACCACCTACCAAAGTTAAATCAAGTTCAGATTTAAAAAAAATTAAACAGACCTATAATCTCTAGTAAATGGAAACAGTCACTAAATGTCTCCCAACTCCAAAACAAAACAAAACAAAAACCCAAAGACAGATGGTTTTAGTGCAGAAGACTTTCAAAGTAGAGTTAATGCCAACATTCCTCAAATTATTCCATGAAATAAAACAGAAAAACATTGCCCAACTCACTTTATGAGGTCACAGTCACCCTGATACCCAAACCACACAAAGACCCAACCAAAAAAAAAAAAAAAAAAAAAGAGAGAGAATTACAGACCAATTTCTCTTATGAGATGCAGAAATTCTCAATGAAATACTTGTAAACTGAATCCAAGAACACATCAAAAAGACCATTCATTATGATCAGGTAGGCTTCAGCCCAGAGATAGTATAACATATGTAAATCTACAGACCTGTCCACCCCATAAACAAACGGAAAGACAAAAACCTTGTGCTCATGTAGAGAGAACTGGTACACTGTGTAAAAGTGTTCACCAGTCAATTAAAAAAAAAAAAAAAGAACTTTGGCCAATGAACTGAGGCAGGAAATAGGGTTGGGAGTTCTAGGAGAATGAGAGAGAGAGAATAAGAGAGACAGAGACAGAGAGGAAGAGAGGAAGATAGAGACAAAGACAGAGACAGAGGGAGGGAGGGAGGGAGCCAGGGAGGAGAGAGAGAGAGAGAAAGAGAGAGAGAGAGAGAGAGAGAGAGAGAGAGAGAGAGAGAGAGAGAGAGAGATTGATTGATTCTGGGAAATAGCCAGCAGTGGGGAGATTCTTCTGGACAGAAAGGAAAGTGGGTTGCATAAACCTGAGGAGAGGTAACTAGCCAGTAAAAGAAGTTAGACTAGAATATACTGGATTATAGAGATACACGCTAGTTGGGAAGTAGAGCCAAGGTTATTGGCCTAAGCATTTACTATTAAATAATTAGTCTCAGAGGTCATTATTTCTGAGAACAAAGAGCTTGGGAGGAAAAGCCCAGAGTTACATTATCATCTCATTACATGCAGGAAAGACCTTTGACAAAATCCAACGCCCCTCCATGATAAAAGTCCTCTAGAGATTAGGGATACAGGACATATCTCAACATAATAAAGGCAGTTTATAGTGAGCTTGTAGTCAACATCAACTAAAATAGAGAGAGACTCAAAGCAAGTCCACTAAGGTCAGGAACAAGACAAGGATGTTTACTCTCTCCATATCTATTCAACTTGAAGTCTTAGCAATAAGTCAACTAAAGAAGATCAAGGGGATACCAACTGGAAAGGAAGAAGCCAAAGTATTTCTAGTTGCAGATGATCTAATAGTATATATAAGTGACCCTAAAACTTCCACCAGGGAACTCCTACAGCTGAAAAACTCTTTCAGTAAAAGTAGCAGAATGCAAAGTTAACTTTACAAAGCCAGCAGCCTTCCTATATACAAATAGCAAAAGGACTGAGAAACAAGTCAAGGAAATAACACCTTCATAATAGCCTTAAGTAATATAAAATATCTTGGGGTAGCTCTAACCAAGCAAACGGAAGGAAGACTTGTATAATAAAAATTTTATGGCACTGTCAAAGGAAATTGAAGAAGGATCAGAAGATAAAAAGAACTCCCGTGCTTGTCAATCAATAGGAATAAAACTGGAAGTGGCCACCCTACAAAAAGCAATGTACAGATTCAACACCATCCCCGTAAAACTCCAGCACTGTTCTTCACAGAACTTGAAAGGACAATATTCAGCTCCATATGGAAACACAAAATACTCTGGATAGCTAAACCAATCCTGAGTGATAAAAGAATTGCTGGAGGTATCACTTTTCAAGTTCTATACTACAGAGCAATAGTAGTTAAAAGGTAAAATAAAATCATGGTATCGGCACAAAACAGACACACTGATTGATGGAATCAAATCAAAGACCCACAATAGGACTATACTTTATGGACCCCTGAATTTTTTCTTTTTAAAATAAAGCCAGAAATACAAACTGGAAAAAAGGCAGAATCTTCAACAAATGGTGCTGTTCAAAGCGAATGGCTGTATGTAGAAGAATGCAGATAGATCCGTACTTATCACCCTGCACAGAACTCAAACAAAAGGCCCCAACATAAAGCCAGATACACTGAACCTAATAGATGAGAAAGTGGGGAATTGTTTTGGACTCACTGGCACAAGAAAAGACTTTCTAAACATAATCCTGATAGCACAGGCACTAAGAACTCCAGTTGATAAATGGGACCTCATGAAACTGAAAAGCTTCTGTACAGAGCAGCAGCCTACAGAATGGGAAAAAAAACTGGACATCAAGGGGGAAACACTTTAAAAGGGGGAACAGGTCAAAACAGAGAATGCTCAGTAAAGGAAACACAAATGACTGAGGAGCAGTTAAAGAAATGTGTACCATACTTAGTCACTGGGGAAATGCAAATCAAAACTGTTTCCATCTTACACCAATCTGAATGTCCAAGATCAATAATAGAAGTGACAGCTCATGCCAGTGAGAATTTGGAATATGAGAACGGTCCTCCATTACTGGTGGAAATGCAAATTTGTACAGTCATCATAGAAATCAGTGTGGTGGTGGTTCATGACAAAGTTAGGAATTAACCTACTGCAAAACCAGCTCTACCACTCCGGCATATGCACGAAGGATGCTTCAATCCTAGTACAGGGACATTTTCTCAACTATGTTCAATGTTACTCTATTCATAATAGCCAAAAACTGGAAATGACCCAGATGTCAGTCTAAAGACAATGGATAAAGGAAATTTGGTACATCATCCCAATGGAAATACTATTTAACCATTATAAAAAATGAAAGCATGAATTTGCAGGTAAAGGGATAAAGCTAGAAAACAATAATCCTGAGTGGGATAATCGAGACCCAGAAATGACATTATAATATATATTTGTTTCCATGTGAATATTAGTTGTTAAGTCATTGACAAGCATGCTACAATTTATTTAACTATAGAAGTTGTGTAGAGAGGAGACTGAGGAAAAGGGAGGTGTCTCTTTAGTGAAGGGGAATAGAATAGACAGTGATAGATGGAGGGTTGGAGCTGGGACTGGACTGGCGGGGGGGGGTGTCTATCAGGAAGCTGAGGGGAAGAAGGGAACAAGGGAGACACAGCTAAAACTAAGGGCCATTTGAGGGGGTCATATGGAAACATAATACAGTGGAAACTTCCTAAAATCCATACTGTATGAAGGTTATCTAGATGAAATCACCAAATAACAGGTCAATTATTAAGCTGTCTTAAAGTCTCCTCTGCCAGAAATATTGTTATTATTTTTCAATTTAGTCTCAGGCAGATTCTTAGGACTGAGGCAGAAAAACCAGCACATTCTTTACCAAAATCTCACAAGAACAGTCTCCAGCCCAGTTGCCACTACTGTTCCTCTTGAGATGGATCCCACTGCACGGCTCTCAGCATGGTCGTGTCATAACATGGTCCAGAGGGATCTACATCATCCTTTCAATTCACAAAATATCACACTGGCCCACCATACAGATGGCATTATGCTAGATGGACCAAATGATTGGGAAGTGGTAACCACTTCAGACTTGTTGGTGAGGCATGTGCACATCAGAGGATGGAGAATATCCAACCAAAATTCAGAGGCCTCTATCTCAGTGAAACTTCCAGAAGGATGGGGCATATAAGGATAATACTTTCCTAAGGTTAAAGATTACCTTATTGCACCTGGCCCCACCCATTACTAAGACGGGAAGCACAATGCTTAGTGGGCTTATTTGGATTCTGAAGACAGCACATTCCTCACCTGGGTGTGTTACTCCAGTCCATATACCAATGACTAGCTTTGAAACTGCTACCTTTGAATGGGACCTGGGGCAAGGAGAAGGTCCACCTCTTCCAGCTGACTTTATGGTCTTTAAGTAACAGTGGCAGATGGTGACGCTGTTATCTTTGGAACACTCCTATCAGGGACTCACAGAGAGGATCCTTGGGATTTTAAGTTATGGTAATCTGCAGACAATTATTCTCCCTTTGAGAGATAGCTCTTGGCTTGCTATTGGACCTTCACGGAAACAGAATGTTTGACAGTGGTCCGCCAAATCCCCATGAGACCTGAGCTGCCTGTCATGAGCTGGGGATCAGATGACCGATTAAGCCATACAGTATGATGTGCACAACAAAGGGAGGCAGAACCCTGAGAGAAAAGGAAGGAAGGAAGCCAGGGTGTTGGCCCTCACATGGAAGATTCATGTGTACCAGTCATGTTCAGGGTACCCTATGTAGGTCACAATCAGGTGACATGCAAGGAACTAAAAACTGAGAATGTGGGGTTCAAGGTGTGATACCAGGAAGAGGTTTTTTTTTTCTCCTCCAGGCTGGCTGTCCAGAGACGGAAGCTGGACCCCAGGGGAGATTTTCTGCTGGAAATATCAAGGTACAGCTGTCAGCAGCTCACAAAAATTCTTTTGTCAAATAATTTAATGAAGAGATATACAAGCATAGGATGAAGAGAATTGAGGCCAGCGAGCACTAGGCCTATGCTCACACGAATCCATGAGGACGGAAGAAACAGAGGACATGTAAGGAGCACTGACCCTTCAGTAGTGGGAAAGAAACAGTGGAGACGGTTTTCCAGGAAGGCAGTCGTATCTTGAAGAGGAGAGAGGAGAATGGCACTGGCTTTGATCGAATGCTCTGAGTTCTAATCATCCCTGATCTGGTATTGATTCATCTAGATGACCTCGGGTTACACATTCTTTCCCTTATTAATAAAATGGAAAGGTTGGGCTCCCCAGAGGCCCTTCCAACTCGAGCATTCAACCATGCTATTAACTGAAAGGCCATCCCAACTCAGGTAGCAATGATCTTATTGGTTTAAATAACAAGAGTCTGAAAGACAAGCAATCATCGGATTAGGCAAAAATAAAATGGGTTTGGTGGCTGGGGAGATGGCTCAGAGGTTAAAAGCACTGGCCAGCCTTTCAGAGAACCCAGGTTCAGTTCCCAGCAACCATATAGCAGCCCACAACTGACTATAACTCCAATTCTGTGTGAGCTGATGCCTTCTTCTAAAGCCTTAGGACACTGTACATATTGGTACAGACATGTAGACAACACATCTGTATATATAACATAATAAACTAATAATGATAAATTTCTGAAAAGAGAAGAAAACAAGTCGTCTGATAGTAGGTGCTTGGATTTTGTGGGTTCTCTACCACATATTTTTTTTTTGCCTTATCCTATTATGTTTATAATCCTCTAAAAGTATAAAAAGCTATTCTTGGCTTATGAGCCATACAAAAATGGACTGTGGCCCAACATTTAGCCATTGTGCTATAGTTTTTTGTTATTGTTGTGTGTGTGTGTGTGTGTGTGTGTGTGTGTGTGTTTTCAAGACAGGGTTTCTCTGATATAGTCTTGGCTGTCCTGAAACTCACTCTGTAGACCTGGCTGGCCTCGAACTCAGAAATCTGCCTGCCTCTGCCTTCCAAGTGCTGGGATTAAAGGCATACGCCACCACTGCCCAGCCTGGGCTATAGTTTTAACAACTCTAGTTTGGGGTGGTAGCATCTCCCAGCAATAACAAGGTCAGTGATTCAACTTAAGCTGCTATAAAACCCCATGAAGAAGCAATGCAAAGGAAAAGAAAAATAAATATCAAACAAGTAATGGGCCAAAGCTCAAAGATAATCAACAAGGAAGCAAAGTTGACCCCAACTGGGTATTGTTGGAATGGATGAGGCCAAAGAAGGAGGGGCATTGGCTGTGGGTGATTTTCTAAGGCAGCACAAGGGCGTGGGTTAGCCTCTGCAGCCCAGAAATCACTCAAAAGCCACTGTAACACTTCAGCAGGAAAAAGAGGAGCAAGGTCCAGAGGCGCTGGCTAATGGGAGAAGATTAAACAGACACGCGCTAGCAGGCTCATTAAGTAGCATTTTAACAGGACAAGTGACATCGAATCATGGATATTTCAAAAGTGCAAACACCAGAAAAAAATGTAAACACTTGCAGGACTACTGGGAAGGCTGAAAGGAGCCAGGGTAAGAGCACCGAGTGCTCAGCGCGTGTCTGGGAAAGGGGCGGTCTGGAATGGCTGGCAGATAGTGGGTTTACACCTTGGCTCCAATACCTGTCAACGTGAATTGGAAGAGGAAGGCGGAGAGCAAGCGCTATGCTAGTGTCTAGGCAAGGATCAGGACACCTAAGTTCCTGGAACCGTCCCTAGGATTGCAAAACCTTAGGCAATCCACAACCACCTGTGACTGCAAGTTCCTCTTGTAATTGGCATTCCTGTCTTCCCAGTCCTGTGGCTTTTCGTGTGAAGGTGTATTGTCCAGCTTACTGTTGCTGCCCATTTATACTTGAAAATACAAAAACTATCCAGGGCACAGATCCTACTCATAAAGACCTTTCAGACTCAGCTCTCAATCTGTCGGGGAGGGGACCCTAAGCGTGTCAGGCTTGGATGAACAGAGGCTGTGGGGAGTTCATTCTGCCTCCTTCAGTTCAACCACAGAGAGCAGTCGGAGCGGTGCCTCTGCTAGCCGCTTGCTACTGTTAAGGGAGCCAGGCAGACTGATGGAGCCTCAGCCCCCGCAGGCCCCGTGCGAGTGACACTTGGGGAGCCTTTGTTACGTGTGGTTTATACAATTCCTTTTGAAAATAAAAGTCCATGCTTCCTTTTATCCCCCTGAGGCAGCTCTGTCAGGGAAAGGGTTAATGCCATCTTTTCCTGACTCTAGCATCTTCCGCACTTCAGCCTTTAGAGGTAGCCGAAATGCTCGCACACTTTGTCCAGCTGTTAGGTGTGCCAGTGTCATAAATGAACTTTCCAAGTTCCAGGCTTTGAAGAACAAGTTTCTCTGGTTTGGTGTGTCCCCAGAGTCCCGAGAGGAGATACATGTACTTCCCTCTTCCAGGGACCAGGTCACTCTGCTCACTGCTCCTTCCTCAACCCAGACAACCTCTATAATCCTCCACCATGCAAAGCCTCTGAATTACCCTTCCCCAGAAGGGGGCATTGGTCAGCCATAGGCTGCCCCGAGCACCTGCCGTCTGCAGAGGTGATGATTTCCTGGCTCGAAACTTTCTTTCCCATTGGAAAGTGGATAATTAAGAGGTCAGGCAGTGCTGCTCCAAGCCGACCCTTTCCGGTCCCTCACACTCTATTCTAGTCTCTGTGATCCTCTACCTTCCCCCTCAGCTCGGGATCTTCCCTGGCCATCCTGACAAGCTCCCTAGGGCATCCTCCACCTTCCTACACACAGGCCTCCTGTGCGCTGAACTCCTCCCCAGCGTTCCCAAGGCATCTCCACTCCCCTTTATAGACCTGTAAGCCCATCTTGCCCCTTTGTGGCTCAGGGAAACCATGGCATCTTTGTGTGTCCGCTCACGCCACACAGTGGCCCTGGCCTCTCCAGCCCGTGCCCCAAGACCCGCACATACCCACAGCCCGACAGCCATCACCACCACGAAGTAGATGACGATGACTGAGATGTCAGCCGCATTGCGAATGCGCTCATAGGTCGGGATGGGTTCGTTGGTGGTAGTAACCCCGGGGCTCAAGGTGGTACTGTCCATGGCGGTGGCGACGAGTCCCTCCGGCTCACCGGCTCACCGGGGCCACTCACTCCTTATACTGCTTTTGAGTTAATGATCAGCCCCGAGGGAGGGGACCCGCGACGGAGCGGCTGTGCGGCAGGAACGCTGGGCCCCTGCGCTGCTGCGCTGCCCCGCGCCGTCGGGAAGCAGCTCCTAGGTGTGCAAGAGCCCTCAGAGGAACCAGAGAAGCTGCAAGAGAGACTGCGGGCGCCTGGCCGGCAGGTAAAGTCTGTTCTCTGAGCAGGGAGGGGCCTGCGAAGGGGTGGTGACTGCCTGGCACAAAAGTCCTCTGTGGGCACCTCGCACAGTTGCCACGCCCGGCCCGCCACGGAGTCCCACGTGAGGCAGAAAGGAGTCGCTACACAGAGGGACCCAGGCACCTGGAGCCAAGGGTCTGTAAGCTGGGGCTCATCTGTGGCAGGTGCTGAGAAGCAGACCTGGCATCTCTGTGGACTGACTTCTCTGTGAAAGACGATGCAGGACTTTCCAGAGAACTCAGCCAAGTTCTTGGTCTCCCGGAGAAATTCTCAGGAGGATGAGATTGCTGGATGGTGCTGGGGGAAACTCAATACAAATCTCTTGGCCACCGGCATCACAGACACCCATTCCTGACTTCTTCACAAAATACAATCCCTAGAAACAGCGCCATTCCCACTGAAAGGCAAACAACAGCCACCAGCAGCCTGGGAGAAGGGGTCCCACTACAGCCATTTCTTTGTCCTGTGTCTTCACCTAAATGATTCAACCAACCATGGATGGAAATATTTTTGTACTAGCCTGTACAGACGATTTCCCTTGTGATTCCCTAAACAACGCCGTATAGTGATGGTTCATAGCTTGCACGTGGTGGTGTTACAAGTAATCTAGAGATGATCTAAAGCACATGAGAAGACGTGTTGGTTGTATGTGTGTATATATAACATGTCAGTGTATGTAAAAGACTTGATTTTCAGTATTAACAGGATCCTGGAACCAAGCCTCCTCAGAGAGCAAGGGACAACTTGTAATGTGCTCTGAGACCCGTTTAAAGTGTGAGCGATGTCTAGTTGCGGTAGCACATCCCTGTGATCTCAGTGCTCAGGAGACAGAGACAGGGGGATGGTGCCTGGAGGCTGGGCTGTAGAGATAGTAAGACCCTGAATCAAAACAGCGAAGTAAAGCATTCCGACTGGAAGATGCCAGAGAATCAGACAGGCGTCTGAACCAGACACCCAGAGCAAAAAGGACTAACAGAGAAAACGTGACTTGCCCTCAGTCACAGTGGGCCGAGAGCAGCACTGGCCCTGCGGCCTAGGCCCACGCAGAGCAGCCTTCGGGACGTGCAGAAACCAAGTCCCAGGCTAGCTTTAGAGGAGAAGCATGGAGCACCTGCAGCTGAGCCTCTCTTCCGACACTGCCTCAGCCGCAAAGGCAGGGGGAGGGGTAGCAGGAAAAAAAATGCAAGGATTCACAGCTGGAAGTCGGGAGTCCGGGTTCAAAAGAGCTGTCTCCTTGGCCACAGGGCCCTAGGGAGGTCACTCCTCAGTCTCAACCCATTTCCTCTCCAGTCAAATTGGCACATGTTCCCCAGTTGATCTCCGTTTTAAAGACCCCAGTAACAATTCTGAGACCAGCTGGGCTCCTAAGTGCCTGGCTCTCTTCACCAGAGACAGGTCCAGGACACTTGCATAGCAAAAGCCTGGCAGCCTCACAATTTTAGGCTCACTCCCTGCTGTACCTCCCCAGGAATGAGATTTTTCTACAGCTGGACAGTTATTTCTAAAACCAGGAAAGGGAACCGCAACCATTGTTGTAAAGGACGAGGGTCCTCCCTGGATGCCACCAGCCACACACCACCCCCGCCCTCTATCCCCTTAACTTCTAAGAGCACAGCAGAGTTTAGCAATCAGGCACATCTAGTAAGAATTTCAGCTTCTCCTCCAACGGGAACAAGAGAGCGTCTGAGGAAGATGATTCTATGCATCGAAAGCACTTCAGTGGGCTCGAGAACAGGGTTAACTGTTACCTTCATCCTGGCCATCTTACCTGGGCTCATCAGAGATGAGGGGTTCTCAGGTGTGCCCTTGCCCACACAGAGGCAGGCATGACCTGGGCACAAGTGTACAGCTTCTGTTTTCACGACCACCATCTTTGTTTTCCCATCTATCTCATGGGTACTGGGATACAAAGGGTTGAATAAATTGCCCCAAGCTTCTTCAGACAAAAAATGGCCAAACGTATTCAGTCAATGCCCCATATATATTCTAGCCATTACTGAGAGGGAGGGGACAGGAGGGGACAAATCAAGGATCACTGGTGCCCTGGTCCTGATTCCCAGGCCACCTCTAGCCAGGAGCCCTCTATCCCTCTCCAACATTATTCGCATTTGGCAGTTGATCCCAGTTGTCTATAGGTAAGTGAGCCCCAAATTATGAGAATATAAGTAGAAATTAGAATACTTTTTGGTTTGCTGCAAACTTGGAGCTTGGAGTGAGAGAAAAATAAAGTAAGAGTTCATTGTCACAAGATCCTGGAGAAATCAGCTCTCTGAAAGCCACACACCACTGTGACTGGTACTCAACAGGTCTCTCCTCCCTCTTCGAAATGAAACAAAGAAGCAAGCCCTCAGAAGCCCGGCAGGCCCTAGATCAGGAAATCGCCACTGCTATCGCCTGGGAGAATGGCCCCGCTGCCAGTTCAACACCCATAAGTCAGCTGGCCGTGAGGTTGGGAACTGGGAAGGCTTAGAAGAAAAGTTAGGGTAAAGAGGAGATTTGACAGGAGGAGCAGGAGGGGAAGGGATAAACAACACTAAGGGACGTTTGGGAAAAACATATAGAACCTATTTTATATACTTTCTTAAAAATATTTTTGAAAAGAATGTTTAATTGGAATTTCCCCTACACTGGGGTATATTGCTCCTTCCTCTCAGAACAAACAAAAGGCACAGTGACAAGTACGGGATATCCCCTATCAAGTTATTGTTTAGGGGGTCCCAGAGACCCCCCCAAACAATGCAGGCTATTGTTATTGCTCTTGGTTACCCAAGACACCATACACTTTGATCACAGGACATGGGGAAATCAAGCTGGTACTGACCTGATAACATCCTCCCTGATGGATAGATTTCATAGAGCCAGGGCTGCTGGGGAGAAGTCATTGAGTGTCTGATGTGAACCCTGTGAGCTACAGTAATGACCAGCCTGGAAAGATATGCCCACTGGAGTAATGATGGCATAAATAATATCGGAGTAACCAGCTCGTTCTAACTGGAATAAAGGTCTATTCTACAGGAGGCAGCTCATACCTGGTACTGTAAACCTGGCCAAGAATCAATCCATCACCTGGAAGTCATAGATGCTGCTACCCTTTGCTAAAGGGATGTAGTATCACACTGCCTTCTAAACGTGTTTTTATACCCACAGACCAGTGCATCTCTCACTCCGCACAGAAGCCTCTTTACTCCACAGATGACAGTTAAGTCAGAGACTTAGAACTTGTCAATGTGGAGAGTAAAGTAGCTGGCGTGTTCAGCCTCAATGAGACAATTTTAACACACATACACACACACACACACACACACACACACACACACACACACACACACACCCCAAGGCTAAGGAAATATCATAGAAGAGGGGTCATTGTAAGATTGTAAGAGCAAAAGGTAAGAAAAATTAAACATTTTACCAAAACATGGATGCAGGATGGCATTCACTGGAGCATGGGCAAACCTACATTGGGTCACACTGATGGAAAAAAACAAACTGGCTCTTCCTTTCAGAGTAGAGAGGTTGTGGAGCACCCAGCCTAAATGAGACAGTTTTCTCACACATACACACAGAGACGGACAGGCATTTGGAAGAACACAGGCTCGGGGAATATCAGGGGAACTGAAGTGCCTGTGGTCTGCATGGCTGGACACAGCAGCAGGGGATGGGACAGAGACACGGCAGGCAAAGGACCACAGAGGACCGTGCACCGCCAGTGAAGCATGCTGGGCCCATTCCATAGACTGAACGGAACCAAAAAGCCAGACTCCTAACCTTCACCCAGTCCCCCCTCAGGTGGGCTGCACACATCTGCTAATGGCCTGAAATTACACACACACAGTGGTCGGGTCTGTGTTTCCTAGAAGAGAGGACCTATGACTTCCAGAGATCCTCAGACTGGCAGAGTTAAGAACCACCACTGAAGCTGGAGCAACAGCTCACGGTAAAGAGCACTGGCTGCTCTTCCGGAAGGTTCAAGTTTGATTCCCGGCCACCCACATGGCTGCTCACAACCATCTGTAACTCTAGTTCGAGGGGACCTGTGCCCTCGTCTCACCTCTGAAGGTACCAGGCACTCTCATGGCACACAGGCGTACATACAGGCATAGTACCCATACACAGTAAAAAAAAATTTAAATAAATCTTTATAAAGCAAAATAAACGTCTATAGACTACTGATGATGAAAGCAACATTATATATCATCATCTACTTAAAAATAAAAAAGATTTGCATTTCTCTGGTCACTAAGGACTTTGAACACTTATTTAGGTATTCCTCAATCAGTCAAGATTCCTCTGTTGTGAATTTTTGGTTTAGTTCTGTGCCCCATTTTTTGATTGGGTTGTTTGGGTTTTGGTGGTTAGCTTCTTGAGTTTTTCATATATATTGGGCATTAGCCCTCTATTGGACGTGGGGTTAGTGAAGTTTATTCTCAACCTATAGGTTGCTGATTTGTCTTATTGACTATGCCCTTTGCCTTACAGAAGCTCTCCAGTTTCGGTGAGGTCCCATTTA
This sequence comes from Apodemus agrarius, assembly GCA_964023405.1. Classification (NCBI taxonomy): domain Eukaryota; kingdom Metazoa; phylum Chordata; class Mammalia; order Rodentia; family Muridae; genus Apodemus; species Apodemus agrarius. The sequence continues at coordinate 74,952,388 of OZ030016.1, forward strand.
TCAATTCTTGATCATTGGAGCTCTGTTTAGAAAATTTCCCCTTGTACCAATGAGTTCAAGGTTCTTTCTGCAAATCAAAACGACCCTGAGATTCCACCTTACACCAATCAGAATGGCTAAGATCAAAACATCAGATGACAATACACGTTGGCAAGGATGTGGAGAAAGAGGAACACTTCTCCATTGCTGGTGGGATTGCAAACTGGTATAGCCACTCTGGAAATCAATCTGGAGGTTCCTCAGAAAATTGGAAATAGATCTACCTGAAGACCCAGCTATACCACTCTTGGGAATATGCCCAAAAGATGCCTCACCATGCCACAGAGACACATGTTCCACTCTGTTTATAGCAGCCTTATTTGTGATAACCAGAAGCTGGAAACAACCTAGATGTCCTACGACAGAAGAATAGATACAGAAAATGTGGTTCATTTATACAATGGAATACTACTCAACTACTCAGCTATTAAAATGAGGACATCTTGAGTTTTGCAGGCAAATGGATGGAACTAGAAAATATCATCCTGAGTGAGGTAACCCAGACCCAAAAAGACATGCATGATATGTACTCACTAATAAGTGGATATTAGCCAACATCTATACATGCAGAATACCCAAGATGCAGTCCACAGAATTCAAAAAGGTCAACAAGCTGAAGGGCCCAAGTGAGAATGAGAATGCCTCAGTACCACTTGGAAGGGAGAAGAAAGCAACCACAGGGGGGAGGAAGAGAGAAAACTGGGAGGGAAAGGAGATGGGGAGGGGAGGAGGAACATGATTTGGTATTGGGTGGGGGGAAAGGACTGAAGCCCTGAGGGCCAGCAGAAAGAATAGAAACAGGCAACCTTGGAACGTAGGAGGCTGGGGAGACCCTCCAGAATTTACCAGAGACTGGGGAGGTGAGAGACTCTCAGAACTCAAAGGGAGGGACCTTAGATGAAAAGCCCTACCGTGGGGAGGGGGAACTTATAGAGCCCACCTCCAGCAGAAAGTCAGGGTATCAAGTGAGAGACAGGGTTGCCATCCCACAGTCAAAACTCTGACCCATAATTGTTCCTGTCTGAAAGAACTACAGGGATGGAAATGGAGAAGAGCCTGAGGAAAAGAAGGTCCAGCGACAGGTCCAAAGTGGGATCCAGCTCAAGGGGAGGTCCCAAGACCTGACACTATTACTGGGGCTATGGGGCACTCACAAAAAGAGACCTATCATGACTGTCCTCCGAAAGACCCAACAAGCAGCTGAAAGAGTCAGATGCAGATATTTGTACCCAGCCAATGAATAGAAGCTGCTGACCCCTGTGGTTGAATTAGGGGAAGCTGGAAGAAGCTGAGGAGGAGGGTGACCCTGTAGGAGGACCAGCAGTCTCAATTAATTTTATCCCCCCACCCCCAAATCTCTCAGACACTGAATCACAAACCAGGCAGCATATGCCAGCTGATATGAGGCCCCCAACACATATACAGCAGAGGACTGTCAGGTCTGGGATAGTCAGAGAAGATGCATCTAACCCTCCAGAGACTGGAGGCCCCAGGGAGTTTAGAGGTCAGGTGGAGTTGAGGGCGGGGTGTGGGACATCCTTGTAGAAAGAGGGGGTGGGGAGGAGGTATGGTATGTGGAACAGTTGGAGGATGGACTGGGAGGGGAATAAAATCTGGAATGTAAAAATAATAATAGTAATAGTAATAATAATAATAATAATAATAATAATAATAATAAAGAAAAAGAAAAAGAAAAAAGAGCCATCACCTGTTTTGACCACAGCTCCCTGTAAAACAATCCCACCCAGCCTTGATCCATGGCTTTCACAGCACTCGCAACAAGACGTGCGTTTCTGTGATCCCTGCCTTCCCCTGTTCAAAGGGCGGCCCCACCAAAGCAGGCTTGGCTCCCTTTCCTCTCTGCTCCATCTCCTGTGTATAATACACGAGGCCTTGACAACTCTTAAAATTCAACAAATGCTTATTAACTACATAAATCTTATTGTAGTTTTCCCTACACTGAAAATAAAAGCATAGTATTTGACCTCTTAACAATCTTTAGACACAGGCTTCAGCCGCTGTGCTGCGTACCTCGCCGCCATGTGTCTGCAGGAACGCTTTCTTCCCATAGCTCAACCTCAACCCCTGGGATCTATTCCGGGCAAAGCTCCACAGCCTTGCACTTCCGTTGTCTTCATTCCTCTAGCAAGCGTGCAGTCCTCTCTACCACATGGACCCAGAATCCCCTGTGGCTCAAGCTCCTGGATTTTCCTTGACCCGATTTTTACTTTTCTGGCTAGTGTTCTAATTCTCTCATGTTTGATACTGAACGTGGTTCCCTTCAACTTGAGTTACTTCCTTCTTTACCAGTGTTATTATTTGGGGGAAATTCTCTGCTTCCTGACTAGCAACACCCCAAAGTTCTAGTGCAGTCCTTTTACTGATGACTGCCAATTGTGACTGTGAACTAAGACAGAATTACTCATCTCTGTAAATATTATGAAACTCCCTTCAGCTCAGTGCAGCTGTCATCGTTACAGTAACATTAAAGCGATACACAGCCCCACCCCTCCTTGACTCATTTGCCTCTGTTGCCCCTGGCACCAGGATTCTCCTTTCTGACTGGATGAATTTGAGTATTCCAGATACCGCGTATAAATAGACCCTGGTACTTGTCTTTTCTGTTTGGTTTGTTTACTTAATACAAAGTCCCCCAGGCTCAGTCACATCATATTTGTCCGGACATTCTTTCTTTTTAAGGATGAATGACATTTATTGTATGTATATATCACGATTTGTTTGTCCATTTATTTATCAGCACTTAGAGTCCATCTTTTGATTTGTTGTGATTGACTCAGCTCTGAGCACGACTACGGAAGTATTCTAAGTTTATTTAAATAGAGAAGTCCCTGTGACTGTGGTAAAGGACAGGCTTAGTGTGTGTGTGAGGCACTGACTTCAATCTTTGAGACCAATAGAGAAAAAAGAGAAGCCAGAGAATGGAAGTAAATGAATACATGTGTGAGTGCACATATAAATGACAGACAGACAGACAATAGGTGGAAGGGGCAGATAGATATGGTAATGAGAGAAAGACAATGGATGGCGGGTGGGGAAACTGAAATCCTGTGACCCGAGAGTGGGGGAGGAAGCTCCCTGTCTTAACTGTTCCCACATGCAGGGCCCTTGAGACATCAGATACTGGGAGGAGAGAGTTATCCTGTTGTAGCAATGACAGCGCAACTGAAATACAGGGAGTTCCAAAATGCAAAGTCGGTGTTAGCTCACAATCCCATTAGGCATGAGTTCAAGATGCTGATGACTAAGGAGAGTGGGGTTTCCCAAAACAGTAACCCTGGTAAAGGAGGAAATGGCGCATGTCGAGTGAAACCATGCTCGGTATCAAATACAGAAGAACCAGAATATCAGCCAAAGCACAGAAGCGAGATTAGTTAAAATGCAAGAACTTGAGTCACCAAGGAAGCTGGCCATAAACGCGTCCAAATTGAAGTGTGTAGACAGACAGATTTTGAGCCTACCTACCATGCTCAAGGCCCTGAGTTTGATACCTAGCACTGAGAAAGAGGGAGAGACAGACAGGCAGGCAGGCAGGCAGAGAGACACACACATACACACAGATAGAGATATACAAAAAGACAGACAGACAGAAAGACAGACACAGGGACACACACCACACACATGAGAGGCAGAGACACACGAGAGAAAGTGAGAGACAGAGAGACAGAGAGAACCATTGAGTTTGTCCATCCAAAATCCTCCTACTCAAGTCAACTGTAGGGCCCAATACCATAATAAAAGAAATGAAAGTTAAGAATTTAATTCATATAAAATGAAACACAAATAGCATGACAGGCAAGCATACTAAAGCCACCAAACTCTCTAATAAGATGAATACAAATCAAAACCACACTGAGAGGTTACCCTATGCATGCGTGGGAACTCCTTTTTAACCTATAGCACATTGTTAGCTCTACTGTATATCATACCTTCAGCCTCTGTGGCCAGAGCAGAAGTTGGTGCTAACAGGAGGATCTGGGTTCAATTCCCAGCCCCGTGGTAGCTTGCAATTGCCTGTAACTCTGGTCTTCTTCTCCAGCCTTTGTAGGCTCCTGAGCTCCTATGGCACAGATATACATAACATAATTAAAAATAAATAAATTGGTTATGTTTTCCTGCACAAGCCTGGGGTGTGGCTCAGTGGTACAGCTCTTGCCAAGGGGCATGAGCCTCTGAGCTTGAGCCTCAGGACTGCCAGAAAAAAGGAAAAGCTGCACATAGATATTTATTCATAGCAGCTTTCTTCGTAACTGCCAAGGTCAAAGCTAGCAAGCTGTTGTTTTTCAGTGGGTGTGTAAATAAGCAAACTGCAGTACAGTCATGTGATAGAGTATTATTTGAATATTAGAGAAAAGAGGGGAATATTAAATTATATAGCAGGCCATCAAGATGGCTCTGTGGGTAAGAGGGGCTTGCTGCTAAGTCTAACGACCTGAGTTTGATCCTCAGGGCCCCACATGATGGAAGTAGAGAACCAGCTCCTGAAAGTTGTTTTCTGATCTCTACGTGCATACTATATAGCACATGTGCACACACACGCACATGCACATGCACATGCATTCACGCACACATGCACACACTAAATAAATGAAAATGTTACTTTAGCCAGGCCCTATGGCACATGCCTTTAACCCCAGGACTCCGAAGATGTGAATCTCTGTGATCTTGAGGCTAGCCTTGTCTACACAGCAAACTCCAAATCAGGCAAGCTACACAGAAAGAGCTTGTCTTGCATTTTAATTAATGAGTTAATTAATTTTAATGTATAATACTAACTGGAGAAGCAGATCTGAAAAGGGTACATGTGTGCAGCTGCAGTTGTGACTCCCGGGGACAGGACAAGCTCTGAAGGCAACAGGGGGTCCAGGAGGTTTCCAGCACAGAGGAAGGAACATGGGATGAAATTAAACCGTATGATACTATGATAATAGAGATACACTATCATATACTTGGCAAAGCCCTTAGAATGTACTTCACAGATAGTGAACCCTAATATAAACTGTGGACTTTGGTTAATAAGAAGGTTATCATCCATGATGAGTGTTCCTATCCAGTGTATGATGTTGGGTGTGTTTGGGTCAGAGTGTCATAGGAACGCTCTGTACTTTCTACTCTGTTTTACTATGAGCTTAAAATTACTCTTAATGAAATAATTACATATACACACCATTTGATCCAACAATTTATCTCTAAAAATTTATGCAATAAATATATAGCATAATATATGTGTGTGTGTATATAGCATAATATATATGTATATATGTATATATATATGTTGTTATAAGGGAAATTATCTATATTTAAATGTATTTATTATGGAATTATTCAGAACTGAAAATTATGCGACGTGGCATAAATGTCTATCCATAAAGCATTGGTATATATACAGAGACATACAGAGACAGATATATGTGCATATATGGCATGTCCACTCAATGGAATATTACTATGTAGCTAATTATTTTTTAAAAAAGAAAACTCTTGTATGACAGGTACAGCAACCAACAGCTTGAGAATTAGCCTCATATTTAAATTAAGAACACACAAAAATCAACACAAATGGGACTATATACAAGCAAATATTTAAAAGCCCCGATAAATACATGGCCATATACACATATACATAGGCAGAGCAGCATAAAATACAGGATCTAAGTCTGAGGCAAAGAGCCTCCACTTCCAAACTGACTCCATCTAGTGAATGGTGAATCTCATAATGATCCAAAATGAGGAACGCTAAAATCTTTGGCTAGGAGTAATTCTATCTTTGGAGAACGGTCTGCTACTCAGTTGTCTAGTTTCAAGTTAGTTTGGGCGGAAATGTGGAGCAGGAAACTTCTCAGAAATGTTGCTAGAAGAAATGAGATGATGGGTCAAGATGGTGCTCAGAGAGAATAGAGAAAACAGTTTAATATGGGCTGTGGGTCCCGCTACAAACCAGGGTCTCCTTGTTCATGGAAGACTTCACAAAGCCAGCTTCTCTGAGCTCGAGCCAGCAGATATCCAGGCTCCCGGGTTAAACCCCTTGCCTTGATTCATCCTGAGTCACATTCTGTTGCCTTCCACTTCTTGAGAAAGTAAGAGGCTAGAGAGTTTCCTTGGGTGCAAAGTATACTCCAAAGTCACTGTTCATGTGAGAGAAATGTGGCCACTGTGGGCAAAGGCCTCTTTAAACTATAATGGTCATTAACATTGTACTTGCCACCACATAGCACTGATTCGGGGACTCCTGTGCCTTCTTGACTACAGAAGGTCACTGTCAGTGACCTTGTGGGCCAGGTCCTTCAACGCCTAAAGAAAGCACAGGCAGGCTGAAGATCCACGTGCCTTTCAGCAATAACAGGCTTCCTGTGCTGACAGAACTAGGAGCACTTAACCCACCCATTCTTTCTCCACTCAGAAAACTGAGGTCCAAAGAGTAAGACTGGGTTGTCTAAGATCATTGCCTGGCCTCTGAGCAAGAAATCCCAAGGTCTCCCACCATCAAAAACATTGCTTCAAGTAACTCTTAGAATTTCTTATCAAATTTATTCTAGGTCTAGCCTTCCACTTATCAATTCCATGCCTAAGTATTTAAGGTAAATGAAAACATAATAATACATCTGTATAAAAATACTCATACACAAAGTTTATGTCAACTCTAGTCACAACAGCCAGAAGCTAGTAGAACCCAATGTCCACTAACAGATAAACAGATGAAAAAAATTGTATGTGCACTCAAGCTGGGGGTGTGGTGGAACACACCTGTCACCCCACATTTGAGAAACTGAGGCAGCAGGATGGCAAGTTGTAGGCCAGCCTAGGCTACTAATGAAACTGTCTCAGAACTAACGTGATCACTCAGTGAGCTACTGCTCCTCAATAAAAAGAACCAAACGACAGCAGCACACGGCACGGTCACACCTCACATCGAATGGAGAGAAGAACTGTGAACGCATTCACACTAAAGGTCAGAGAGTTAAAAGCACCTGATGCTTTTTTCAGAAGACCTGAATTCAATTTTCAGCATCCATATAAGGTGGCTCATAACTGCCTGTAACTCTGTTTCCAGGTGACCCAATACCTCTGGCTTCTGCAGGTACCTGCACTCATGTGTACATACCCACACACACATATAACTTTAAATAAATAAATAAATAAATAAATAAATAAATAAATGCATACATACATGCATACATACATACATGCATGCATGTATGCATGTATACAGCTCATGTAAGAGGATATGCTCTATTGGTGCATTTATATATAGCTCTCCAGTGGTCAGAATTACTCTGTGGAGTTCCTCACTGCCATTTCCCCCATCTCATGCCCATCCCTGCAGCAGATCACTTGCATAAACTGTCATCACACCCTACCTCCAATTCCTGGGGACTCTGCTGAGCCTTGGAGTAGACAGACACAGCTTTCCTCCTTCCTGTGGACCGCTCTGACACCACCACCCCCTTAGTCCATCTCCACTCCCTCCTGTCAGTCTCCAATACCTAAGAAACAAGTTCTACCCAAGATGCCCAGGGGCCACACATGGCAGGGACTCAGAAGGACTCTGAGCCAGGACATCCACATCCACCACCCTTTCCTGAGATCCAGATTGGGGAAGAGAAACCAAAGAAAGAAACACCCACCCAACCAATGTAAGACCAGGTATCAACACCTAGAATCACAACCATATCCAACCCCAGATTCCCAGTGAAAAGACGCAATCATTAAAGCCAGGACAGTGTGTCTCCACCACAATCCACTACAGTAGACCCTGAGGAATTCAATATAGATGAAACACAAGACAGGAACTTCAAAGTAGTGATTGTCTATATGTTCAACGACCTTGAAGAGGAAATGAATTAGTCGCTTAATGAAATACATGAAAACACAAGCAATCAGTGGAATAAATGATAAAACCAGCTCAAGACATGAAAAAAGTTAACAAGAAAATAGAATTATTAAAGAAAACCAACTGAAATAAAACTGAAAATTAAAACTTTAGGAAGGCAAACAGAAACTAACAGAGTAAACAACAGCAAAGAAAAAATGTCAGGCACTAACCAGGCAGTGGTGGTGCATGCCTAAATCCTAGAACTTGGGAGGCAGAGGCAGGTGGATTTCTGAGTTCGAGGCCAGCCTGGTCTACAGAGTGAGTTCCAGGACAGCCAGGGCTACACAGAGAAACCATATCTCAAAAAAAAAAAAAAAAAAAAAAAAAAAAAAAGAATCTCAGGCACTGAAGCCAAGGTAGAAGTAATAGATACTGCAGTCAAAGAAGCTGTAAAATCTAAAAGAAAAACACCCAGGCACAAAGCATCCAGGAAACTACTATGAAAAGAACACATCTATAAATAATAGTAATTGGGGAAGGAAAAGAAACCCAGGTCAAAGGTACAGAAATTATTTTTAACAAAAATCATAGAAGAAAATTTCCCTAACCTAAAGAAGAAGGCGCCTTTCTTATACTATTGCTTATGAGCCTAGCATTTAATGGTTGACCCATTCCTCCAACACAGAGGTGACTCTCAAGGTACAAGAATTTGACAGGACACCAAATAGACTGACTGGACCAGCACATAATAATCTAAATATACAGAACAGAGAAAGAACATTAAAAGGTGCAAGGGGGAAAGACCGTGCTACTTATAAAGATAGACCGATTAAAATAACACCTGACTTCACAATGGAGACTCTAAAAGTCAGAATGGCCCAGACAAATGTTCTACAAACTCTAACAGATCACAGATGCCAGCCCAGACTACTATGCCCAGAAAAATGTTCAACCAAGATAGATGGAGAAAGAAAAACATCCACAATCAATCTACAAATGAGGCTCTACAGAAGGCATTAGAAGGAAACCTGAAGAAAGGTTGTAAATAACAATAGACCAGTAAGTCAAAGAGAGGAAACCCATACCATAGCAACAACAGAGGCAGCTTACAGCAAGCCCATTACAGCCAACATCAGCTCAGACGGAAACAAACTCAAAGCAAATCCACTAAAATGGGAAACAAGATGGTCGCGCTCTCCATACCTGTTCAATATAGTACTTGAAGTTTTAGCTAGAGCAATAAGACAGATCAAGGACATTGAAGGGATCCAAAGAGGAAGGAAAACAGTCAATGTATATTTATTTGTAGACGATATGATAGTATGCATAAGTCACCCTAAAAATTCCACCAGGAAATTCCTACAGATAATAAACAATTCCAAAAAGTAACAAAATTAACTCACAGAAATCACTAGTCTCCTATATACAAATGGCAAAAGGACTGAGAAATAACACCTTTCACAATAAGGCCAAATATATATGTATGTGTGTGTATGTGTGTGTGTGTGTGTGTGTATGTATGTATGTATGTATGTAACTCTAACCAAGTGAAAGATCTGTATAATAAAAAATGTTAAGACATTGTAGAAGATATCTGGAGATGGAAAGTTCTCTCATGTTCATGGATCAGAAAGATTAATAAGGGAAAAATGGCCATCCTGACAAAAGCAATCTATAGATTCAATGCAATCCCCATCAAATTCCAACACAATTCTTCTCAGAACTTAAAAGGACAACATTCAGCTTACATTGAAACACAAGAAGCTCAGCATAGCTAAAAAACATTCCTGAATGATAAAGGAATTGCTGGAGGTACCACCTCCCCAATCACAAATTGTGCTAAAGAGCAATAGTAATAGAAATAGTAATAATAATAATAGTAAGAGAAATAGTAATAGTAAGAGAAATAGTAATAATAAAGCATTGTATTAGCACAAAACAGACATTAATTAACTAAATATAATCAAAGACCCAGAAAAATGTCCACACACCTATGGACACCTAAAGTTTGGTAAGGAAGCCAGAAATACATACTAGAAAAAAGATAGCGTCTTCAACAAATGGTACTGTTCAAACTGGATATCTGCTCATAGAAGAATATAAATAGACCCATTCTTATCACCCTACACAAAACTCAACTCCAAATGGATCAAAGACCTCAGCATAAGCCAAGACACACTGAATCTGAATGAAGAGAAAGTGGAGAATAGTTTTGGGCTCACTAGCACAGGAAAACACTTTCTCAACAGAACATCATTAGCACAGGCACTAAGATCAACAATTAATAAATGAAACCTCATGAAACTTCATAAAACTGTAAAGCTTCTATATAGCAAAGGACACCATCATTTCAATGAAGTGCCAGGCTACAGAATAGGGAAAGATTTTTACCAAGTACATTTCCTACAGAGGATTAATATCCAAAATATATAAAGAACTCATAAAACTGAACATCAAGAAAACAAAAAAGAAAAAATTATTAAAAATGTAGTGGAGATCTAAACAGACTTCTCAGAAGAGGAAACTCAGATGGCTGAAAGATGAACATTTAAAGAAATGTTCAACATCCTTAGTTATCAGGGAAATGCAAATCAAAACTGCTTGGAAATTTCACCTTACACCAATCAGAATGTCCAAGATCAATTAAAAACACTGACAGCTCATTTTGGTAAGAATGTGGACTCTTGGCAACAACTCTCTGGTGCTGGCTAGAGTGCAATGTACAGACATAGAAAGCAATGCAATGTGCTGATTCATTACAAAAACAAGAATCTCTCTGCCTCAAAAGCCAGCCCAACCACTCTTGGGTATATGCACAAAGGATGCTTTGTCCTACTGCAGATGCCCTTGCCCAACTGTGTTTGTTACCGCTCTACTCATAATAGCCAGAAACTGGAAACAACTCAGATGCCCATCAGTGAATGAATGAATGAATGCATGAATGAATGCATGAATGAATGAATGAAGAAAATGTAGTCCATTTACAGAATGGAGTACTAAGCTTTTTTTTTTATGAAATCATGAAAATTGCAGGTAAATGGATAGAACTAAAAAAAAAAATCAACCTTCTCGAGGTGACTCAGACCAGAATGATAAATATGATATACATTCACTTCTATGTAGATAATAGGTATTAAATTATTGACAATCAAACTACAATCTATATAACCACAGAGGCTGGGTAGAGAGTAAGTGAGTAGTGGGGAGGGGTATTCATCATATCAATAAAAACCCTAATCAGGACAGCAAGCGTGAGGGGCAGATGAAGCTTCCAGTACCAATAATGGGTTAGTTCTTAGCCAAGGGTTCCCATGGGAACCCCCAAACAACCCAGGCTATAGCCAAGGTTATTGATGGCTCTCCACCAGCTGACAGAAAGGCCCTATTGCTGAAACAATGCTTGCACAACTCATTGACCATGGAGAAGTCAAGCTGGAGCTTTTACCTAGAACCTTTACTGTAGTGTCCTATAAGTACTCTGCACACTGCCAAAGGGAAAAAGTAAACACCAAGCTAGCTCCAAACCCTTTGATCTACAATGACGACTGCCCGAAAGATGCACCAGTGCAATGATGACACGCAGCTCTTCAGGGTAGCCAACCACTGATTGGAGGTAGGGCCCACTCCATGAGATGGAACCTGTCCCCAAGATTGCTCAGGTGACCAAGAGCCAGAGACTAGATAAGCCAGGAACAAGGAAAACCAAATACTACTGTTCTCCTAGGGGAGCACACCAGTAAAGCGACTCTTAAGGACATTTGAGTGCACGCATAGATCAGCACTCAGCGTCATCAAAGAAGCTCCCCTCACCTAGATGGGAATGAACGGAGAATCCACAGCCACACAATATGCAGAGCGAGAGACCATAGAATGCTCAGCCCTTCTAGGGCCATTGAATCTGTCCCCTCAGGGCGCAGGAAACTCTAAGGAAGAAGAGGCAGAAAGAGTATAAGAGCCAGAGGGGGTGGAGGGCATCGAGGAATCAGACCTTCTAGAGACAACAGAACCAGCACACATATGAACTCACAAAGACTGTGGCAGCAGCCAGAACCAGTGCGGGTCTGCACCACGTGGGGTGGGTCCTAGAACTGAAAGGAGAAGTGGGTACAATGCCCCATCCCGAACCCAAAAGCTCCACTGATTGATATCCACTTACTAGTGAAAAACCAGCTTTCTCCAAGGGAGTCCCCTCCAAGGGAGGGAAAATAAGCCACTCTTAAGGGAAGGCCCCATGTCTGGCAGTAGCGGCCAACACAAAATGAACTCAGTGTTGTCTTTGGAGGCTCTTTGCCATGTAATGTTAAATCGGGGCATTAAAAAGAACGTACAGGTCCTTTGGTTATAGATTAGGACTCAGTTTTGAATGGGACTCCTATGTTTGTGAATGTGTGTCTCCAGCTATATACATTTCTGCCTTTTCTTTGGCTTTTTTTTCCCAGTCTTGTTTGGGTCTAGCCTAGGTCTCCAGCCTTCGGTCCCTGCTTGGCTCTTTCCCTTTGTTGTTTGGTCCAATTCCAGTTTGGTTTTGTTGTTATTGTTTTTGCTTTACTGTGTCTTATTTTCATTCCTGCCCTGCCTGTTAGTTTCCTAAGGAGAGACAGAAAGGGTATGGGTCTGCATGAGAGGAGAGGCAGGGAGGCCTGGGAGGAATACAGAGAGTGGGAACTGTCAATCAGTGTATATATTATGGGGGTGAAATCTATTCTCAGTAAAAGAAAAGCTGGAAGAAAAATACTTTCCAGGCTCAAGAAGGTCAGAAAACTACAAGATTCACAAGGTCTCTGCTTCCCGAGGTTGCAGGAACCGTGACAATTAGGGGTGTGGGAGCGGGCAGGGGGAATCCTCCTGGAGCTGCCAGCACGTGTTCCTGGGAACAGTTATTCAGCCCCAGCGGAGTGGCTTCTCAGTGCTGCTATTACCCTTTGTCACCCTGCCCATGTAAGGCACCCCGGTCAGCTCACAGTCACCCTGCCCATGTAAGGCACCCCGGTCAGCTCACAGTCACCCTGCCCGTGTAAGACACCCCAGTCAGCTCACAGTCACCCTGCCCGTGTAAGGCACCCCAGTCAGCTCACAGTCACCCTGCCCCTATAAGACACCCCGGTCAGCTCACAGTCACCCTGTCCGTGTAAGGCACCCCAGTCAGCTCACAGTCACCCTGCCCGTGTAAGTCACCTGGGTCAGCTCACTGGTTCTCTGAGGGAGTCTCACTGTGGTCATTTCTCTGGTCTGCACTCAGTGCCCCTTCGGGATAAGCAGACCTATGTTCGTACCTAATGAAGAAGCTCATACAACAGCAAGACTCTGCCGCCGACCTCCATCCCAGCCTGAGATGGTGCCACACAGATACATATTCACCAGAAGTCGGCAAACCGTACACACAAAGTCTGCCTGCCTGCCTGTGTGTCCTCATTACACCTTATTACATACCTCATCGAGACTTCTTTGTGAGGAAGCTAGCCCTTATATTTTCATTGCTCTTTGTGTTATAAGACATGTCTCATCGGTTAGAGGAGAAAATCATACCTCCTCGCTCTAGTTCCTGGTTTCATTTTGTTTTGCTTTGTTTGTTTTGTTTTGTTTTGTTTTAGTTGGGGTTTTTCTTGTTATTGTTTGGTTGGTTAGGTTTATGGTTTTTGGTTTTGGTATTTTTTGTTTTTCAAGACAGGACTATCCTGGAACTTGCTCTATAGACCAGGCTGGTCTTGAACCCAGAGATCTTCCTGTCTATGCCTTTGGAATGGAACGCTAGGATTAAAGGCATGCATCGCCATGCCCAGCTCTTAAGATTTATGTTTATTTTTAGCTATGTGCATAGGCCGTGTCGGGGAACCCGAGAGTGCAGTGCCTATCTATGGAGACCAGCCATATATAGGACACCCCTGCAGCTGGTGCTACATGGTGTGAACCACCCATGTGGCTTGGAACCAAACCTAGAGCAGCGTGTGTCATCTCTGCAGCCCCCTTCCCCTGGCTCTTACGTGGGCTCTTCAGCTGGTTCTAGAGACCAAAGAAAAACAAGGCAGAGTGATAGCAAGAGAAGAGCATACGGATTTTAACTTTGCATGCACCCAGGGACTCATATAAGCCTGTGAAGATACAAAGAAACGAGAGCAGGATGCTTAGAGCTTTTTTGCATAAAGACCTAAACATTTGTGGATAGATCTTCAGTCCAGGAGCGATACATTCTAGGGCATCAGTAGAGCATGCATGGTGGGCTGGAGCATGTAAACCAACCAGATGAAAGTTACTCCAGTGAATTTGTTCGGCACCCACTCCCAGTCTCAGTAATAAGGACTATTCCCTTGCTCTGGGACACGGGGTGGAGGTGCAGAGTGTGTGCAGAGCTGCTCCACCAGTGAGCTACACACAGCCCTCGTGACAACTTTAACAGCCGCTCTGTGAAGTCCGGGAGGCACAGAGGGGATAGTGTTTCCAGTTTACAGAGAACACTGAAGGTAAAAGATAGGTGCCTCAGCCACCTGCAGCAGGACCCAGGAGCACCTTCGTGAACCAAGACTGGAAAGGCTGAAGCCCATGCTTCAGTTGTCAGATACACTGTGGCTCGAGGGGAAGGGACTTCCCACAGTAACGGGTGGTGTGACTCAAACGAGGGCCCAGGAAACTTAACTTCCTGGCCCCACGGGCTCCACTCCAGAGAGGACTATAACCAACATTCTAGTATAAAACGGCCTTGCTGTTAAATGATTTTACTGAATCTTAAGGTGGTACAACTGCTCTGAGAATGTGTAAGACATGCGAATATTCCATGTGTGATGTCTTCAACATAACTATAGGCTTCTTCAGGCTCACTGTCATTGTATAAATGTAATTTAAAGGCATAAATTCTAAGTGAAATAATCTCTCCCATCCCCCCCCCAAACCCCCAAAAATGGTACTTGGAATGCAGAAGCAGAAAGATCGCGACAAGTTTGAGGCCAGCCTCTTCTGCACAGAAAGTTCCGGGCCTGCCTGAGTTACACAGTGAGACCCTGTCTCAAAGGAACAGAGCGGGGAGTGACATTTATGATTTCAGTTACTGAAAGGAGGATAAGGATTGTTTTGTTTTTGTTTTTAAAGGTGTGTGTGTGTGTGTGTGTGTGTGTGTGTGTGTGTGTGTTGGGTGTGTTCACATGAATATATTGCGGGTGACTGCCAGTAGAGCGTTGGATCCCCTGGAGCTGGATTCCGTGGCGTCGTGGGCTCCCTGACGTGGGTGCTGGAACTGAACTAAGGTCCTCTGAGAGAGCAGCGCAGCTGCTAACCACGGAGCCATCGCTCCAGACCCGGGAGTGTTTGACCCAGGAGTTTTTTGCTCGTGCAGAATTCTACTTGAGCAAATGGAGCTATTTGGGGAGACAGGTGGTGGTGGCAGCTGTGTAGCAATGAGACTGTGCCAATGCCACAAACTTCAAGGTGGCAACTTGCATGTTTTGTGTTTATAATGTCAAAGCGGCCATTCCATATCGCATCAGAATGAACACAGGTGAGCAAAGACTCACATTTTGCTGAAAAGATTGGCACGCGAGAAAGCCAGTCTGCAGGGCAGCTGGGCAAGATACATTGAAGTCTTAAAACCACTGAAAGCCTTTGACCAGCAAATCAGACCCCAGGAGTTTATCTTATGAAAACAATTAGCAAGTATTACAGGGATATTTACTTCTGTAATGCTTATGATAAGAGCCCCTGCTGACTTGTGTCTAAAAATAAAGGATTTTCACACATATTGATATTTATGACATGTTATGATATAAGATATATAGAGACATATTGATATATTCATGTTTATTTAGTACTAGATATACTAGAGTAACCTGTGGTCATTAATATAGATCTACAAAACATTGTGCATAGTGCAATCCGATTTAGTAACTATCTCACTCTCACCTACAGGTCATACACTCGTAGCCATAACCTAGGTGTGGGTGAAATCATCCCTTTGGTCTGCCATCAGTGTCTACCCAGGGTGAAGAGACATTTGTTTATGTCTCCAGGAAGGAGGTAAAGAGCCTCCCATATTTATAAACAGCAAGTGCAAAGACTCCTGGTGGAAAAGCAAAGACTAAAAGAACAAAGCAGAGAGATTCTGCCCGTGTGATCAAAGGCCTTGGGCATCACAGAGTCTGGCACTAGGAATTCTCCCTGTGATGTAGCGTAAAGGCAAGAACACCGGACTAGACATCAGCATCTTAGATCTGAGTCCTAAGTCTGTTGCTAACTCACATTTTCACCCCCTTAAGTAAGTCACTTCAACTCTCTGGGACTCCATATGCCAAAAGGAAGCAATAATCTCTAGCTATCCATCTTTGGTAAAGCTCAAAATAAGGCGAAAATGTGAGACAGTCTTTAAATGTGAGGTTCTCTTCAAGGGTGGAAAGAGTCACAGAAAGGCTAGGTAGCCTGGCCTTCTGGGGCCTTCAGCTCTTTCTTCATTTCTCGCGTCCTGGCATTATGTGACTGGCCTCTCTTCCCCATTTCCAGCCATGAACAATTCAAGCTCTGACCGAAGCCCAAAGTCTCGGTGGCCTGTGGGTAGAGGAGCTGAAAGGGAATTGACTCTTTCACTCCTGCCTTTACCAGGGCCCAGAATATGAACCTTAATTGCCTAATGAGTCTGAGCTTTTAGAAGTCGGTCTGCGGAGAAATGCTCAAAGGAAAACATCAAACAAGGAAATCAATTGTTCTAAAAGTAAGGAGAGAAGTTTGCTTGGGTGGAGCTACCTTCCAAAAATGCTGTGGAGCTCATTTGCAAGGCCATGGTTTTCTAAAAGAGGGTGCGTGAGAGGGATTGCCTTTGGAAAACCCTCACAAATGCCCATCTGGCCTGGAGGTGTGGCAGAGCTCTGTGGGTTTTTGATGATGTGGGTGGGAGTGGGGTGGGGGACTTTAGGGTGGGTAACACCAGGACAAGGACAGGAGATGGAGGAAAGGAAGAAAGTGTACAGAATGATGATACAGGTTCAGGGAAGAGAGCAAATCAATTTCAGAACCTTGCACCAAAACTCTCCCTAGGCCAAGACAATGACTGTCCGAGATGCATTGAAGAAATAGTAAAAGAGCTATCACCAATCTGTCATTTGCTATCTATCATTTATTGAGCACATCAGTAATTGCTTGATAAACATTATCTCATGGTCCCCACAGCACCCTAGGACACGGGAGTAAGCCTTATTACATAATGACTTTGATCAGAGGCCCAGAAATCACGTGCTCATTCATCAGGAGACTCATAACTCAAGAGATAGCCTGAGCCATTCCATGATACTCCAGTCCATAGATAAGGAAACTGACTAGGTGCCTGGCCCAGGTCATGCAATTACTGAAGGCAGGACTAGAATTTGAACCACTGCACTTAGAGTGCCCAGAGAGAGTGTCCGACAGGGCAAAGAAGAAAACAAAATCCATCCCCTGGGAAGAAATTCAAAGCCTTTGCTTCCAGCCCAGCTCCGCCCTGACTCAAGGTCACCCTGACAAGTTCTCTCCCATCTCTGGCCACTGCCCTGCTTGAACCACATGCTTCTCAGGACCACCGTCATCCTTGTGATCATCGTTAGCCTATGAGCCTCTGTCATCCTCCCAGGATCCTGAAGCACACAGTCAGACCCTGTTCCCACACTGCCTGTTGTACCAGGCTTAAGTGTTGACAGGAGCCCACAGTCGGTAGGTAGAGTGGCCAACTGGAGACTCTAGAAAACTCTGTTCAGGCCTCTTGGCCCATAATGTGAGCCTTATAACATAATGACTTTGGTACTATTAGAGGCGAAGGAAACACTCACCCCTCAGAAAGGTCATAATTCAGGAGATAGCATAAGTCACTAGGGGACTAGTTCGAGGACGAGGGTGTGTAGACCCATTGTCTGACTCCCAGATCACAGTAATCTCCGCTCCCTGACCACGTCAGAGCATCTCAGAGCTGAAGCCTCACAAGTCAGCTTCTAACCACAGAAAGCAGCTGATCTCTCTCTCCAGATCTGCTCAGCCTAAAACTAGAGTTGCTTGAACATGAGCTCTGAAAAAGCCACCAAAGACAGGACAACGCATGCCCTGCCTACTGTAAACGGAAGCCGAGGCCAGGTGGAGCCAAGCAACTCAGCTGCAGCCAGGGCTGAAGGCTCTGACCTCAAGCTCCATCTGGCATCTTGCTCCTTCCCCATGGCTCCCCACCGTAGAACCCAGTGTATCTTCCTTTGAAACGCCTCTTCTAGGTTCCCTCATTACCACATCAGATGCCCCCTACCCCAGACCAGGCCACTGCATCTTTCCCTGGATTAGTACAACAGGCCTGTGGTCCCCCTCTTCGTAGTCTCAAACCGTGCACCATGTCACTCCCTGACCCAGAACTGCTCTGCATCTACCAAAGAAAACTCGGACCTCAGCCCAAGTTCTCTGTCACCTGCAGCACACCATGCACCCCAGGCCCATTACTCCATCCCCTCATTTCTGCACTTCACCCTTGCAACCACCCTCAAAATAACACACAGAGAGAGAGAGAGAATGGAGAGAGAGAATGTCTCATCTTGGAAGCTGTAGTGTCCCAGTGTCTCCCACAATGTATCTCTCTGCCCAAGCATCTTCACTTGCGAATGTTCATTGCAATGAGTCAATGGTCTGGTTCGAGATCTCTGGCTTCTGGAACATCATCAATATTGGATCCTCAGCAGGACTCCTCCAGGTTATCTTATTGCTGCCCCATGTCATGGAGATCCTGCTGCATTGGATCAGCAGAACCAGACCCTTCACAGGCCCCAACCACTCGCAGGTGATATAGATTTTGCAGCAGGCCAACTCAGAGCACTAGATCTAGACCTGGCTGGTTGCTGCGCTGGTCAGCAAGCCATCCCTCCTTTATCTGCACCACCAGGGTGAGCTCACCAGCACTGCTCCAGCTAGGCCACCCAGTGCCGCCAGGAAGCAGGGTCAGCTCTCTCACGCTCATGCCCTAAGGGCTGGCTCGCCCACACCCATGCTTCCAGGACCAGCCCCACTGTGTCGCCCAGGCAAAGCACAGAGCCCACGCTCCTGAGTGCTACAGTCAGTTGAGAGGGTAGGGCTAGCTCTCCTGTGCTCATGACCCTGCGGGCAGCTTTCCTGTCTGCCAGAGGTGGCAAAGTGGGGGTGGGGGAGGCATTTCATCTGTGCCAATGCCACCCCACAGCAGATGAGTGGCAGGGTCAGCTTTCACACTCACACCCTCAGGGCCTGCTCAACCACATTCCCTCTACGAGGGCCAGCTCCACTATGCTGCCTAGGCAAGGCACAGGGGCTGTTTCCTCGAGTGTGGCCACTGGTGAGAGGTGGGGCCAGCTTTCCTGTTCTGCACAGACCCTAGACATCCACGTGGTCCCTGGTGGCTGTCCCAACCAGGGAAGTCCCCATGTCTCTAGTAGTAATACGAGGCATGGACATGACACCTGTCGTCTTTTGGCCAAGGACCCAGAAATGTCCCTCAGTGGCAGCTCAGGCTGGGACCTGACCATGGCCCCACTCACAACAGGCTGCTCCTCTCAGCCCTGAGTCTCCAGTTCCATCTCTCTTCAGGATGCTTGAGCTGCTCCATTTCTCTTTCTTGGCCATCTGTCCCCCACATACTCACACATAATGGTGGTTCCCATGCAGGCTGGCCATGTGACTGTCGGGCTCCTGGGTGACATCCTCTGGCAAGCGGGTAGCTATGGCCCGCCTGTGCCTCGGGCTGGAGGGCACGTCTGTGGCTTGCATGGCAATCCACATGTCTCTATCTCTCTTCTTCCTCCTGTGTCATGCTGCCTGGATTTTATTTTAATTTATTTTATTTTATGAGTCCTAGGCATAAGACAGCTTTGGCCCCCAAGCCAGGCATCAAGCTAGGATGAACAAAAGACTGCCACCTGCTGTCCCCTGACTGATAGAAGAGCAACATCACCAACAAAGTGTCTCTGCCCATTGCCAGGGGGCTTATTAACCCTTCTAAGACTCGGGGGTTTCTCCTCTGCCTATCTTACAAACAAAGCACTGTAGCTCAGGAGACCGTGGTGCACAATGCTTGATGTTCAGTGTATGCCATTAGGAGGGCAATACTAATAAACAAAGCTCGTTTTACATGCCTGGACCTGTAAAGAATGCTTGGGATATAAAATGCATAAGTAAAAATTAGCTCATATCTCTAAAGACTAGCAGGAGACAGACAAAAAGGAAGCAGCTGACCTCCGTGTCCACATCGAGTGACAAGTACCCCCACTCTGAAGCCTCGGGACACTGAGCCAGATGGAGGCTCTGGGGAAGAAGAGGGGCACTCCATAAAAGTATGGTATGAGCCGCCTTTGAGAATGCCAGTGGTGATGATCCCGGAGAAGGGATAGCTGGGGCAGACATACAGAAGGCACCGCGCAAGATGGCAGAGACGCAGGTTGAACATCACTCTACCCTACAAGCAACAAGTGCTCAAGAAGTGTTCACTGGGAGAAAGACAGCCAGGGTGGGTGGAGATCAGAGCCATGGGGTCCTCTGCCGTAGCCATGGCTGTGACCTGGGGCAGGTCTAAGTCCTGCCCAGGCTATGTCTTCACCTAAGCTGTGAGGTTGATCCCGATTCCAGGATTCTGAGACATGGAAAACACAAACAATGCTGGGCTTTTGAATTGTTCTTCATTCCTTTGTCAGAGAGACATGTTTGCGCCTGTTTCAGGAGGAGGCTGGCCTCCAGAGGCTGGCCTCACCCTCTGTAGGTTACACCAGGTCTCTGAAGCAAGAAGCACTAATCGCCTTACTGACACTGTCACACCCTCTCCCTGGGAACTTGGTTCCTTTGTCATACCTCTGAGTGTGATTGGTCCAGACTCCAATGGCTTACCTGGCCTCAAGCTCAACCGTCAGAACAACTTGCACAGAGCAGGGGAAAGCAATACCCAAAGGAAGCATAAGCCAGGTCAACCAGTGTACACTTTGTTTCAGTGAATTGCCTAATGAGAAACAAATTACACCTAGAAAAAGTCATTTGGGAAGCCGGGAAGATACAGCTCAATCAGTAAAATGCCTTGCCAGACAAGTAAGAGGAACTGGCTGGGCGTGTCCCAGGGGCTTGCTGGCCAGCCAGCTCAGCCTAATCACAGGAGCACTGTCCCAAAATAAAATCTCCTGTGTTATGTTTACTCGTCCCATCACCTCCAGCCCTTGGCAGTCCCTGACATCTTCACTATCAATGGTGACATTAAGATTTTTAACACCCCCCACCTCCTTTTTAAAAGCTAGAATCAAAGTAGGTAGCTTTTAAGATATACTTTTCCATTTAGCAGTATGCATTTAACTTTCCTCCTCTAGGACATTTTTAAACATTTTAGAAGACATTTGTTTATTTACTTACTTGTTATGTATATATGAATGCACACACATGTCACACACACACACATGTGGACATTGAAGGCCAAGCTTTAGGAGTTGGCTCTCTCCTTCTCCCTGTGGGTCCTAGGGGTTGAACTCAGGTCGTCGGGTTTGGCAGCAAGTACCTTGCCCCCCTAAGTCTCCTCTGTAAATTCCCTTGAATTGATAGAACATTCCCTTTTATCCTGAGGTAATAGTTATTTTATGGATCGATTAGTTTATCCATTTACCTATTACTACAAAGTGGCATGTTGGTCATTTCCAGCGTTTAACTGCTACAGACATTCACTCCTGTGTCAGCTCCTGAACTCACTCCAAGAACGATGTAGTCACATGGCTGGCTGCTGGGTGGATCATATGAGGGGACCGCATCCTACTTCGTCATAAACTGTTAAACTGTGGTCTAAAGCATCCAGGGCATTTGCAAGAACTGAAGGTTTGGTTTAGTGATGCAGAGCTTGCCCAGTATGTGCAAGGCCCTGGGCTCAACCCCCAGCACCTCAAAACCAGCTGTATTATTTTGCAATCCCCAGCAAAGGAGACCTTCTGTTACTCAGCCCCCTTGCTAGCATTTAGTGTTATATGTGAACATTTAGTTCCTTTCTTTTTAAAAATTTTCTTTAAGACTAGCTTCTGTGTTTTTAAAGATTTATTTTATTTATGTATTCATATATACATATATACATATGTGTGTATGTATGTATGTTCACATGTGTGAAGATACCGAAGGAGGCCAGAGAGGCTATTAGATCCCTTGGAGCTGGCTGGAGTTATCAGTAGTTGTGAGACACCTGACACTGATGCTGAGAACTAGATGTGGGTCCTCTGCTTTTGTCAGAACTTACACAACTAAACATGATAAAGGAATGGATTTGCTGGATGTAAATTTTAAACTATAACAAAATATTTGTGCCCCAAAATAAAGTATCTTAATAAACAACTATGTCGTGGCTGGAGAGATGGCTCAGTGGTTAAGAGCACTGACTGCTCTTCCTGAGGTCCTAAGTTCAAATCCCAACAACCACATAGTGGCTTACAATCATCTATAATGGGATCTGATGCCCTCTTCTGGTGTGTACTTACATGTAATAAATAAATCTTTGGGCCAGAGCAAGCAGGGCCAGAGAGAGAAGAAAAAGTGTCTGAAGACAGCTACAGTGTGCTTACATGTAATAAATAAATAAACCTTTAAAAAAAAAAAGACAGGAAAGCATCTGAAATTTCAGTGCTGAAATCAATCAAGTAGAAACAAAGAGAACCATACAAAGAATCAACAAAACCAGGAGCTGATTCTTTGAGAAAATCAACAAGATAGATAAACCCTTAGCCAGACTAACCAATGGGCACAGAGACAGTATCCAAATTAGCAAAATTAGAAATGAAAAGGGGGATATAACAACAGAAACTTGGGGAATTCAAAAAATCATCAGATCATACTACAAAAGCCTTTACTGGACACAACTGGAAAATCTGGAGGAAATGGACAATTTCCTAGACAGATACCGAATACCAAAATTAAATCAGGATCAATTAGATCAGCTAAACAATCCCAGAACCCCTAAAGAAATAGAAGGGGTTATAGAAAGTCTTCCAACCAAAAAAAGTATGGTACTAGATGGTTTTAGTGCAGAATTCTATCAGACCTTCAAAGAAGACCTAATACCAATACTCTTCAAACTATTCCACAAAATAGAAAAAGAAGGAACACTGCCCAACTCTTTCTATGAAGCCACAATTACACTGATACCAAAACCACACAAAGATCCAACAAAGAAAGAGAACTACAGGCCAATTTTCCTTATGAATATCGATGCAAAAATACTAAATAAAATTCTTGCCAACCGAATCCAAGAACACATCAAAACGATCATCCACCATGATCAAGTAGGTTTCATCCCAGGGATGCAGGGATGGTTCAATATATGGAAATCCGGGGGCTGGAGAGATGGCTCAGCAGGTAAGAGCACTGACTGCTCTTCCAAAGGTCCTGAGTTCAAATCCCAGCAACCACATGGTAGCTCACAACCATCCGTAATGAGATCTGATGCCCTCTTCTGGTGTGTCTGAACACAGCAACAGTGTACTTACCTATAATAAATAAATTAAAAAAAAATATATGGAAATCCATCAATGCAATTCACTACATAAACAAACTCAAAGAAAAAAACCATATCATCATTTCATTTGATGCTGAAAAAGCATTTGACAAAATTCAGCATCCTTTCATGCTAAAAGTCTTGGAATTCGAGGCCCATACCTAAACATAGTAAAAGCAATATACAGCAAACCAGTAGCCAACATCAAAATAAATGGAGAGAAACTTGAAGCAATCCCACTAAAATCAGGGACTAGACAAGGCTGCCCTCTTTCTCCATATCTTTTCAATATAGTACTTGAAGTTCTAAGCAATTAGACAACATAAGGAAATCAAAGGGATACAAATTGGAAAGGAAGAAATCAAACTATCACTATTTGCAGATGATATGATAGTATACTTAAGTGACCAAAAAAACTCCACCAGAGAACTCCTACAGCTGATAAACAACTTCAGCAAAGTGGCCGGTTATAAAATCAACTCAAGCAAATCAGTAGCCTTCCTGTACTCAAAGGATAAGCAGGCTCAGAAAGAAGTTAGGGAAATGACACCCTTCACAATAGCCACAAACAATATAAAGTATCTTGGTGTGACTTTAACCAAACAAGTGAAAGATCTGTATGACAAGAACTTCAAGTCCTTGAAGAAAGAAATCGAAAAAGACCTCAGAAGATGGAAAAATATGTCATGCTCTTGAATTGGCAGGATCAATATAGTAAACATGGCCATCTTGCCAAAAGCAATCTACAGATTCAATGCAATCCCCATCAAAATCCCAAATCAATTCTTCATAGATCTAGAAAGAGCAATTCTCAAATTCATCTGGAGTAACAAAAAACCCAGGATACCTAAAACTATTCTCAACAATAAAAGGACTTCTGGGGGAATCAATATCCCCAACCTCATGCAGTACTACAGAGCAATTGTGTTTAAAACTGCATGGTATTGGTACAGTGACAGGCAAGTAGATCAATGGAATAGAATAGAAGACCCAGAAATGAACAGGCAAGTAGATCAATGGAATAGAATAGAAGACCCAGAAATGAACCCACAGAGTTATGGTCACTTGATCTTTGATAAAGGAGCTACAACCATCCAGTGGAAAAAAGACAGCCTTTTCAACAAATGGTGCTGATTCAACAATGGTGCTGAGGTCAACATGCAGAAGAATGCAAATTGACCCACTCTGATCTCCTTGTACTAAGATCAACTCCAAGTGGATCAAGGACCTCCACATAAAACCAGACACACTGAAACTAATAGAAAAAAAAAAACTGGGGAAGACCCTGGAGGACATGGGCATGGGGGGGAAGGGAGGGTTCCTGAACAGAACACCAATAGCTTATGCTTTAAGATCAAGAATTGACAAATGGGACCTCATAAAGTTACAAAGTTTCTGTAAGACAAAGGACACCTTCAGAAGGACAAAACAGCAACCAACTAATTGGGAAAAGATCTTCACAAACCCCAATTCTGACAGAGGGCTAATATCCAATATATACAAAGAACTCAAGAAGTTAGACCCCAGAGAACCAAATAACCCTATTAAAAAACGGGATACAAGCCGGGTGTGGTGGCGCATGCCTATAATCCCAGCGCTTGGGAGGCAGAGGCAGGCAGATTTCTGAGTTCAAGGCCAGCCTGGTCTACAGAGTGAGTTCCAGGACAACCAAGGCTACACAGAGAAACCCTGTCTCAGAAAAAAGGGGGGGTACAGAGCTAAACAAGGAATTTTCACCTGAAGAAATTCAGATGGCTGAGAAACACCTTAAGAGATGTTCAACATCATTAGTCATCAGGGAAATGCAAATCAAAACAACCCTGAGATTCCACCTCACACCAGTCAGAATGGCTAAGATTAAAAACTCAAGAGACAACAAATGCTGGCGAGGATGTGGAGAAAGAGGAACACTCCTCCACTGTTGGTGGGATTGCAAAATGGTAAAACCGCTCTGGAAATCAGTGTGGCAGTTCCTCAGAAAATTGGGCATGTCACTTCCAGAGGACCCTGCCATACCACTCCTGGGCATATACCCAGAGGATTCCCCTGCATACAATAAAGACACATGCTCCACTATGTTTATAGCAGCCTTGTTTATAATAGCCAGAAATTGGAAGGAGCCCAGATATCCATCAAAAGAGGAATGGATACAGAAAATGTGGTATATTTATACAATGGAGTACTACTCAGCAATCAAAAATAATGAACTCATGCAATTTGTAGGTAAATGGTTAGATCTGGAAAATATCATCCTAAGTGAGATAACCCAATCACAAAAGAATACACATGAAATGCAATCACTGATAAGTGGATATTAATGAGCCCAGAAACCCTAAATACTCAAGGCACAATTAGCAAGTCAAATGACTCCCAAGAAGAAGAAAGGAGAGGATCCTGGGCCTGTAAAGATTGGATCCAGTATTGTAGACCCAGAACAGAGAAATCGTGGGGGGGGGAATGATTGGGAAATAGCTGGGGGGAGAGGAATTATGGGACATATGGTGGGGGGGGACTGGGAAAGGGGAAAGCCTTTGGAATGTAAGCATAGAATATAGAAAATAAAAATTAAATAAAAAAAGAAAAAAAAAAGAAGTGTCCTAAAATATATGCATATATGAAAGGAATTGAAATGGAGTCACCATGTAATAGGGAAGACAATGCCCCAATTCGTCTTATGACACCAAGTAAAATCTTCAATGTCAGGAATGGGTTACAGTTTGTTGAGTTGTTGCCAGTGTGGTAACACAGTCTACCTTCCAGAAACATGACAGACTATTGTCAAAGCTATTGGTTACTCTCCACGACCTGGTAGTAAGGCTTTCTTGCTGAAAGTATCACCTATGTCATTAAACATGGAGAAATTAAGCTTCACCCTATTGACTATGCATCCACGGTGTTGGAAGGTATGCTGCATGCTACTGGAGGAGAAGGATGCTAATAGCATCCTGAAGTCTACAACAGCAAACTCCTTTCAAGGTGTGGGGTGCAATAGTGGCACAGTGATATGGGAGTAACCAACCACTTTTTTAAAAATTGGATTTAAGGGCTGGAGAGATGGCTCAGTGGTTAGGAGCACTGGCTGTTCTTCCAGAGGTCCTGAGTTCAATTCCTAGCAACCACATGATAGCTCATAACCATCTAGAATGAGATCTGGTGCCCTCTTCTGGCATGCAGGCATATACACAAGCAGAACACTATATATATAATAAATAAATACAACTTTTTTTAATGGGTTTAAGACCCATGCCATGAGATGGAACACATACCTGACACTGATAAAGTGGCCAAGAATGTGAGAATAGATTGGCCATGGTCAGTAGAAGAAAACTTATTTTGTTAAAGTAAAATAGCAATAAAGTGACTCCTGGTGACACATCACTACACCCACAAACCAGTGCACCACTTGACCCTCAGCAGAGAAGCTTCCTCTTGCAGTAGATGGGAACTAATCAGAGATCCCCAACTGGACAATATGCAGAGGGTGAGAGGCTTTGAGTGCGTAGCCCTAAGTGGGGAACCTTTATCAACCCCCTCCCCTCTCGGCTCAAGGATCTACACAGAAGATACGACAGAGATATTGTAAGAGCCAGAAGTGCAGACGAGTCATCCAGACCCAACAAGGATGATCCATGCATCAGCTCACAGAGACTATGAAGCACACACACACACCATCTCCTCAGATTCACACCAAAGTCCCACCACTGTGAAGGGAGGTGGACACAAAGTCCCACGCCTACCCAAGAAGCTATTATCACCTGATGCCTGCTGGGAAAGAAGACATCAGTTTTCTCCCACAGAGTATCACTGGCTCCATGTCCAGGAGAAATTGCCCAACTCCATGTTATGGAGGCCAGGGTGGTTTTTCATTTAGTATTGTTTGTCATGGTTTGTTTTTGTTGTTGTTGTTGTTGTTGTTTGTTTTTGTTGTTGTTGTTGTTTATTTTCTCATTTTGTTTTGTTTGTTTGTTTTTTTTTTTTAGTTTGGAGATGTTGGCTTCTATGACCCAATGACTGTGTGCCCTTGAACAAGTTAGGTCAGAAAGCTTCCATATTCTGGTACATGGCTACTCCATTGAGCCACCAGTCCTCATCTTCCAGTGGGAGAGATAGTGTAGTGTTTAATACAATTCCGGGTGTCTAGTGAACATAAACGATAAACTAAAGCTAAAAGTCTTGCTTTGCTCTGGGTTCTGTTCTTCCAAATTGAAATCATTTGAGGATGACTAGTGAACTGTTGCTGTTTCATTTTTGGTTCTGTTTTTCTGTATGGGTGGTTTTAGGCAGATTGGTGTGTGTGTGTGTGTGTGTGTGTGTGTGTGTTCAGATTGAGTAATAAGGTTCCTTGAAAACCCTGCAAGTTTGTTGAGTTCCCAAGAGTACAGAGGTCAGTGTAGACAGATGCCCCGGGAGGCACGTGTTCACAGCTGAGTGAATGTATACACGTGCATCTGTGTATATATAAAATAATTTTCCTCAGAACACTTTGTTGTCAATGAATCTGTTCAAAGGTCATTTCTTATTACTTACCATAGTATCAAACAAGTTAATAAGTGGTTAGGTAATTAATTGCCCAAAGGGAAAATTTTTGCTTTCGTTGAAGTCTCTTATCTGCCCCAAAGGTTGTTGATATTGGGAAACAATGTGATGACTAGCAGAAAGGCTCTGGTTTGTGGTTTGCTGTGGATAGACAGGCTATACCTGTCAAAAGGTCTCCTGTCAGTGAAGGGAAGACTGGTCTTGAAGTTCCCTTTGTCTCCAGACACCATTCCTACTGCCCTTCCGGTGCTAATCTCCCCAACTCTGAGAGGGATAACCTGGACTCTAAGATGCAGGAACAACCACAGTTCCAACCAGTATCTGTAGATAGTTCCCTTTACACTGGAGTTCAAGGTGTGGTCCAGGGTGTCATATGGTGGGTTCTTAAGAATAGAGACACTAGCCGGGCGTGGTGGCGCATGCCTGTAATCCCAGCACTTGGGAGGTAGAGGCAGGTGAATTTCTGAATTCGAGGCCATCCTGGTCTACAGAGTGAGTTCCAGGACAGCCAGAGCTACACAGAGAAACCCTGTCTCAAAAAACCAAAAAAAAAAAAAAATAGAGACACTAAAGTTGGGCAAACCTAAGCTTGGCTCCCAGTGACTGTGCCTCCCAACCTTCGTCCTGAGCTTCTATTTCCTCATCTATGAATCATTGGGTGTTTTTAGATAAAATTCTTTTTTTAAGATTTATTTATTTATTTATGTATATGAGCACACTGTGGCTGTCTTCAGACACACCAGAAGAGGGCATCAGATCCCATTACAGATGGTTGTGAACCACCATGTGGTTGCTGGGAATTGAACTCAGGGCCTCTGAAAGAGCAGTCAGTGCTCTTAACCACTGAGCCATCTCTCCAGCCCCCTAGATAAAATTCTTTTGAAGTTATTTTTGAAGATTGCATTTACACTGAAAGCCAGCTGTAGTGATGTTTACCAATAGCCCCACTCTGTAGACAGGTGCAGGAGGCTCAGAGCCTGAGATATAATGAAACAAACAGCCTCAAAAGAAAAAGTTGAGGGAAGGATATGTGGCCAAGTTGGCAGAGTGATTAATTGCTTAGCAGGCACAAAGCCCAAGGTTCAAGTCCCCACACTACGTAAAACCGATGTGGTATTGTGTACCTATCATCCCATCACTTGGAGATGGGAGGGTAAAAGCAGGAGGGTGGGAAGTTCAAGGTTATCCTCAGCTGTATAGTAAGTCTGAGACTGGGAAATATAAGACCCTACCCCCACACCCCACACAAGAATAAACTTACATTGGTTTTACATAGCCTGGTAGTGTAGTACATGCCTATAATCTCAGCAGTCAGAGGGCAGAGTAGGCTCTGAAGGCAGCCTGGTATACATGCTGAAATCCAGACCAGCAAGGGGTAGATGAGACCCTGACAGCAAAAATGAAGGAAGGAAAGAAAAAAAAGGAGGGAAGGAAGGCTCTTTGCCTATTTCTTGGCATATTTAATAAATAGTAGCAATAGCTAATATTTATTGAATTCTGATCTGTGCCTGCCTATCCAGGCACCCTCTGATTTAACACTCACAATATAAACTGACAGACACAATTAGCCCCACTGTACAGATAAGAGACTCTTACCCAAGACTGCAGTCAGTACGAAGGGAATTTGTGCCCACCATTTATACTATCGTTAATACTTTTATTATCGACAAAAACCATCACAAAGAAAAGATCCTAGAGCCTCACTCCAATTGTGGAAGGAGTTGTTGTGCCTCTGTGACCCCTCTAATCACCGTAACGTGAACGTGGCTCCTTTTCCCCAGACTCGGCCACCACTTGGTTATCCATTTGGTGTCCATCGACCACTCCCTATGTGTCAAGCACCGGGTGTGGCCTGGATTGTGCATCCCTGAACACACAGTCAGGGGTCTCACACTGCTGAGGTGAGAAGGGAGAGGAGCCAGGAACACGGAAGCCTCAGGGAAGAGGACAGATGGGGCCTACAGCGGGAATGAACTTGATTGACATAACCTAAGAAGGGACAGAGTGATTAGAACGAAGAGCAGGAGAACAGACGCCGCGACACGGTCCCTGGAACCCACACCTGTGCCTCATGCACTGCCCCATGTGCCTCCCTGCATGGCGTGCAGTCCCGTTGGAGGTTACCCAAAACCAAAAGTAAGCCCCCTCTTCTTCCACTGCACACCCAAACACCCAGCTGCCCAAACCTAAGACTTGCTAAACATCTTTTTCTTTATTTTCATGGGCTTGAATCTAACACCTCAGCTACACTCTACCACAGAGCTACACCTACCTGCCCTAGTTTGGAGTCAGGATCATGCTAAATGCCCAGCGGACCTCAAAATCAATATGAACTAGCCATCTAGCCGTGAACTTGACATCCTCCTGTCTCAGTCTCCCAAGAAGTTGGGATTGTAGGCCAGTAGCACATCAATCAGCCAGGAATCTCCTTGGACTTGTCCTCTGGAGGCCATGATGCTGGCCTCCGTTTGAACCCTACCAGCAATCTAAGCTGTTAATCGATGTCCTAGCTGCCCTCTCTGTCTCCAGCCACCTCACCTGCTGCCCAAGGGCTCCTCTCACAGCCAACCCATGGACACTACAATGGTGGTACATACCTCTAACTCCAGAACTCAGGAAGCCAAGGCAGGAAGATTGAAAGTGGAAAGGCAGCCTCGGATACTTAACCTCCAGCCCATAGCTGTACCACCACGAATGCTACAGATTTTACCATAATCCCACCTTGTCTCGAGGAAAAAGAAAAAAAGGTAAATAACTCCTCCACAGCTAGGACCCTCATAGCTCCTTTTCAGTTTTAGAATAAAGCCTCAATCCTTTGGCCTGGCGTGTGGCATCCTTTCAGCCTCCCTCTAACAGTCAAGTGTGACAGAGCGCCAGCCATGCCCAGTTATCCCCTCGTCCCCACCAGGAAGAGCACGAGATAGCCCCACTAAGAAGTCATCGAAAGCCTTGTAGAGATAATGTCAAGCAGAAGGGCACAGGCCATCTCCCTGAAGCCTTCTCTGACACCTGGACAGCATCATCCACTCTGCCCCCTAGTTCCCACAGTCCCTGATGGTTGCAACTGAGTTTTCAGTGTTCAACCTCAGCACGTTAGGTCTTTAAATTATTCTTTTGTTTTGTTTTGTTTTTTGTTTTTCTCGAGACAGGGTTTTCCTGTGTAGCCTTGGCTGTCCTGGAACTCACTCTGTAGACCAGGCTGGCCTCGAACTCAGGAATCCTCCTGCCTCTGCCTCCCAAGTGCTGGGATTACAGGCATGCGCCACCACCGTCCGGCTTCTTTAAATCATTCTTTTGAGTTGGAAAAGATTTAGGAATCTAAATAAGTTAACCATTGTTTCTTTGTTTTGAGACTCAGTGTCATGTATCTCAATCCTGCTATGTAGTCAGTCAAATGTCTGATCCTCCTCCTCCACCTCCCCAGCGCTGGGTCATGCTGGGGAGCTTTTACCTGCAGAACAGCATTCACTAACTGAGCTTCCTCTCCACCTTCTAATTGTGTTTACTCTTCTTACCTTGAGGATTAGTCTGACTTGTTGTTGTTGTTGTTGTTGTTGTTGTTGCTGCTGCTGCTGCTGCTGATGATGATGATGATGATGATGATGGTCAACTTGGCACAAGCTTAAGTTAGCTGAGAAGGGGAAACTTCATTGAGAAAATGCCGCCATCAAATTAGCCTGGGGCTAGAGAGATAGCTCAGTAGTTAAGAGCACTGGTTGCCCTTGTAAACCTGATTTCAATTCTGGGAACCTACATGGTGGCTCACAACCATCTGTTACTTCAGTTGCCAGGGATTCAGCAACCTTCTTCTGACTTCCATGGACATGTGATACACATATAGGCATATAGGAACAACATTTATAAATATGAGAACTAATAAATCTTTTTAAAATGATTGGTCTGTAAGCAACCTGTAGAGCTTTCCTTAATTAATGATTGACATATGTGGGCTTGTCTCTTGGGGGCTGATGCCGCTGGTGGGCAGGTAGCCCTGGAGAGTATAAGAAAGCAGGGTGAGCAGCACATGAGGAGCGAGCCAATAAGCAGCATTCTTGCATGGCCTCTGCTCCAGCCCCCACCTCTCTGTTCCTGCCTTAGGTTCCTGCCTTAGCTTCACTCAGGATGGAGTGTGACCTCTGAGTTGTAATCTGAATAAGCCTTTTCCTCTCCAAGTTGCTTTTGGTTAGAGTGGGTTTTTTTTAATTATTTATTTATTTTTTGTATTTTTTATTTTTTATTATATTCAACACAATATATATTTCTATGCCAATCCTAAAAATAATGGACATGTTATTAAATGAACATAGAAGATAAAGTCTTTTTGTTTGTTTTGTTTTGTTTTTAGTAAGCTTAAAATCTTGGTGCTTATTGTGGTACAAACCCAAAATAAGAACAATCTTTTTGGGGGGGGGTTCGAGACAGGGTTTCTCTGTGTAGCACTGGCTGTCCTGGAACCCACTCTGTAGACCAGGCTGGACTCGAACTCAGAAATCCGCCTGCCTCTGCCTCCCAGGTGCTGGGATTAAAGGCGTGCCCCATCACCACCTGGCAAGAACAATTTTTAGACATTGGAGTTCATTGTAATAAGGCTGTACTTTATTCTCCCTCACATCACCAAAGGATTTTTAGCTCCATAGTAGTTAAGCCAAGAGTTGACAGTTCTGCTGCACCAAGGAATGAATTGTGGGCACAATTATTTGGATACAGATTTCCTGCTATGGTCAAAGCTATTTTTGACTTGAACTAGCCATCTAGCTGCGATCATTTTCAGCCCACAGGGAACAGGTTACATTCATTTAAGGAATGATGTGTGTATTAAGATGGTCTCTCCATGAGGTCATTTATCAACTGTTTCAATGAACAATGGTTTTGCTTAGAAGGTGGCACAGACATTAGGTGAGGGTAAGATTCTGGTTCATTGGCTATGATGATTTTGAAAAGCATTCATCTCAGAAAAAGAGTAACTTATAAGCTCATCTTCTTCAAAATTGATACAATAATTATAAATATCAAGCAAAACATTCAGTCTCACTCTTTGTTGTTCTCTTACAAGCCACCTCCAAAATTAATTGTCTACATTTCTTTTGGCTGTATGAATAATTTTGAAATATGTAAGCTGTTTTGAAAAATCATAGTATAGTGTAAAAACATCAAATAAACAATCCTACTTATAGAGAGGCTGAGATAGGAGAAGCATGATTTCAAGACCATTATGTGGTACACAGCAAGAGACTGTTACATAGAAACAAGTGTATATGGATTGTACAATATTGGACATATCTCTCCAATTACCAAATTAGAGAGACCACTGGATAACAGCCAACAAATTTCTAATTCTTCATATTTTTGAATTTCAATTGATTAGGATATGTTGGTAACATTAATTTTTTTTAAATGTTGTCTTTTTTTTTTTTTTTTTTTTTTTTTTGGTTTTTCAAGACAGGGTTTCTCTGTGGTCCTGGCTGTCCTGGAACTCACTCTGTACACCAGGCTGGCCTGGAACTCAGAAATCCACCTGCCTCTGCCTCCCAAATGCTGGGATTACAGGCGTACGCCACCAACGCCCGGCAACATTAATTTTTTATATTAAGAGATATTAAGGAAAAGTGATTGTTACTTCCTGTTATTTTTGTTGTTAGAATTATAATTAAGTTTGTGTGTGTTTGTTGAAAGATTACTTGCTTTTTCTAGGGTGTAGTTTCCCTCCTTGTGTTGGTGTTTTCCATCTATTATCCTTTGTAGGGTTTGATTTGTGGAAAGATATTGTGTAAATTTGGTTTTGTCATGATATGACATGACATGACATATCAGAATATCTTGTTTTCTTCGTCTATGCTAATTGAGAGTTTTTGCTGGGTATAGTAGTCTGGGCTGGCATTTGTGTTCTCTTAGGGTCTCTATGACATCTGCCCAGGATCTTCTGGCTTTCACATTCTCTGGTGAGAAGTCTGGTGTAATTCTGATAAGCCTGCCTTTATATGTTACTTGACCTTTTTCCCTTACTGCTTTTAACATTCTTTCTTTGTTTAGTGCATTTGATGTTTTGATTATTATGTAACAGGAGGAGTTTCTTTTCTGGTTCAGTCTATTTGGAGTTCTGTAGGCTTCTTGTATGTTCATGGGCATCTTTCTTTAGGTTAAGGAAGTTTTCTTCTATAATTTTGTTGAAGATATTTACTGGCCCCTTAAGTTGGGAATCTTTACTCTCTTCTATACCTATTATCCTTCGGTTTGGTCTTCTCATTTTGTCTTGAATTTCCTGGATGTTTTGGGTTAGGAGCTTTTTGCTTTTTTGCATTTTCTTTGACTGTTGTGTCAATGTTTACTATGGTATCTTAAGCACCTGAGATTCTCTCTTCTATCTCTTGTATTCTGTCGGTGATGCTTGCATCTATGACTCCTGATCTCTTTCCTTTCTATCTCCAGAGATGTCTCACTTTGTGATTTCTTTATTGTTTCTAGTTCTACTTTTAGATCCTAGATGGCTTTGTTCATTTCCTTCACCTGTTTGACTGTGTTTTCCTATAATTCTTTAAAGGATTTTTGTGTTTCCTCTTTAAGGGCTTCTAGCTGTTTACCTTTGCTCTCCTGTATTTCTTTAAGGGAGTTATTTATGTTCTTCTTAAAGTCCTCTATCATCATCATGAGAAGTGATTTTAGATCCGACTCTTGCTTTTCCAGTGTGATGGTGTATCCAGGACTTGCTATGGTGGAAGAATTGGGTTCTGATGATGCCAAGTGACCTTGGTTTCTGTTGCTTATGTTCTTACGTGTACCTCCTACCATCTGGTTATCTCTAGTGCTGCCTGACCTCACTATATCTGACCGGAGCCTGTCCTTCCTCTTATCCTAGTTGTGTCAGTACTCCTCAGAGTCAAGCTGTCTCTGTGATCCTGTGATTCTGGGATCCTGGGATCCTAAGATCCTGGGTGTGTCAGAGCTCCTGGGAGTCAAGGTGCCTCTGGGACCCTGAGATCCTGGTGTGACCAAGCTCCTGGGATCCTGGGATCCTGTGTTTGTGTTATCCTTGGCACATAAAAGCACCTGGAAGTGGAGCTTCCTTTGGGTGTTGTGGGACTGGCTGCAGTTTACACCCAAGGTCTGCTTAGGACACCAGCCCAAACAGACCAAAATGGACCCATGCCACTGATCTGGCAGAGTTCCTGCTTCCCTGGGTCCCATTGGTCCCATTAGCTTCTAGTGTTGGAACGGATGTTGCTGTCTTCCTCACCTCTGATTTTATGGTCAGAGTGTTTAATCGCCTCAACAAAATCCCAGCTAAGACAAGTATCTGTTTGCTTACATGGGAACCTAAAGGGTTAAAGTCGTCTCTGCCTTATAGCCAACAAGTTTAAAATATTTAAGCCGTATCTGTAAATTCCTCCTCAAATGTGTTTGTTTATTTGGTTAGATGACTATCTCCTCTGTAGACCAGGCTTTAAATAGCCAGGTTCTGTCCTATTGAGAGTTACGACCACACAACAGATACTCAGTGTTTAGTGAGTAGACTGGTGGGTGGACGGATACATGCATGCTTAGATGGAGGGATGCAGGAATGGATAAATGGATGCATAGAGAGAGAAAGCATCTCTTGTGAACTGTATGGAAGCGTCACCTGTCAATAAAAAGCCTATGGCCAATGAGCTGAAGCAGAAAATAGGAGATGGAATACCCAGGAGAGGCAGGGGCAGGGGAGAGATTCTGGGAAATAGATGCAAGAGATTTTCTCTGAACTCTGAAGGATAAAGATGGTCACATAAACCTAAGGAGAGGTAAATAGCCATGCTAAAGACTTACAGTGTAACAAATGGGTTAGTTAAGTTGTGAGTTAGAGAGAGAACAAACACAAGCTAATGACCTAAGCATTTATTCATATATAATTAAGTCTCAGAGTTGTTATTTCTAGGAACAAAGGAGCTAGGTGGAAAAGCACGAGGCTACACATAGATGAGTGGAAGGTTGGTAAAGACAACACAAGAGAAAAATCAATGAACTCAACAAGGACCAAATTAGTCTCATTAACGCACATTTATTTAGAGTTTACAAAGCAACGTGGAGGCCAAGAACTAACCAAAAACTTGTCTTGCCATCTAGGAATGACAGAATAACAGCATTAAACAAAATCCATGGAGATATTAAGACCTCAAAACAAGAAACAAGGGTTCTTATGCAAGCCTCCCAGTCATATGTCAACAGAGCAGAATTGGAAACTAAGACTCCTGTTAGTCCTGGAAATCCATTCAGACCAGCAGCCACCCAAAGTTCAAAGATAAGTAAGGCCATTGCACATGATATTCTGCTGTATGACTTTTCCTGGGAAATGTGAGCAAAGTATATTCTCTCCAGATAAGCCCTAAAGACAGACCAAAGAAACAACTCCACCCGTCTCTTTTAGTAAACCAGAGAGTTTAGTACGGTCACTTACAGGACCATGTTGACAGGTTAAAGGAGCACAAATGACTCAAAGCCAGCTGCATTACCCAGAAGATCACCTCCATGTGACAGCTCACAAAAGCTGTGTCTCTGGAGCTCCCAGCCCAACTTGCAGGCCAGTCTCCTCTGGGGGGACCATAGCGCTTTACCGCTATTATCAGCTTGAGAAGGGACCTGTGATCACATATGTTTCAGGAACTTCCTGAGCCTTGTAAATTTCATTTATTTCTTGGACCTTGTACAGTTCAGTTTCTTCCTCAATTTTATATGAGCTTCTCTCTTAGTTCCAGGAGAGACTAATTCAATTAGGAGAAAATTGTCAGGGGGTTGAAGAAATGGCCCAGTTGTTAAGAGAGCTTACTGTTCTTACAGAAAACCTAGGTTTCGTTCTTAGCACTTACATAGTGCATCACAACTACCTGTAACTCCGGTTCAATGGCATCAGATGCCCTTTCCTTATATCTGCTGGTAGTGCAAACACAAGGTGCAATACGTACACTCAGATGCACACACATATACATAAAATTAAATAAATATTTTTTAAATGGAAATAGTCAAATGCATAGTCAAGGTGTGTTATAGGTTGGATTGTACTGTCCACCAAAAACATATATTAAAACTGTAAGCCACTCAGTTACTCAGAATGTGATGTTTGGAGATAGAATCATCATAGAAGTGACCAAATGTTTAAAGGGTTGTAAGAGTAGGATCTAATCCAATATGAATGGCATTCTTATCAAAATGGGAAATCTGGACACATGAGGAGAACATGAAAATATGTATCTATAAGCCAAGGATGAAAGGCTAGAGAACAGACCCTTCCCTCCAAGTCCTCAAACACACCTTGATTTCAGACATCATATTTCCAGAACTGTGGGATATCATCTTATATTGCTTATGCCTCCCACTGGACATTCATTTTTCTTGGCAGACCTAGCAAATCAATAGAAGCTCACCAGAGAAGTGCTTCTCAAGTAGTCATAGGACCAGCAGTAGCAGCATCACCTGGGATTTATTCTATAGACGAGATATGCAAGTGAGAAAGTCTAAAGATGGGGCCCAGCAGCCTGTGTCCCAGCAACCCATGTGGTGCTTCCAGTGCATAAATAACTCTGTGATACAGCTGCTCCACCTGTGGATGACTGTCCCTCCCAAAGCCCATGTCTATCCAGAACCACAGAGTGTGACTTTATTTGGGATTTTTAGGTGTAATTAGAAACAAGATCATTCAATAAGATGGCAGCTACCCAGGTCCTGATAATCAGAGAAGCAAAGACACAGGAATAGAAAGAACACCATGCTGTGGCAGTGGCAAAGTCCACATGCTGACACACAAGCCAAAAAGCGCTAAGTATCTCCAGGAGCTGCCAGAAGTCAGGAAAGATGCAGGAAGGAATCTACACAAGATCCTTAGACACAGTAAGGCCAGCTCATCCCCCATTTAGACTTAGCTCCCTGAGCCATGAACAAATAAATTTCTGTTGTTTGGGGATTGGGGCGTAGCTCTTTGGAAAAAAGAACAATATTTCTTTAGTTTTAAGCCATTCAGTTTTTGGTAATCTGTTACAGCAACCCTCAGAAATTAATCTATCCAATATAGGAGTCACAGGCACATATGGCTGTTAATTCTTGAATTATAAGTCATTGAATTAATTAAAATGAAATAAAATAGAAAATTCACTTCCTAACTCAAACCAGCCACATGTCTAGTACACAGTGTCAGTGTGGGTGTAAGTTACTGTGCTGATGACCCAAACACAGGACATTTCCATCAGAGCACAAAGCTCTGCAGGACACCACCACTCCAGAGCGAACTCTGCTCACCCCAACAAACCATAGCCCTCATTTGGACCACAAAGATGGTTTTTAAGTATTAAATGGTTGAAAAATTGAAACATCCATGAGACGTAAAAGCAGGAGGGTTTGTTTATCAGTTTGGTTTGGTTTGTTAGACAAGGTTTTTTTTTTCTTTTTCTATGCCCAGGTTGGCCTCAGACTTCTGGGTTCAGATGGCCTTTTTGTTGGTGTTAGGGTTCCAAGCATGGACCCAGCAGATGATTTTAAAGCATGAAATAAGTGTCCTGATCTTTGAATGGAAAGAGTTGATTCATTTAAAATCTAATGTGTGTTCCTGTTTGGGATAAAATGCTAGGGTAACAGGAAAGAAACTAATTTGTTATTTTGTTTGTTTGTTTGTTTGTTTGTTTGTTTGTTTCAAGACAGGGTTTCCCTGTGTAGTCCTAGCTGTCCTGGACTCTGTAGACCAGGCTGGCCTTGAACTCAGAAACCCACCTGCCTCTGCCTCCCAGAGTGCTGGGATTACAGGCTGCGCCACCACCACCCGGCCTAATTTGTTATCTTTATCAATATTCAAGTTATGTTTTTAAGAATGAAAATACTTTGTTTCTCACTTACTTACAGTGGACAATGGATATTCTATGCCATCTTTGGGAGAAAAAAACATAATTTACAGTACTTCAACATTACAACTCAAAATGGCTGGAAGAAGCCAGGTGGTGGTGGTCTCCTATGCCTTTAATCCTAACACTCAGGAAGCAGAGGCAGGCAGATCTCTGAGTTCACGGCCAATCTGGTCTACAGAAAAACTTTCAGGACAGCCCAGGCATATACAGAAAAACTCTGTCTCAAAAAAAAGGGGGTGTTGAATATTTTCATCACAAAGAAATAATAAATGCTCCAGATGATGGATTGTCTAACTATCAGAGTTGACCATTAAATAGCATGCTCTACTTCATAAAGATATATAATTATTGTTCATTCAAAAGTTAGGTTTTTTTCCTGGACCACTATCCAGGAAGCAGAGGCAGGTGGATATCTGTGAGTTTGGAACCATCCTAATCTATACAGTGAATTTCAAGCTAGCTAAGACTACAAAATGAGACTGTGTCTCAAAATAAATTTTGAATTGTGTTCTGTCCTTTCATGCCCATTGTCTGGCCCATGGCTCCTCTTGCCATCCCAAGGAGACTCTCAGGACCCAGAGGCCTGCAGAGTGGGAAGAAATACCCTCTCACCCACCAACAGCCCCCTCCCCACCTCCCACTCCAGCCAGTTGGGTCTTACTGGCTTCAGGAACATCCAGAGACAACCAGATGGCTAAAAGACAGCATAAGAACACAATCAACAAAAGCCAAAAGCCAGGGTAATATAGTTTCACTAGAGCTCAGCTATTCTGCTACCTAAAGCCCAGGATATCCTAACACAGCTGAAGGACATGAAGATGACCTTAAATCCAGTCTTATAAAGATGATACAGGTCTTTAAAGAGGAAATAAGTAAATCTCTTAAAGAAATATAGAAAAATACAATGAAACAGGTGAAGGAAATAAGTAAAACTGTCCAAGAACTGAAAAATGGAAATAGAAGTAATTAAAAAAATTACAAATTGAGGCAAATCTGGAGGTGGAAAACCTAGCAAACAGAACAGAAAATACAGATCATCAACAGAATACAGAAGATAAAAGAGAGACTCTTAGGCATAGAAGATATGATTGAAGAAAGTGATACCCTGGTCAAAGAAAATGCTAAGTCTAAAAAGTTCATGACACAAAATGTCCAAGAAATCTATGAAAAGAACACAATAAAAAGAACAATCCTAAGAATAATATGAATAGAAGAAGACACCCAGCTCCAAGGCCTAGAAAGTATTTTCAGCACAATCATAGAAAACCTTCCCTACCTAAAGAAAGAGATGCCTATACATACGAGAAGGTTACAGAACACCAAATAGATTGGACCAAAAAGGAAAATCCTTTCACCACATAATAATCAAAATACTAAATGTACAGAACAAAAAAAGAATATTAAAAGTTGTAAGGTAAAAAGGCCAAGTAACATATAAAGGCAGTCCTATCAGAATTACACCCACTTTCTCAACAGAGACTAAAAGCCATAAGGGTGTGGGCAGATGTCTTGCAGTCTGTAACAGATCACAGATGCCAGCCCAGACTACTATACCCAGCAAAATTTTCCATCACTATTGGAGAAAACAAGATATTCTATGACAAAACCAAATTTAAACAATATTTATCCACAAATTCAGTCCTACAGCCCTACAGCCCTACAGAAGATACTAGAAGAAAAACTCCTATCCAAGATGGCTAATTATACCCAAGAAAACAGGAAATAAATAATCCCATACCAGAAAACCAAAGGAATGGAAACACACGCGCGCGCGCGCACACACACACACACACACACACACACACTACCACATAGGAATAGCAGAAAATCTCAATTGCTGGTCATTGATATTTCTCAACATCAATGGACTCAATTCCCCCAATAAAAAGACACAGGCTAACAGAATAGATGCAAAAACAGGATCCTTGATTTTGCTGCATGCAAGAAACACACCTCAGCGAGCGGCAGGCCTCCATATTGCAACCAGGACACAGCTGGAAAGGTGCAGGTAGAGACTCCGTCTGGGGCTAGAGCAGGGAGATCTGCTAAGCTCTCGCCCCCAGGCGGGCCCAGGAGCCTAGGCTCTGTCGCACGACCCTGCGAGCTTAGGCCCTGCACCAAGGCAGCCGGAGCCACCCAGCTCCACAGGACCCCGGACCAGCGATAGCGGCAGGCCTCCATATTGCAACCAGAACACAGCTGGAAAGGCACAGGTAGACAGATTCCATCAGGGGCTACCACGTGGGGGGATCTGCTAGGCTCTTGCTACTAGGCAGGCCCAGCAGCGCCTGCCGAGGCTCTGCTGCACTCCCCCACACTTCCCGGAGACCTCCGGCCGTGCACAAAGTCAGCGGGTGGCAGCCAGCTCGTGATCCCGTTGAGCAGCAATCACGCATAACCACCAGTAGAGAAACAACAGGTAAGCCCAGCCTCACAGGAGATTCAAACACCAGTGACAACAAGGTCAACTAACACCAGAAATAACCAGATGGCAAAAAGTAAACGAAGGAATGTCACAAACAGAAATCAAGGCAACATGACAGCATCTGAACCCAGTTCGCCAACAACAGGAAGCCCTGGATACCCCAAAACACCAGAAAAACAAGACTTGGATATAAAATCACTGGTCAGGATGCTGGTAGCTGAACACATAGAAAAATCTTGTAAAGAAATAGAGGAGAAAATGGATTAAAAGTTAGAAGCCTTTACAAGGCAAATACAAAAATCACTTCAAGAAATGCAGGAGAAGATGGATCAAAAAGAAGAAGACAATAAGGAAGAAAGACAAAAATCACTTAAAGAAATACAGAAGAACATGGGCCAACAAGTAGAAGCTATGAAAGAGGAAACACAAAAATCTATTAAAGAAATACATGAAAACACAATCAAGCAAGCAAAAGATCTGAGCATATCCATCCAGGTACTAAAAACAGAAGTAGAAACAACTAAGAAATCGCAGAGGGAGACAACATTGGAGATAGAAAACCTTGGGAAGAAATCAGGGGCCATAGATGCAAATATCAACAATAGAATGCAAGAGATAGAAGACAGAATATCAGAAGCCGAAGATACCATAGGAACCATTGATTCAACAGTCAAAGAAAATACTAAATGCAAAAAGGCTGTAACCCAAAACATCCAGGAAATCCAGGACACAATGAGAAGACCAAACCTAAGAATTATAGGTATAGACGAGAATGAAGATGTACAAGTTAAAGGGCCAGCAAATATCTTCTACAAAATTATGGAAGAAAACTTCCCCAACCTAAAGAGAGAGATGCCCATGAATATACAAGAAGCATACAGAACCCCAAACAGACTGGATCAGAACAGAAATACATCCCATCACATAATAATCAAAACTCCAAATGTACTAAACAAAGAAAGAATATTAAAGGCAGCAAGAGAAAAAGGCCAAGTAACTTATAAAGGAAGACCTATCAGAATAACACCAGACTTCTCACCTGAGACCATGAAAGCTAGAAGATCCTGGGCAGATATAATGCAAACTCTAAAAGAACACAAACTTCAGCCAAAACTACTTTACCCAGCAAAGCTCTCAATCGCCATAGATGGAGGCATCAAGGTATTCCATGACAAAACCAAATTTGCACGATATCTTTCCACAAATCCAGCCCTACAAAGGATAATAGGGGGAAAACACCAAGACAAGGACGGAAACTACACCCAGGAAGAAGCAAGATAGAAACCTCCTCTCATCAAACCCAAAAGAAGGTAACCTCTCGAATATAAAAAATAAATAAAATAAATAAATATAATTTCAAAAATGTCTGGAGGTAATAATTACTATTCCTTAATATCTCTTAACATCAATGGACTCAATTCCGCCAATAAAAAGACATAGATTAACAGACTGGATACGGAAACAGGACCCTACATTTTGCTGCATACAGGAAACACATCTCAGTGTTAAAGACAAACACTGCCTTAGAGTAAAAGGCTGGAAGACAATTTTACAAGCAAATGGTCTCAGGAAACAAGCTGGAGTAGCCATTCTAATATCAGATAAAATTGACTTCCAACCTAAAATCATCAAAAGAGACTCAGAAGGTCACTTCTTGCTGGCCAAAGGGAAAATCCACCAAGAAGAGCTCTCAATACTGAACATCTATGCTCCAAATGCAAGGGCACCCTCATTCGTAAAAGAAACCTTACTAAAGCTTAAAGCACACATTACACCGAACACAATAATTGTGGGTGACTTCAACACTCCACTCTCCTCAATGGACCAGTCAGGAAAGCAGAAACTAAACAGGGACACAGTGAAACTAATTGAAACTCTGGACCAATTGGATTTAACAGATATATATAGAACATTTCATCCTAAAGCTAAAGAATATACCTTTTTCTCAGCTCCACATGGTACCTTCTCCAAAATAGACCATATAATTGGTCACAAGACAGATGTCAACAAATACAGGAAGATCAAGCTAATCCCATGCCTCCTATCAGATCACCATGGAGTAAGAGTGGTCTTCAATAGCAACAAAAACAACAGAAAGTCCACATACACATGGAAACTGAACAATACTCTACTCAATGACACCTTGGTCAAGGAAGAAATAAAGAAAGAAATCAAAGACTTTTTAGAATTCAATGAAAATGAAGGTACAACCTACCCAAATCTATGGGACACAATGAAAGCAGTGCTAAGAGGAAAACTCATAGCTCTAAGTGCATCCAAAAAGAAACTGGAGAGAGCATACACTAGCAGCTTAATGGCACACCTTAAAACCCTGGAAGAAAAACAAGTTAATTCACCCAGGAGGAGTAGAAGACAAGAAATCATCAAACTCAGGGCTGAAATCAATCAAATAGAAACAAAGAGAACCATACAAAGAATCAACAAGACCAGGAGCTGGTTCTTTGAGAAAATCAACAAGATAGATAAACCCTTAGCCAGACTAACCAAAGGACACAGAGACAGTATACAAATTAACAAAATTAGAAATGAAAAGGGAGACATAACAACAGAAATTGAGGAAATTCAAAAGATCATCAGATCCTACTACAAAGGTCTATACTCAAAACAACTGGAGAATCTGGAGGAAATGGACAATTTCCTAGACAGATATCAAATACCAAAATTAAATCAGCATCAAGTAGACCAGCTAAATAGTCCCAAAACCCCTAAAGAAATAGAAGGGGTTATAGAAAGCCTCCCAACCAAAAAAAGTACGGGACCAGATGGTTTTAGTGCAGAATTCTACCAGACCTTCAAAGAAGACTTAACACCAATACTTTTCAAACTATTCCACAAAATAGAGACAGAAGGGACACTGCCCAACTCATTCTTCGAAGCCACAATTACGCTAATACCTAAACCACAAAAAGATCCAACAAAGAAAGAGAACTACAGGCCAATTTCTCTTATGAATATAGATGCAAAAATACTAAATAAAATTCTTGCTAACCGAATCCAAGAGCACATCAAAACGATCATCCACCATCATCAAGTAGGCTTCATCCCAGGGATACAGGGATGGTTCAATATACGAACATCCATCAATGTAATCCACTACATAAACAAACTGAAAGAAAAAAACCACATGGTCATCTCATTAGATGCTGAAAAAGCATTCAACAACATTCAGCATCCTTTCATGCTAAAAGTCTTGGAAAGAGCAGGAATTCAAGGCCCATACCTAAACATAGTAAAAAGCAATCTACAGCAAACCAGTAGCCAACATCAAAATAAATGGAGAGAAACTTGAAGCATTCCCACTAAAATCAGGGACTAGACAAGGCTGCCCTCTCTCTCCATATCTTTTCAATATAGTACTTGAAGTTCTAGCAAGAGCAATTAGACAACATAAGGAAGTCAAAGGGATACAAATTGGAAAGGAAGAAGTGAAACTATCATTATTTGCAGACGATATGATAGTTTACCTAAGCGACCCAAAAAACTCCACCAGAGAACTTCTACAGCTGATAAACAACTTCAGCAAAGTGGCAGGTTATAAAATTAACTCAAGCAAGTCAGTGGCCTTCTTGTACTCAAAGGACAAGCAGGCTGAGAAAGAAATTAGGGAAATAACACCCTTCACAATAGCCACAAACAACATAAAGTATCTTGGCGTAACTCTAAC
Source organism: Apodemus agrarius (assembly GCA_964023405.1). Classification (NCBI taxonomy): domain Eukaryota; kingdom Metazoa; phylum Chordata; class Mammalia; order Rodentia; family Muridae; genus Apodemus; species Apodemus agrarius. The sequence goes on from OZ030016.1 coordinate 74,997,211, forward strand.
CAAACAAGCGAAAGATCTGTACAACAGGAACTTCAAGTCCTTGAAGAAAGAAATCGAAGAAGACCTCAGAAGATGGAAAAATATTTCTTGCTCCTGGATTGGCAGGATCAATATAGTAAAAATGGCCATCTTGCCAAAAGCAATATACAGATTCAATGCGATCCCCATCAAAATCCCAACTCAATTCTTCATAGATCTAGAAAGAGCAATTCTCAAATTCATCTGGAGCAACAAAAAACCCAGGATAGCTAAAACTATTCTCAACAATAAAAGGACTTCTGGGGGAATCAATATCCCTGACCTCAAGCAGTACTACAGAGCAATTGTGTTAAAAACTGCATGGTATTGGTATAGCAACAGGCAAGCAGATCAATGAAACAGGATTGAAGACCCAGAAATTAACCCACAGACTTATGGTCACTTGATCTTTGATAAAGGAGCCACAACCATCCGGTGGAATAAAGATAGCCTTTTCAACAAATGGTGCTGGTTCAACTGGAGGTCAACATGCAGAAGAATGCGAATTGACCCACTCTTATCTCTTTGCACTAAGATCAACTCCAAGGCCGGGCGTGGTGGCGCACGCCTTTAATCCCAGCACTTGGGAGGCAGAGGCAGGCGGATTTCTGAGTTCGAGGCCAGCCTGGTCTCCAAAGTGAGTTCCAGGACAGCCAGGGCTACACAGAGAAACCCTGTCTCAAAAAACCAAAAAAAAAAAAAAAAAAAAAAAAAAGATCAACTCCAAGTGGATCAAGGACCTCCACATAAAACCAGACACACTGAAACTATTAGAAAAGAAACTTGGGAAGACCCTGGAGGACTTGGGCACAGGGGAAAAGTTCCTGAACAGAACACCAATAGCTTATGCTCTAAGATCAAGAATCGACAAATGGGACCTCATAAAATTACAAAGTTTCTGCAAAGCAAAGGACACTGTCAGAAGGACAAAACGGCAACCAACAAAGTGGGAAAAGATCTTCACCAACTCCACATCTGACAGAGGGCTAATATCCAATATATACAAAGAACTCAAGAAGTTAGACCCCAAAGAACCAAATAACCCTATCAAAAAATGGGGCACAGAGCTAAACAAAGAATTTTCACCAGAAGAAATTCGGATGGCCGAGAAACACCTTAAAAGATGTTCAACATCATTAGTCATCAGGGAAATGCAAATCAAAACAACCCTGAGATTCCACCTCTCACCAGTCAGAATGGCTAAAAAAAAAAAAAAAAAAAAACCTCAAGAGACAACAAGTGCTGGCGAGGATGTGGAGAAAGAGGAACACTCCTCCACTGTTGGTGGGATTGCAAAATGGTAAAACCGCTCTGGAAATCAGTTTGGCGGTTCCTCAGAAAATTGGGCATGTCACTTCCAGAGGACCCTGGCATACCACTCCTGGGCATATACCCAGAGGATTCCCCTGCATGCAATAAAGACACATGCTCCACTATGTTTATAGCAGCCTTGTTTATAATAGCCAGAAATTGGAAGGAGCCCAAATATCCCTCAAAGGAGGAATGGATACAGAAAATGTGGTATATTTATACAATGGAATACTACTCAGCAATTAAAAATAATGAATTCATGCAATTTGTAGGTAAATGGTTAGACCTGGAAAATATCATCCTGAGTGAATTAACCCAATCACAAAAGAATGCACATGAAATGCAATCACTGATAAGTGGATATTAATGAGCCCAGAAGCCCTAAATACTCAAGACACAAATAGCAAGTCAAATGATTCCCAAGAAGAAGAAAGGAGAGGACCCTGGGCCTGTAAAGATTGCATCCAGTTTAGTAAAGAAACCGAGGGGGGAGGGGGAATGATTGGGGAATAGTTGGGGGGGAGAGGAACTATGGGAACTATGGTGGGTGGGAACTGGGAAAGGGGAAAGCCTTTGGAATGTAAACATAGAATATAGAAAATAAAAATTAAAAAAAAAAAAAAGAAACACACCTCAGCAACAAAGATAGACATCACCTCAAAGTAAAGGACTGGACAAGGTTTTTCCAAGCAAACAGACCCAAGAAGAAAGCTAGAGTACCCATTCTAATATCTAATAAAATAGACTTTAAACCAAAATTAATCAAAAGAGATAGAGAAGGACACTTCATACTCATCAAAGGAAAAATCCACCAAGATAATATCTCAATTCTGAACATCTATGCCCTAAATACAAGGGTACCTACATTCATAAAAGAAGCATTACTAAAGCTTAAGTCACACAATAACCCCACATGTTAATAGTGGGAAACTTCAACACCCCATTCTCACCAATGGGCAAGCCATCATTAAACAGAGAAATAATAAAACTAAGAGAGGTTATGAATCAAATGGACCTAACATTGATTTGTCTACAGAACATTTCACTCAAACACAAGTGAATATACCTTCTCCTCAGCACCTCACAGAACCTTCTCCAAAACTGACCAGATACTCAGTCACAAAGCCAGCCTCAACAGATACAACAAAATTGAAATAACCTTTGTATCTTATCATAGCACATAGATTAAAGCTGGATTTCAACAACAGCAACAACAGAAAGCTTACAAACTCATGGAAACTGAACAACTTTTTGCTGAATGGCAACCAGGCCAAGAAGAAAGAAAGAAAGAAAGAGAGAGAGAGAGAGAGAGAGAGAGAGAGAGAGAGAGGGAGGGAGGAAGGAAGGAAGGAAGGAAGGAAGGAAGGAAGGAAGAGAAAGACTTTCTAGAATCCAATGAAAATGAAGGCACAACGTATCCAAACTTACTTAACACAATGAAAGAAGTACTGAGAGGAGAGTTCATAGCACTAAGTGCTTTCATAAAGAAATTAGAGTGTTCTCACAGTAGCACCTTAAAAGCACACCTGAAAGCTCTAGAACAAAAAGAAGCAAACACACCCAAAATATAATAATCAAACCCAGGGCTGAAATCAATGAATTGGAAACAAAGAGAACAATACAAAGAATCAACGAAACCAAGAGCTGGTTCTTTAAGAAAATAGGTAGAGAAAATAGAGAAACAAACCCTTAGCCAAACTAAGCGAAAGGACGAGAGGCAGTATCCAAATCAACAAAATCAGAAATGAACGGGGGAGTATATCAGCAAAGACTGAAGAAATCCAAAGAATCATTAAGTGTTATTTCAAAAGCCTGTACTCTACAAAATTGAAAAATCTAAATAAAATGAGTGATTTCCTTGATAGATACCATTTACCAAAGTCAAATCAAGATCAGACAATTTAAATAATCCTGTAACCCCTAAGGAAATAGAAGCAGTCATTTTTTTTTTTTTTTTTTTTTTTTTGGGTAAAAGCCTCTTACCCAAGTAGAAAAAAAAAAAAAAAAAGCCCAGGGCTTACCTGGTTTTACTGCAGAATTCTACCAGACTTTCAAAGAAGAGCTAATATCACCCCTGTTTTAGTTAGGGTTTCCATTGCTATAATGAGACACCATGACTAAGGCAACTCTTATAAACGCAAACACTTAATTGGGGATGGTTTACAGATTGGGAGGTTTAGTCCATTATCATCATAGCAGGAAGCATGGCAGTGTCCGGGCAGACATTGTGTGCAGAAGGAGCTAAGAGTTCTATGTCTTGTTCTGAAGGCAACAAGAAAACTATCTTCCAGGCAGCTAGGATTCCACCCCTACAATAACATCTACTCCAACAAGACCATATCTCCTAATACTGTCACTCCCTGGGCCAAGCATATTCAAACACATGAGTCTATGGGGACCAAACCAATTCAAAGCTCTACAACTCCTCAAACTAGAACAGTGGTTGGCTGCAAGCATTGCCTCTGTATTTCTGAGTCTCCAGCCAAGCCTCTAAAGAGACATTCATATCAGGCTCCTGTCAGCAAGCACTTCTTGGCATCAGCAAATAGTGTCCTCGTTTGGTGGCTGCATATGAGATTGATCCCCGGGTGGGGCAGTCTCTGGATGGCATTTCTTTCCTTCAGTCTCTGCTCCACTCTTTGTCCCCATATTTTCTTTAGACAGGCGCAATTCTGGGTTAAAATTTTGAGAAGTGTGGGTGGCCCCATCTCTCAACCAGGGACGGTGCCTAACCTCTAGATATGGTCTCTACAGGTTCTCTCTCCCCTTTGTTGGATATTTCAGCTAATGTCATCCCCATTGGGTCCTAGGAGCCTCTTGGTTTCCTGACATCTGGGACTTTCTGTTGGCTACCCCCAATTCCCCATCCCCCATTGCTACACGCCTCTGTTCAATTTCCTAACCCTCTGTACATGCCCCCTCATCTCCTCCCACACCTAATCCCACACCCCTTTTTCCTCTTCTGCTCCTCTCTTCCTCCCAAGTCCCTCCCACCCTCTACCTCCCATGATTATTATGTTCCCCCTTCTAAGTAGGACTGAGGCATCCACACTTTGGTCTTTCTTCTTCTTGACCTTCATATGGTCTGCAAGTTGTATCATGGATATTCCAAACTTTTTTCCTAATATCCACTTATCAGTGAGTGCATACCATGTGTTTTCTTTTGTGGCTGGGTTTCCTCACTCAGGATATTTACTAGCTCCATCCATTTGCCTGCAAATTTCGTGAAGTCGTTGTTTTTAATGGCTGAGTAGTACTCCATTGTGTAAATGTACCACATTGTCTGTATCCATTCCTCTTTTGAGGAGCATCTGGGTTGTTTCCAGCTTCTGGCTATAATAAATATGGCTGCTATGAACATAGTGAAGCATGTCAACACAATTCTTTAGAGATCTTGAAAAAGCAATTCTCAACTTCATATTGAAAAAAAAAAACAGGATAGCTAAAACAATCCTGTACATCCCTGATTTTAAATTGTATTTCAGAGCAATAGTAATAAAAGCCACATAGTTTTGGAATCAAAACAGACAAGCTGATCAATGGAATAGAATAAAGACCCAAAAATAAACTCATATACCTTTGGACACTTGATTTTTTTTATAAAGAAGCCAAAAACCATACAATGGGGGGGGAAAAGCATCTTCAACAAATGGTGCTGATCTAATTGGATGTCTGCATGTAAAAGACTGCAAACCGATCCATATTTATCACCCTGCACAAAATTCAAGTCCAAGTAGATCAAGGACCTCAAAATAAAGCCAGACATACTAAATCTAATAATAAAGTGTCTAGTTCCCAGCACCCATGTCATTCATTCACAACTGCTTGTGATTCCAGCTCATCTCTAGGGCACCCAACACTCTCTTCTGGTGTTTACATAATCTAAAATGAAATTAAAATGAAATATTTAGAGGGCTAGAGAGATGGCTCAGCAGTTAAGGGCACTGACTGTTCTCTGAGAGGTCCAGAGTTCAATTTTCAGCACCCACATGGTGGCTCACAACCATCTGTAGTGGGATCCAATGCCCTCTTCTTCTTCTTCTTCTTCTTCTTCTTCTTCTTCTTCTTCTTCTTCTTCTTCTTCTTCTCCTCCTCCTCCTCCTCCTCCTCCTCCTCCTCCTCCTCCTCCTCCTCTTCTTTTTCTTCTTTTTTTGGTTTTTCGAGACAGGGTTTCTCTGTGTAGTCCTGACTATCCTGGAACTCACTCACTCTGTAGAACAGGCTGGCCTCAAACTCAGAAATCCGCCTGCCTCTGCCTCCCAAGTGCTGGGATTAAAGGCCTGCGCCACCACCGCCCGGCCCGATGCCCTCTTCTGGCACCCAGGTGTATATGAAGATAGAGCACTAATATGAATAAAATAAACAAATAAATCATTTTTTAAAAAATTAAAAATTTCAGGAACTTTCCCTCTGTGCCCATGTCCTCCAGGGTCTTCCCCAGTTTCTTTTCTATTAGTTTCAGTGTGTCTGGCTTTATGTGGAGGTCCTTGGAGTTGATATTGGTACAAGGTGATAAGAGTGGATCAATTCGCATTCTTCTGCATGTTGACCTCCAGTTGAACCAGCACCATTTGTTGAAAAGGCTATCTTTTTTCCACTGGATGGTTGTAGCTCCTTTATCAAAGATCAAGTGACCATAACTCTGTGGGTTCATTTCTGGGTCTTCAATTCTATTCCATTGATCTACTTGCTTGTCGCTGTACCAATACCATGCAGTTTTTAACACAATTGCTCTGTAGTACTGCTTGAGGTCAGGGATAAGTGGGACCTCATAAAATTACAAAGTTTCTGTAAGGCAAAGGACACTGTTAGAAGGACAAAACGGCAACCAACAAATTGGGAAAAGATCTTCACCAACCCCACATCCAACAGAGGGCTAATATCCAATATATACAAAGAACTCAAGAAGTTAGACCCCAAAGAACCAAATAACCCTATTAAAAAAAATGGGGTACAGAGCTAAACAAAGAATGTTCACCAGAAGAAATTCGGATGGCTAAGAAGCACCTTAAGAGATGTTCAACATCATTAGTCATCAGGGAAATGCAAATCAAAACAACCCTGAGATTCCACCTCATACCAGTCAGAATGGCTAAGATTAAAAACTCAAGAGACAACAGGTGTTGGCGAGGATGTGGAGAAAGAGGAACACTCCTCCACTGCTGGTGGGACTGCAAGCTGGTACAACCACTCTGGAAATCAGTCTGGCGGTTCCTCAGAAAATTGGGCATGACGCTTCCAGAGGACCCTGCCATACCACTCCTGGGCATATGCTCAGAGGATTCCCCTGCATGCAATAAAGACACATGCTCCACTATGTTCATAGCAGCCTTATTTATAATAGCCAGAATCTGGAAAGAACCCAGATGTCCCTCAATGGAGGAATGGATACAGAAAATGTGGTATATTTATACAATGGAATACTACTCAGCAATTAAAAACAATGAATTCATGAGATTTGTAGGCAAATGATTGGAACTGGAAAATATCATCCTAAGTGAGCTAACCTAATCACAAAAGAATACACATGAAATGCAATCACTGATAAGTGGATATTAATTAGCCCAGAAGCTCTGAATACTCAAGGCACAATTAGCAAATCAAAAGATTCCCAAGAAGAAGGAAGGAGAGGACACTGGTCCCGAAAAGACTGGTTCCAGTTTCGCAGGAGAGTACCAGAACAGAAAAAGGGTTGAGGGGTGATTGGGAAATGGGGGAGGGAGTTGGGAGGACTTATGGGACATATGGTGAGGGGGGGAACTGTGAAAGGGGAAAGCCTTTGGAATGTAAACAAAGAATATAGAAAATAAAAAAAGTGGATTATCACTTAAAAATTAAAAATTTAATAAAATAATAAATAATGTGAAAATCACATAAAAATTTAATTACCATATATATATAAGGAAAATCTTACCAGAACATGTCCAGACCCATTTATTTACATACCATGTATGTTTTCTGCTAAACAGCAAATTCAAGTCTTTTTATGTTCTTTTTTCCCCCCCTTTGGGTTTGGTTTTTTTGGGTTTTTTTTTTTTTTTTTGGTGTTGTTGTTTTGTTTTGTTTTGTTTTGTTTTGTTTTGGTTTTGGTTTTGGTTTTGGTTTTTTGGATTTGGTTTTTTTCAAGACAGGGTTTCTCTGTATAGCCCTGGCTGTCCTGGAACTCACTCTGTAGACCAGGCTGGCCTCGCCTGCCTCTGCCTCCCAGAGTTCTGGGAATACAGGCATGCGCCACCACCACCCGGCTAAATTCAAGTCTTTATGGCAGAAAACATCTGGAAAACAGAACACATACTAACTGGCCTACCGTAGACAAAGGGGGGGGAACCACCTGTCAATGGCTGTCTTTAATGGTAATGAAGATAAAGTGGAGAAGACATTAAAATAAACCCACCAAGAAGGACCAGGTACCACCCAATATATGGATCCATCATATTTCCAATATCACAGTGAAATTTTAAAAATGCAATTTTATGTATTTGTCTACATATAGGAGAGCGGGGATCTCTTCAATGTCCCTCCTTTGTTCTGAGGGGAGGGGCCTCTAGAGGGACCTGGGAACCAAAATAACATAAGGCACATCAACATATAGAAGTTCTATCAATCTTTTCTTTTTAATTTTTTTTTAAATTTTGCCTCTATATATGTCTATGCACCACTTGTGTGACTGGTCTATACAGAGGCCAGAAGAGGGTTCAAGTTCCCTGGAACTGGAGTTACAAATGATTGTGAGCCACCGTGAGGATACTAGGAGTCAAACCCAGGCTGTTAGGAGTCAAAGCCAGTGCTCCTAACCACTGAGCCACAGTCTTGCTCACTGTGTGTTTATAAAAGGATGTCCATGAGACGACCCAGCCAAGGGTGATGGCATAGACCTTTAACACCAGGACTTGGGAGACAGGCAGGAGGATTGTGTTTGAGGCCAGGCTGAGAAACATAAGGAGTCCCTGCTCCCACCCCACCCACCCCACCCCACCCCACCCCATCCCCAAAAAGAAAAAACAAAGCCCACATAATGGCTCAAGGCTTTAACCCCAGCAGTCAGGAGACAGAAGCAGATCTGTGTGAGCTCTAGGCTTTGGCTACATCATGAGCTTCAGATGTGGATCTGGGGACACGAAGATAACTAGTCTAGGAAGGAAGCGAGGGAGGAAGAAAGGAAGGAAGAGAGAGAAAGAAAGAGAGAGAAAGAGAGAAGGAGGTAAGAGGAGAGAGAGGAGGGGATATAGTGGAGGGCTGGCGTGCAGCTCAGTTGGTAAAGTCACGCCTAGCAACCACAACGGCCTGCATTCAGTACCCAGCATCAGTGGCAGATGCCTGTGATCCCAACACTCTGAAGATGCGAGGAGGAGGCTGGGAGTTCAAAGCTCTCTTCTGCCACATAGTAGTTGGAGTCCTGAAACAGCAGAGTCCATAGAAATGGCCAAGAAAGACACTTTTAGAGTTTCTAGAGGGATAACAATACATTTTCTAAAGAAATGACAGGCCAGGGCTGGAGAGGTGACTCAGCAGGTAGGAACACACTGCTCTTTTGTTAGTAATTTCTTTAGATTGTATTTAGTCTGTGGGTGTTTCTCTTCAGGTGTCAGGTGATTTGGTTTCCTTAAGAGCATAATTAGCATTTAGAAAAACCTCAAACCACAGCATGCAGCCACAGGCCCCAAGTCCTTCTGGTGAGTTAGCAAATATCGGTTAGCTTGGTGGAAGCTATGGGGGTTTCTGGTCATTATTAAAGACCCCAGCCGGAGAGATTGCTGGTGTTGGTTACTGGCAAGGAACTCAGTTGACTCTACACCTCAAAACAATCAACCAGTATCCAACTACATAAATGAGGCTGGACCTAGACTTTCAACCTTGCCCAGCACTGGGTAAAAGTCTCTGATGCCAGGTTCACCTCTCAACCCAGTAATGGTCTAGGAAAGAACCTAGACTTGCTCTGGAGACCTGAGCCCCAGGCCGTGTTTTGACCACTAGCTCCCTGAGAAAGCCCAGCCCCTCTTGCTTGCTCTGTCCTGTCCTCATTTTGCCTCTGGAAAAGAGTCAAGACTCGGACAGTGTGACCTCCAAGGTCCCTTCTCAGCTCTGCTCTGGGCTGCTCCAGATCCTCAGCTTGTGTTAGGCATGCCTGGGACAGGGTCCAGGCAGTCCCTAAAAGGGTCAAACAGATTAACCATTGGGCTGGGTCAGTTCCAAAAAAATTCAAAAATTAACCTCGTTTCATGCTTTCTCTTTTAATCTTTACCAGGCATAACTCTGTGGTGAGGTCCTGCCTCCATGGTCCAGGTGCCATTGTCCAGCCCTCCAAATCAGAGTCTGCCACTCCCTCAACACTCCTTCCCCCGACAAACTCTGCCAACGCTCACCTCCTCCATCAAACCTCTCTGCCTCCTCAAGGCTGTAAAACAGCCCCTCCAGCCGCCTTGCCACTCTCCACTCTCTCTCAGCATAAAGCGGCCTGCCTGGGTCATGGAGACCATATTCTGTGGCTTTCCTCTTGCCTGGATACTTCCTCTGGAGTAGAAACCATGCTATGTCTGATCCTCTCTCTATGAGCCCATGCCTGACCAAACCCATTGCTGAGATGCCCAAACATTTGAGATTGGTTTTGTTTGTTTGTTTGTTTGTTCTATAGTTTGTTTCTTCTATCATTTGTCAGGTGACACGGGCTGATCACTTGACAAAAATCCCAGGTCACATGAAAGTGAAGCACTTTGCTTTAAAACCAGACAGCACCAGGTTGCAGTAGACTCCATCAGAGATACCAGAGTTCTTCTCTCCAGCCGTGACGTTGGAGAATGCCTTGTAAGAACACGTAGCTAGGAGACTAGGAGATGGTTCAGTGGGTGGAGTGTGCTTGCCTTCCTGTCATACATGAAGCCCAGGTTCAAGTCTCAGCATCACAGGAGTTGAACGTGGAAGGCACGCCTGTGATCCCAACACTGGGAGAACGGAAGCAAGATGAGGCGAGGTTCAAGGTCATCTTCGGATAGGAAGCGCTTTTAAAGCCAGTGCCTGGGCTAAGACAAACAAGGAGGAGGGGGAAGAGGAGAAAAGCAGGAAAAACAAAGAGGGGGAGAAGAGGAAGGAGAAGAGAGGAGGGGAGAGGAGAAAGAGAAATAGGGGAGGAAGGAGGAAAGGGGAGGAATGAAGGAGAAGGGAAGGAGGAGGGAAGGGGGAGGGAAAGGGGAAAGGGAAGGGAAAGGATACATAGGAGGGAGGAGGGAAAGAGAGAGAAGGGGGAGAAAAGAAGAAAGAGGGAAGAAAAAGAAATAGGAAGTGGAAGGAGGGAAGAAAGAGGGAAGAGGGACGGGGAAGGTAGGGGAAGGGAAGCAGTGGGGGAAAGGGGAAGAAGAGGAGAAAAGAGGGAAGGAAGGAGCAGAAGAAGAGGGGGAAGGAGAAAGAGGGGAGGAAGAGGGAGGGAGAAAGAGAGAGGAGGGAGAGGAGGGAGGAGAAAGGAGGAGGAAAGAAATGGGGGGAGGAGGGGGAGAAAGAGGAGGAAAGAAACTGGGCAGCAGGGAGCTGCCCCCCATCCTGCTTGCACACACACACACACACACACACACACACACACACACACACACTGCAGAAATATCTTCATATTCCAGCCTGCCTCAGGCTTCACCCCTAGAGAATCTAAGACCAGTGCAGCCCCAGGCCCCAGGCAACCCGCAGTGCTGGGTGCTCACAGTTCTCCCCAAGCCCCAGATGTATCTTCCAGGAGCTGCGGGCCGAGATGAAGCGTGCTCCTCAGCCTCCTTCCTCGCCTCGCTGTTCACTTGTCCTTGATGCCTCTGTGTTTGTCACGTTTCCACTGCGTTATGAGGACAACAGCAAGGGCCTAGGAAAATGGCTCAGCAGTTAAGAACACTGGCTGCTCTTCCAGAGGACCTGGGTTCAATTCCCAGCACTCCCCTGGCAGCTCACAACATCCATAACTCTAGTTCCGGGGAATCTGATGTTCCCTTCTGATGCCCTCTGGCACCAGACATGTACATGGTATGTATGTGTACAGGCAGGCAAAACACTCATACACATAGCATATGTCTTTTTTTAAAAAAAAAAAAAAAAGAAAGAAAGAAGAAAAAGAAGGACTGGAGAGATGGCTCAGTGGTTAGGAGCACTGACTACTCTTCCAGAGGTCCTGAGTTCAAATCCCAGTAACCACATGGTGGCTCACAACCATCTGTAATGGGATCTGATGCCCTCTTCTGGTGTGTCTGAAGACAGCTACAGTGTGCTCATATACATAAAATGAATAAATCTCTAAAAAAAGAAACAAACAAAGAAAGAAAACGAGCATTGTGGAGGAAGCAGTCAGTCGTAACCGAAAGCGCGTGCAACCATCCCAGGACACAAAGGTGGTCCTTCCGGGACGCTGTCAACCTGTCCATCACGCATGGAACCTCATTCTCTCATCCCAGGCACCACCATTCAGGACTCTGTGTGCTTATGTGCTTATGTATGTGCACATGACCATGGGGTGCAAGAATAGACAGGCAGATGTGTGTCTACTATTGCGTTTTAACTTCACACACATGTGATATAGAAATGATACACATGAGGCACGTCTATGAGCAGGTAGCCACACCCCGAGAGTGTGCGCAGGTGAAGATGACTTTGTGAGTGAGCATAAACGTCTCTTGCTCAGGGTTCAGTTGCTGAGTATCAGTTCAGCAACAGTATGCTGCTACTGCAGGTTCAGTACAAGGCTCTAAGAACAAAAGAGTCACAATAGGTCCACACACCAGGTACTTGAGAGGCAGGCATGTTTTTGAACATAGGCAGGTATCTGTAAGCTCTGAAAATACACGTCCATGAGAGGCCACACCACGCTGGCAGAGTACCTGCTCACACAGGTCAGAACGTCTCCTTCGACACACAACAGCGTTGCCATGGCTACTCCAAACCCTGTATGGCAGGCGACAGTAGCATCCTCTGCCAAGTCTCAGGGTGGCAGTCTGGAAGCTGAGGTGCTGGGTGGCTAGTCACCACAGCCACTCCTCCTCCTCCACCCATGGGGTGGCGAGGCGGCGTTTCCCGATAACAGGGCACAGAGAGTCCACTGGAAGCCATCTGAGCTTCACGTGGCTTTATGGTTCCACTGTTAATGTTTGGCCTTGGGTTATTCCTGCTGTGGGAGGGAAGCCAGGAAAGGCAGGAAGGAGCTGGGGGTAGGGGAGATAAGGTGCCAGGTCACCTGCAGGAGGCACCTGCCCTGGCAGCACCTGGGGCAGGCACCACAATACTTGCGGGGTTCCGAGTCCTGCCGGGAAGAGAGAAATGACCTTCTCTGGGAATGTAAGAGAAAAAGAGAAGCTTTTGCAAATTGCTCCGCAGTAACCCAGTTGCCCCTCTACAACCTCCTTGGAGTCCCGAAAATGCCACACCCATTTTCATCACTGTGTGCTTGGTTACCTCCCAGAATACGAGCAGCTCACTACCTCCACAATGCCTCTTAATGGTGCCTCCTGGAGCCCAGGCATGGCGGCACATACCTTTAATCCCAGCACTCAGGAGGCAGAGGCAGGAGGATCTCTGAGTTTCAGGCCAGCCAGGGCTACACGGAGAAACCCTAACTAAAGAAAAAATAGTACTTCTTTTATCTGGTTACAGCAGTGTGCACCTGCTCTCCCTGCCGCTGAGAGGCTGAGGCAGGAGTATTACTTAAGTCCAAGAGTTCTAGATCAGACTGGACAACATAAAGAGATTCTTACAAGAAAAAAGTATAATTTCTCCATCATCCCACATTCTTTCCCTCACTGGTCCTATTCCCCCTCGTGGCAGGAGGGGGTCGATCTCTTTAGAAATGTTGCCCCCTGGTTAATGTTTCAAAGTAGTCCCTATTTTAAATGCTAATACATAGTAACTTCTGGAAAATACATTACTACTTGATAGTTTCTTGGTGCTTTTCTTTCCCATTTGAAGTCTTAAATTCCATAATACTAAGGATAGCATATAGTATAGTATGCATATATGTATGCAAATACTGCATTGTTTTATGTGCATATATATATATATATGTCTGTACATATATATTATGTCTCTATATTTGTATTGTATGCAGCGTGTCTTATTGTATATATTGTATATTATAAACACTGTGTCTTAGGGTTGTTATTGCTGTGATGAAACACCATAACCAGAGCAACTTGGGGAGGAAAGGGTTTATTTGGCTTATCCTTCTACATGGTAAGCCATCATTGAAAGAAGGACAAGAACTCACACAGGGCAGGGTCCTGGAGGCAGGAGCTGATGTAGAGGCCGTGAGGGGTGCTGCTGACTGGCTGGCTCCCATGGCTTGCTCAGCCTGCTTTCTTATAGAACCCAGGACCATCAGCCCAGGAGCGGCATCACCCACGGTGGACTGAACATCCCCCTTCAATTATTAAGAAAATGCCCTATGGTCTTTCCTTTGCCCAGTCTCATGGAGGCATTTCCTAAATGAGGCTGCCTCCTCAGATTACTCCAGCTTGTCAAACTGTGTCCAAATGTCACAAATCCAGTCTCCCGGAGTGTGTGTATCGGTTGTTGTTGGTGATGGCTATGCCTGGCACCACCCTCCCTCCCGCTGCACTCATATTTCATTTCCACAGGAACGATATGCACTGCTGTTCCTATTTTATAGAAGACCTTGAGCAAGACCTCCCAGGCAATGAACAAACCATAACCCATGATGACTCCAGTTCTATGCCTGTCTACTCTTTGTTATCAAATGTTTATTAGTGTACAAAACACTGTTTTGTTGAGTTTTCACACCTGTGCATCACTGTACTTTGCTCGAGTTTGTATTATTCTCCCTGCCCACTCCCTGTTCTTCCTAGAGCCCTTTGACTCTTACAGAGTTCCCCTTGACTTGTGTGTGTGGGTGTGTGTGTGTGTGTGTGTGTGTGTGTGCAAATCTGGTTCTGCGTCTTGGCTGTTGTGAACAGATCCACAGCGAACATGGAGGTGCAGGCATCTTTACAGTATCTTCCCTTAGATTCCCTTGGGTAGGAAAGATACAGCTGATCATGTGTTGGTTCTAGCTTTAGTTTGGAGGGAACCTCCATACAGATTCCTCAGTGGTTGCTTGAGTTTACCTTCCCACGAGAAGTCCATGAAGATCCCATCTCGCTGTATCCTTGCCAAGATTTGTGGTCATTTGGATTTTTGTTGCTGGCTATTCTGACTGAGTTTAGAAGAAATCCAAATGTGGTTTTGATTTGAATTTCCCTGAATGCTCAGGATGTCCTGCATTTTTTGACCATTTCTATTCCTTCTTTTAAGAGCTGTCTGTTAATTCATTCACCAACTTGTTGGTTGGACGATTTGTGTGAGTCTATTTTAAAGTTTATGTATATTCTAGGTATTAATCCTGTCCTAATAGTTATGGTAGTTTTTCTTGCTATTGATTATTAGTTTTGTTCCACTGTGATCTGATATCAGAAATTATTTTTACTTTTTTACATTTCTTAAAACTTGCTCTGTGTAAGACTGTCTTCATAAAGCCTGTATTGAAGTCTTTCCTATGACATGAATACTATAAGCCTAAGTAACTGCAGAAGCCAGGCATGGTGGTACACATCTGTAATATCTGAGTTCAGGAGACTGAGGCAGTAGGATCCCCAGGACCTGGACTACATGGTGACTTCAGGGTCAGCTCGAGCTACATAGCAAAACATTGGCTCATTACAAGTTCTGAATGATTTCTTGTCAATAATTGATGTATTCATTCCCAACAACATGGATAATGGATAATTTATCCAATTTATCACATTAACCAGTCGCAGATGGAGCAGGTAGGACACAGAGCTGGTGGATTACACAGAAGACCAGAAAGAGTCTGAGGCCTGAATTACAGTCCTGGAAAGTATGGCTCTCTGACTCTCAGGTACTGCCAGTGAAGTTGGGGAGGGGCAGAAACAGGAGGCAGAGCGAGGGGCTTCTGATCCCCCCAGAACCACTCTTTGTGAGATTTAGATATTGTTATGTATGTGGGTGTTTTACCTGAATGTGCGTCTGTGCATCGTGCACTGTGCATACGGTGCTCACTGAAGCCAGAAGATGTCAGATCCCCTGGGACTGGAGTTACAGAGAGTGGTTAGTCGCCATGTGGGTGCTAGAAATTGAACCTGAATCCTCTGGAAGAGCACCCAGTGCTCCGTCGCCAAGCCATCGCTCCGGGCCTCTGGAAACCTCTGAGGGAAGAAGCTGAGTGGTTAGTCACGCACCGAGACCTGCTCAAATGTGTCCTAGTCACTGCAGCTCAGGGTCTGTCTTCCTCTCTAGGAAGAGCGGTTTCTCCTTCAGCTGGGCTCCCATTACCCACCACTTACGCCTCGATTGAGGCACACGCCCCGCCACATTGCACGCTTACCTTTGTCTACCTGTGCTGTGAAGTCCACTGGGCTCTTCGGTCTTGGGGCCTAGAAGAGTACCCTCCGGTCAGCATCTTATGCATACGCTGAGAGAGGCTGAGAGTGAGAGGCTGGAGAATGGAGACACCCCCCCCACCCTGAGCACAAAGCAGAGTACCTGTTGGTACCTCATGAATAACATGGAGGCTGTTACCACGGTCACTCTCCTGCCCCACAGGCTGGCACAGCCACCCTCTCCTTTGCAGTTTCTGGGTCCTCTGGAGATCGTCCCACCATTCCTGATGACAACTAAAAGGGGGATTATCTGCCACCCTAACACCCACAGCCTAGCAGAAACCAGGCAGCATGTCCCCTGCCCATCATCTCTCCGGCTGTGCAAGACAGAAGGAACATACATGCTAGAGTCCGCCAACACCATCAACCCAAGACCAAGAGGGAGAGTCTAGGAAACCCTGGAGGTCAATGGGTCTAAGATAACTAGAACTGAGGGAGGGGGAAGTTCAGCATTGCCAGTGTAGACAGGGCTGTAGGAGGAAGTTCTAGATAGACAAGCTGAACAGAATCCGTCTGTCCCCACAGAGCCTGATCCTCAGGGGGAAGCCCTTCGGCCTGGTGCCCCTTGGGAGCAGTGTGTCCAGGATGGTGTCCCACCACCCTTTCCAATTGGAATGAAGCCAAGAAAAAGGGGACCCATGAGGCATATCAGGCTCTTAGACTGCATTCTTCACTAAAAATGTCGCTGCTCCCCAAAATCCTTGAAGAACTCACTCAGAGCAAGGTCATCACATAGACGCCATGACCTTACGTCAAAAGATGCAGCTCGCCCTGTGTAGTGAGCCCCAGGCCAGCCAGGACTACGTAGTGAGGCCCTGTCTAATGGATAAGCAATGCCCAGAGCTTCTCTTGCTCGGCCATCTCAGAGGTCACTCATGGTTGAGGACTCTCCTTTATCTCAGGCAAGAATATGAGGAGCAAAGAGGAAATGGCGGGTCACTAGAGCTAAGCAACTCTAGGTCCAACTTGTAAAGCATATACACTGAAGCCCAAGATGGCTCCCAAGACAGTCAGATGCGGCATGGTGAAGTCAGTCATCCTCACAGCCGACTGCCCAGCCTTGAAGAAATCTAAGGTAGCTGGGTGTAGTGACACCCATCTGAAACTCTAGAACTTTGGGATCTGAGGACAGCCGTATTTGAGGAGAGCTGGGGCTACAAGCGAGACTGTCTCAACAAGAGGGGTGAGGGTGTTAGAGAGAAGGGGAATTTTTTTTAAAGAGTGCTTCTCCAGGTTGGCTGAAACTAATGTCCAGATCCACAGTGAGTGTGTTGGCTGGCTTTATGTCAACCTGACACAAGCTAAAGTCATTTTGTAAGAGAGGCCTCAGTTGGGAAAATGCCCCCACCAGATCGATGTATGGCCAAAGCTATAGAGCACTGTCTTGGTCCATGACTGATGGGGGAGGGCCCACATCACCATGGGGGACCCCACCTTTGGGCTGGTGGTCCAAGGAACTATAATATAAGAAAGTCAGCCGAGCAAGCCAGTATGCAGTGTTTCTCTGTGGCCTCTGCATCAGCTCTGGTCTCCAGGTTACATCCCTGTTTGAGTTCCTGCCCTGACTTCCCTGGGCAATGGAGTGTGGTCTGAGAGTTATAAAGTAAAAATAAGCTCTTTCTTCCCCAAGTGGTTTCTGGTCTTGGAGTGAAACCAACTAAGGCAATGGCCATGACGAGTCGATCGGACACAATGTGAAGAAAGCACAAAGCTGATCTGGGTATCCTAAGAGCATGCCCTCAAATCCTAAAGCAAGCCATGAAAAATAAGCCACATAAGGGCGGGAGCCACGGCTCAGCAGTTCAGAGCCTTGTTACTATAGCTGAGGACCCACGTTCAGTTCCTAGCGGGCAGCCCACAACTACTTGTACCTCCAGTTCCAAGAGATTTGGTGCCCTCTTCTGGTCTCCACGGGCACTGCAAACACATAGTACACACACATGCTGGTACTCACACATACACATAAAAGTGGATAAATACAAATGTTTAATCCTACACTTCTACAATAAAATAAAAATTACTGCCAGGCGGTGGTGGCAGCTGTAATCTCAGCACTTGGGAGGCAGAGGCAGGCAGATTTCTGAGTTTGAGGCCAGCCTGGTCTACAGAGTGAGTTCCAGGACAGCCAGGACTACACAGAGAAACCCTTTCTCAAAAACAAAAACAAGTAGCCGGGTGTGGTGTCGCACGCCTGTAATCCCAGCACTTGGGAGGCAGAGGCAGGCGGATTTCTGAGTTCAAGGCCAGCCTGGTCTACAGAGTGAGTTCCAGGACAGCCAGGACTACACGGAGAAACCCTGTCTCAAAAAAACCAAAAAAAAAAAAAAACAAAAACAAAAACAAAACAAAAACAAAAAAACAAAAACAAAAACAAAACAAAACAAAAAAAACAAAAAATAAAAAACAAAAACAAAAATAAATAAATAAATAAATAAATAAATAAATAAAATTACTTAATCCTATAAATTATGCAGCACTGTGCTGGGAATTGGTTCTAATGCTTTGCCTTAATTTGACTCCCAAAAGCCATGCTTCAAGACCTGAGGGTCCCTGCCCCCAACCTCTTCGATTGGTAATAAAGAATTGCCGTGCAGCCAATGGATGGGCAGGGAGACGGAGGTGGGACCAAGAGAGAGAGGAAGAGGAGAGAATCAGAATCACCCTGACTTGGAGGGCGAAGGATCAGATTTAAAGGCTGCAGAGAAAATGTATCCAGCAATGTAGGTGGAAAGGGAAAATGGCCCTATGGGAGGGGGGCTGCCTAGAAGGTAACAGGGCCACAAAGATAAAATATAGATTTAGAAGCCGTTAAGCCAGGAATACTGGAGGGCAATGTATGCTGGACACAGGGAGGTTTAGAAGTGTCCGACCACTGAGGTCATCAAGGCATACTAAAATTAGCTGTTGAGAGCGGCCGTGTGTGTGTGTGTGTGTGTGTGTGTGTGTGTCTGTGTGTCTGTGTATCTGTGTCTATGTGTCTGTGTGTGTGTCTTTCATTCATGAATCCAGAGCTCTGCGGGAGTGACCCACCAGGAGCCAAAGCGGGTTTTCTCCACTACATCGCTGTGCAAAGTCGCCAGCAAACAGCCGAAATATCCAGCAGCAGAGGAATGGACAGAGCCGCTGAGAGCTGAACTGATTATCATGAATGAACCTTGAAAGCTACTGAGTAAGGGGGCTCAGACACACACGGTCAGGGACTGTGCGGTCTCGTTATATAAAACGCCCAGTAAAGGCAAACCCATCAGACAGAGCAGCGGGCCTGTTACTAGGAAGCAATGGGGCGTGGCCGCATATGGAGATGGAGGCTCTGGGGGACTGATACAAAGGGTCTGGACTAAGATAGACATGATGGCCACACACATCACAAATACAGGAAATTCCGCAGAATTCTGTGCTTTAAAATGGTTAACTTTATGTTCTGTGAATCTTTTTTTTTTTTTTTTTTTTTTTTTTTTTGGTTTTTCGAGACAGTGTTTCTCTGTGTAGTCCTGGCTGTCCTGGAACTCACTCTGTAGACCAGGCTGGCCTCGAACTCAGAAATCAGCCTGCCTCTGCCTCCCAAGTGCTGGGATTAAAGGCGTGCACCACCACCGCCTGGCTATGTTCCGTGAATCTTAATTCAATTTTTTAAAAGAAAGAAAGGATAAAGTCAGGCCATGAGCCCCAGCCCTGTGGATGGTTCTGTACAGCCGGCCACTGCCTTCTTCATGAACCTGGGCCCTTTTCCTAACGAAGAAAGTCGCAGCCACTGAGGAGAAGCAGAGCTTGTGAACTGCCGCCCCCCCCCTTCAAACTTCAGAGGTGTCAGAGCAGGAAATGGGCTGAGCAGTAGCTCCTTATCCCTGACCCCCCCCCCCACCCTGACCTCACTAAATGATTCTTCTGCGCGTTTGTGAAGTCAATTATTCACCTGCCGGCCAAGGCGCTGGTGTGGCAGAAACCGCCTCTGACTGCTGTCTTCTCAACACTGCCAGCCTACCGTGGGCCAGCACAGTGCTTGGCACCTCTCATGACGACTACACTGAATCCTGCAAACCCTCCCCCTACAACTTCCCCCCAAATACTAAACATTCTATGTCACTGGGAAGAGCTGGGAGGGGGTGAGTGTGGGCGAACATTGTACAAAATTCTCAAGAACTAATTTTTTAAAAGTTCTATCTTATGCCGGGCGGTGGTGGCGCACGCCTGTAATCCCAGCACTCTGGGAGGCAGAGGCAGGCGAATTTCTGAGTTCGAGGCCAGCCTGGTCTACAGAGTGAGTTCCAGGACAGCCAGGGCTATAGAGAGAAACCCTGTCTTTAAAAAAAAAAAAAAACAAATCCAAAAAACAAAACAAAACAAAAAATTCTATCTTATAACAAGCATTGGCATAAACCATAATGGCAAAAAAAAAAAAAAAAAAGACATTTTCTGTGCCCTAAAAGTTAATTTTTTCTATATGAAAAAAAAAAAAGCGGTGAATTATCACAGCCCTCTAAAACACTATGAGACTCAGACATTACATATCCTCCAGTTGATGGACATCAATCTGGATAATATTATCACTATTTCACAGAGAAGAAAATTGGAACTTAAATTGGAGAGGGCTAAAAATAATAGGAATACAACCATAGCTAGTAGATTTTTGTATTAAGAGTGTATGTTTCCATAGAATATATGCTTATGATGGCTTCCCTTCCTTCCTCTCCACCTTCCCACCCATCTAACGCCACATCTTCCTCTCTAGCTTTAGAAAATTAATAGGCAAATAAAAATTAAAAAATAAAAACAGAATAGAACAAAAAGAAAAACAGAAAAAACTTGAAAAGCACACACATGGTATACATGCACAAACACACACACATGCACTCACAAGTGCACACACACACACACACACACAATACACACATACACACACACTCAGAGAGAGAGAGAGAGAGAGAGAGAGAGAGAGCCCATAAAAACATAAAATATATAAGCAGAAGAGCAGTCAGGTAAAATGCCCCAGACGTTAGACTGAAAGCCTACAGACAGACCGCTGGGCTCATTGTGAACTGGCCATCTAATGCTGGGCGTGGAGCCTCGCACTTCAGTGTGGTTCGTAGACCCAGTGAGACGTCGTTGGAAAAACTACCTTTTCCGTTGTGAGCAGTTGGCAGTTGAAGATAGCTTCTGGGTCAGGGATGAGGGTGGTGTCCTCCCTCAGCACTGGGACCCCGTGTGGCTTAGGCCTGTGCAGGTCCTGTGCGTGCCTGAGCCCAGCGTGCTGTGAGCCCCGCGTGCGGCAGCCCTGCTGGGTAGAGGACACTGTATTCTTCGTGTCCTCCATCCCCACTGCTCTTACAGACTTTCTTCCTATCTTCTATAAAGTTCCCTGGGCCCTAAGGGGAGGGGATGATGGAGGGGAAGGGTTGATGGAGACACCCCGTCTAGGGTTGCGCCGGCCAAGGTCTCTTGGTCTCTGCACATGGTCCAGCTGTGGGCCTGTGTTCGCTCCTGTCCGCGGCAGGAGGAAGCGTCTCTGCTGTTAGCTGATGTGGGAGGATAGCAGAATATCATTAGGAGTGCCATTGCTGCATTCTTTACGGCTAATAGAGTTTAAACAGGATTCCAAGACAACTCAACAAACACTATTGGGACAGCTAGATAGCCGCACGCAAAGCAGAAGCAGAACCTCTGCCTCACATCTTCCGCAAAAATTAACTACAAGTAGACGGGTGCGCTACTTGAATGGTGCTGCAAACCTTTAATCCCAGCACTTGGGAGGCAGAGGCAGGTGAATCTTTGTGAGTTCGAAGCCATCCTGGCCTATAGAGTGAGTTCCAGAACAGCCAGAGCTACATAGAGAGACCCTGTATCCAAAAAAATAAATAAATAAATAAATAAAAGTAGATCAAAGATTTAAATGTAAGAATTTAAAATAGCCCAAGTGTGGTACTGCACACCTTTAATCCCAGGGCTAAAGAGAAAAGAAAAAAAAAAGGAAGATGTACATTTGAGGCCAGTCTGGTCTACACAGAGAGTTCCAAGCCAGCCACAGCTACACAGTGAGATCCTGGAGTGGGGGAGGGGGAAGGGAGAGGGAGAGAGAGAGAGAGAGAGAGAGAGAGAGAGAGAGAGAACTAAAAGTATAGCTTTTATAAGAAAACACAGATGTAAACGTCCACAAGCAAATGGTTTCTTAGCTATAGCACCTAACACCCAAGCAAACTATGATGATCGGAATGCGAACTGTTCTCCATAGCGTTTGAAGACTTGGTTCCCAGTGCGTGTCGCTGTTTGGGAGGTTGGGATTGTGGCCCTGAAGGTGGCCTTTGGGAGTTGAAAACTTGAACCACTTCGTTTACTCTGTTTCCAACTTGTAGTTCAAGATTCGAGCCCTGCTCTGTGGCCGCGCCTGCCACTCGCGGCCTGTCTCCCTGCCCGACGGGCCCCTTACCTCTCCGGAACCACACACCAAGTAAACCCTTCCCTCTCCACGTTGCCTTGGCCACGCCACTTTGTACAGCAACAGAAATGTAAGTAAGGCACAACCAAAGAAAAATATATGTAAATTAGACTCTAAAAAAAAGAAATAATTTTAGAGATTTTTGTGGGATGGGGTACAGTGCTTGCCTGGAATGCACAAAGCCCTGGGCTTAATATCCAGTACTACAAAAGGAAAACAACAACAACAACAACAATAATTTAGTTAATTGGACAAATAAATAATAATAAAGTTTCCCACTTTGAAGGATGCAGTCATCGAAAGTGAGAAGTTGTGTCTCCCATATACAGCCTCTCTGTCTTGATGTCCCTGGAACCTCTCTAAGAACTCAGTCGCGCATTTCCACGCAGACTTATCGAGGCTCTCCTGGGTCTCCATATCCTCACATAGCTCCTTGTATGTATGAAGATCTCTGAGAAGATGTATCTTGAAGATAGCACCATAAGCCACCCAAAGGAGCAAGCAGTGTCCTTAGTGGGGGCCTGATAATAAAGAGACTTCAACCTGGCCCGTGTGGTGGCACACGCTTTTGAACCCAGCACTCAGTGGGCTGAAGCAGGGGGATATCTGACTTTGAGGCCAGCCTGGTCTGCATAGCGCGCTCCAGGACAGCCAGGGATGTGTAGACAGAGACCTGTTTTAAAATAAAATAAAATATAGCGAATTCAGCCATACCCCCAATCACCACGGGGCTCTTTTTCCCTAATGATAGCTTTCCTGGCAGCTAGAAACACTCCGGGGCATTTTGAACAAGGTATTTAGAATGCTAATGGATGAAAATGGGGTACAGCCACATTTATTTCACATAAATTAACCTTGGTGAACTTTATTGCCTTGTTTACCCTGACTACCACCTGTTGCTTGGCACCGGCTGAGGCCAGAGGGTGGAACTGTTCCCCTGGCCGGAGGATGTTAGCCAGAGGTGACAAGAAGAGGAGAAAGCTCAGCAGCTCGACGCTCTCACCTGTTGGAACCTTTCCTGCCTTTCTCAATTTCACCTGTGTCAGCCAAGGGCTGCGGAATCCAGAGAGTGTGTCACAGCAGCGCTCTGACATGGGCGTGGAAAGGAAGTCCGGAAGAGCTGGACCAAAAAACCCGGACCCCTGGCGGCTCCTTAGCGGTCCTACTGTTTGTTCCCTGACCACTACTGCCCTCTGGTGCTCAGACTTCTACACTCCACCAGCCCCACCCCGAATATGACAAATCTAAAACAAGCCACAGATGTCATTTTTAATTCTCTAATAATCATATTTTCTTTTTCTTTTTTTTTCTTTTTTCTTTTTTTTTTTTTTTTTGGTTTTTTTCAAGACAGGGTTTCTCTGTGTAGCCCTGGCTGTCCTGGAACTCACTTTGTAGACTAGGCTGGCCTCGAACTCAGAAATCCGCCTGCCTCTGCCTCCCAAGTGCTGGGATTACAGGCATGCGCCACCACACCCGGCTCATAATCATATTTTCTTTGTGGTGCTGCAAGTCGCACTCAGCCTGCGTGTGCTAGGGTCTTCAACAGCTCATCCCTCAGCCGTAGGCATGGTCTGTCACACAACCTTGTTTGTACTTTTTCAGGGTTCACCACTCTCTGAAATTGTCTGGAGCTACTAGCACGGAGACCACGTGAGAGGAAGCGTTTCCCTCGTAGGGTTGCTCTCTGCTTTTTCTTTCTTTTCTTTTTGGTGTTTGGTTTTGTGGGCTTTGGTTTGTGGAGTTTTCAAGACAGGGTTTCTCTGTATGGCCCCTGGCTGTTCTGAAACTCGCTCTGTAGACCAGACTGGCCTCAAACACAGATTCTTCTGCCTCTGTCTGCCCCTACCCCTGCCCCTGCCCCTGGCCCTGCCCCTGCCCCTGCCCCTGCCCCTGCCCCTGCCCCTGCCTCTGCGAGTGCTGGGATTAAACGTATGTGCCACCGCCCGCTGTTTTCTAGCAATGAGAACTTTATCTAGCAGGCTCATAGTAACATACAAATGAGTGGATGCGGGGCCGTTCCTCCCATGCCGGGCGCTCTCCTTCAGGTCTTGGGTTGTGTCACATTCAGGGCGAGCCTTCCCCAGTTGCCTCAGCAACCTCTTTGCTGCCCTCGCAGCACGACCAGTCTTGGCTCTGACTGGTCCCACTCTCCTCAACCTTAGCACTTCTTTTAGACTCTGACTCCATACAGGGGCATCGACTACACACCACAAAACCTGCCAGGCGCTAGGCAGCCAATAAATACTTGTCGAGTGAATATCCAACTATTCCTAGGACTCCCTAGCCCTGCCCAAGTGAGCTCTCTGTCCCTGCCCTCATCTCCTGTGACTTCCAAGAGCTATATCCATCTCAATGGCCTGTGCATAGTGTGACCTAGGTGTCTGGCTTAAGAAGAAGCAAAACTAGTGTAGAAAGAGGAAATGTCCCAGCATATACCTGAAGCTTGCCCATCCCTCCTTCCTTGTGAGGATTCATCAGAACCTTCTTCCCAAGAAAGGTACCAAAAGCCAACCGGCAGAAGGCTCCTGGTCCCTAGGATACATCTACCCACACTCCTGGGGCCCACACCAGCTCCCCTGACCTGCTTACACACAGCCAAGCATGACGACCCTGCCGCTCACTGGCTCCAAAGGCAGGACTCTCGACTAAGCCAGGAGCGCATGGCTCAGAGACAGAAGTAGCAAGCGTGGGCCTGCCGGGGCGGCACCAGTTCCTCGGGGTACATGTTGTGGCTGTGAGCTTGGTGGTGTTGTGGGAACCCTAACTGTGGGAGCAGGTGTGTCTCTCACTCTTTTGCCTGCTCTTGGGACTCTTTTCCTCCTGTTGGGGTGCCTTGTCCAGGCTCGACGTGAGGGCTTCTGCCTTGTCTTTTTGTATTTTGCTTTGACATGTTTGCTTGTTGTCTCTTGGAGGCCTGCCCTGTTTGTTTGTTTGTTTGATTGTTTGTTTTTGGGGGGTTGAATTTTTGGTTTGTTTGGTTGGTTGGTTTGGTTTTTTCGAGACAGGGCTGTGTAGCCCTGGCTGTCCTGGAACTCACTCTATAGACAAGGCTAGCCTCAAACTCAGAAATCTGCCTGCCTCTGCCTCCCAAGTGCTGGGATTAAAGCCTGCCCTTTTTTGATGGTAGACAGAAGGAGAGTAAATCCCAGGGAGAGGGGAGCTGTTTGGGGGGGGTGGGGAGGAGACTGGGAGGGGTGGATGGAGGGGAAACTCTGGCAGGAATGAGAGAAGAATCAATTTTCAATTAAAAAAAAAAGTAGGATCCTGTTCCCTGTTTCTACACTGTAGTTGGACAGAATTCCACAGTATCCGTAGGTGCTCCCCTTAGGAATTTTCCTTCCACATAAGAGTCAGTTCTTGGAGATTGTGGAGCAGAGCATACGCCTCTCACTTCCACAGAAGCTCAGAAAGAAGCTATGGCGTGCACAAGGGCACACACCCTAGGCTCCTCCAGATGGAGGCAACGGTGTATGGTTTCTGTGCAAGCCCAGGGGGGGTTATTGCCTCCTCTATGCTAAGTCTATGAAAACCCACAGTAAACACCACAGTAGGAGCATTCGTGGACTGTTGGGACCCAAATCAGTTAAGGGGTTGCCCAGAGAAATGCAAGGAGGCAGAATCAGTCCAAAGAACAGGCCCAAGAAGTTTGTCCTCAGTGCCTGGGGAGTGCCTGGGGAGTGGCCCGCGGTTCAGAGCACTGGCTGCACCTTCAGAGGGCAGAGGTGCAGTGCCTAGCACATCCCCGGCAGCAGCGGTCTCTGATCCGGTTCCGGGGGACCCTCTTCTGGTCTTCCATGGTTAGTGCATTGCACAGGCATGGTGCACACACATACATGAGGACAAAACACCCCCACACGTAAGATAAAAATAAATAAAAAATCTCAAAAATAATATGTTTTGATGCTGTCTTCACCTTAGACTCAGACTCTCCTGCTTTCCCTGTAAGGGCAGGATCGGAACCACTGCTGTATTCAACACAGGATGAAAGGGAGGGCGACATCATTAGTCCAAACCCACACAAGGTAAAAAGGGAGGCATCCGGCTGGAGAGATGGCTCAGCGGTGAAGAGCACTGCTTTTCCGAAGGTCCTGAGTTCAAATCCCAGCAACCACATGGGGGCTCACAACCATCTGTAATGAGATCTGACACCCTCTTCTGGTGTCTGAAGACAGCTACAGTGTTCTTACATATAATAAATAAAATAAATCTTTAAAAAAAGGGCGGGGGGGAATCATTAGTCCGAATCCATAGCCTCTCGCAGATCAGATTCCTTCCTGCAGAGTAAGAGGCGGATCTTGGAAACACCACCCAGCCCAGACAGGGACATGGCATCTTAGCTGCCCCAAGTGCCACCTCAAGACTGTGCTGGTGTCACTACCCATCATTCCCTGAGGACCAGGAAGATTCTGATCTGGAAAAGCCAAGGTCTCCATTTCATATTTTCTTCCTGTGAGCAGCTTTGGACACTCCGCTCCCTCAGTTGCAAAGCCAGCACACCAAGCTACATATAAGACGTGCCTTTTAGTTAGCATTTTGTGTTGTGTGCAGGAGTGTGTGTGTGTGTGTGTTGTGACATGGCACACTTGTGAGAGTCAGGGGACAGCTTCTAAGAGACTCCTCTCCTTCGCCAGGGGAATCTGGGAGTCAGAGTTAGCTCTTTCTTTATCTGCTGGGCCATCTCACTGGCCCCATGATGGACATCTGTGTTGGTTGAAATAAGAATAGCCCTCAAAAGGTCACATATTTGAGTGTTTTGTCAGCAGGGAGTGGAACTCTTTGATGGGATAAGAAGGATTAGGAGGCGTGGTCTTGTTGGAGGAAGTGCATGGCCTGGGGTGTGCTGTGATCATAAAAAGAGAAAGAGGCGAGAGAATTTGTTCTGCCGTGGAGTGGGGGAAGGTGGTGCCTCAGTGGGCCCATGCTGAAGCATCCCTTCCGCCTGAGGGACCAGACACACACCAGCATAGCATAGAATAGAGTTTATTCAGGACATGGGGAGGGGAGTTAAGGGGGTAGTGGAGGCAGAGAAAGGCAGGGAGAGGGAGAGAGTAGAGAAGTAGAGACTGGCCATGACCATGGGGAGAGGGGGAGGGGAGGAGAGCCCAAGAGGGGGCAAGAGAGAAGCTGAGAGTGAGAGAGGTAAGAGAGAGAAAGGAGGGGCTGAGCAGCCCTCTTTATAGTAGGCCAGGCCTACCTGGCTGTTGCCAGGTAACTGTAGGGAGGGGCATACCTGGCTGTGGGCTGGAGCTTAGAACCCTAACAGGGTGAACTTGGGGACTTGGGGGTTTCAAAAAGCCAAGTCAGGCCTAATATATATGTGTGTGTGTGTGTGTGTGTGTGTGTGTGTGTGTGTATGTATGTATGTATGTATGTATGTATGTATATATAACACAGAAGTGTCTCTCCCAGGATTCCTTCCTGCCCGAGTTGCTGGAGGCTGCCTCCTCGTGGCCACACCAGGTAGCACATGCCCTGGGGCTTCACCAGGCAGCGAGTGTGTGGCGCCTAGTGGGCAGAACAGGAAGAGGGGGTCGGGTCGCTCAAGGAGCCTTCTACTGCCTCATGCTCTCTGTCCTCTGCCCCCCCCCGCACCGCCCCCCGCCTTGGGAGTGGGCCGGGCTGTAACCCCCGACTCCCGCAGGTATATCCGACCTTGGAGCCACATGAAGCTGTGGAGAATAATTAAGAATGTGGTTCAGCCGGGCGGTGGTGGCACACGCCTGTAATCCCAGCACTTGGGAGGCAGAGGCAGGCGGATTTCTGAGTTCGAGGCCAGCCTGGTCTACAGAATGAGTTCTAGGACAGCCAGGGCTACATAGAGAAACCCTGTCTCAAAAAAAAAAACAAACAAACAAACAAACAAACAAAAACAAAAATAAAAAAAAACCAAAAGAATGTGGTCCAATAAAAAAAAATTGGTACACTAACTTAAACTATTCATGTTTTCGAGACAGTGTTTCTCTGTGTAGCCCTGACTATCTTGGAACTCACTCTGTAGACCAAGCTGGCCTCGAACTCAGAGATCTGCCTGCCTCTGCCTCTGCCTCCAGAGTGCTAGGATTAAAGGCATATGTCTACATCACCCAGATTAAAACTGTTTAGGAGGTTCTCAAGAGTAAATTTTGTGGATGACAAACGGTATCAATGTCAAAAAGGCTGGACATGCCTTAAGCCTAGCGTGCCAAAACGCACTACCTCCAAGATTCCAAGAAATCTTCTAGGACCCCACTCCCACCCCCTAGGACTCTACAAAAATCTGGAGTTGGGGCGGAGGGTAGACTCAGCGGGACGTTCATCACTGCCCCTCAAACTTTCTTGCAAACTCAGCTCCTGTCTTCGGGTAGAGCGTGGTGAACACCAGCCTGACCGCTAGGTGGCAGCAAATGCCTAGGAAAGTGGTACCAGGCTGGAGCAGCTTCTCCCTAAACCCAGGCCAGATGGAGCCCAGGCAAGGAGGCCCAAAGTGGCAGGAATGTCCCCATAGCAGAAAGGGAGACAATGCAGAGACCAGAGACGCTGAACGGGAGGGGCTGTGGAGTGCGGATCTTCACAGCCTGGTACCTGCTCCTCAGATAATGTGTCCTCCCTGAGGCTGATCCTTTAACCGTGAAGTTAGAGACAATGTACTTACTGAAGAGAACATTGTGAGTGCTACCTGGGATTGTGTGTGGAACTCTATCATTGAGCATGCAGTAAGGAATCAGTAAGACATTCCACAAGCCGCCAAGACCTGGCTTAGCGCAAATTATTCTGAGAAAGTATTTTGTAGAGTCAGATAATGCCTATCATCAGTTGTAAGGGAGGATATCTCCATATTCGGAATGGGCTTGATGAAATTAGTTGGAAAGTCTGCCTAAGGATATCATCTTCAGGTCCTCGAGAGTTCGAACCTCCACTTCACTATTTCAGACTTGCCTAACCAGACCCACAATCACTTCCTTACTGTCTCCTGAGGATGTTGTATTCTCTGGTTGAACCCTGACTGCGGAAGCCTTGTCTGTGGTGGGGTTTAGTTATTCATTCCTTCTAAGTCCCAGGTAGCTTTAGCTTTTAAGGACCCATAACTGGAGGCTACGGTAAGTATGGTTGTTTATTAGTATAGCTAGACACAGGACCACAAGCAGGCAGAGGAACCAGGCTCCCTGCCTCCCGGTCTCATCAAGCAGCCTGCTTGCTTTCAGGCTTTCTCTACAAACTCCCTTTGCCCACAAGAGGCCAGGCTTAGCCGCTTTCTTCAGTGTGGGAACAAGAAGGACAGGTCTAAATCACACTATCTCCTGGGAACCACCCCTCTCTCAGCAACCAGCTGGGTCACCTGTTCTTCAGACCCCACCCCTCCCACCTCCACCCACAGGCCTGCTGTGCACTGCCCGCCCCCTCGCTCTCCTGCCTTAATTCTAAAAACCGCTTAAACAACGTATCAGTTATGCTCTACTGTGGGAGAGCCTGCCGGGTCCCTAACTCATCCAGCCTCCCCACAAGCTGTGGGGTGGATGTCATTGTCCCATTCCCGGACAAGAAAGGCAAGACACCAAGTCACACTTAGTCTTCCACACCTGCTCCCCCTCCTGGGGAAACGGAGAGAAAGTGGCTTTGATGGTGACACTCTGCCAAACTGAGAGAATCTTATCACCTCTCAGGCCCTCTGCGCGTCAGCCTACATGGTAAGTGTGGCGAGCAGTGGTGGCTAGCCTGGGAGAGCCTGGGCTCAGCACTTGGCTTCCCTTCCACCAGGAAACTAAGGACACTGGGGAAACACAGTCCAGAGAGAGAATGGTGGGCTCGTGGGTGAAGCCTCCGAGGACTGGTGCTGCGAGGTCGAGCAAGCTCTGCTGGCTCCCTCAGCTTGGGTCCCTCCCCTGGGACGTGGGTCAGGAGAGAGCTCACAACCAGACTAAAGAGCCCACCTCGCAGGGCTGTGAGGCCGCTGCAGCCGCAGACAGACTTAAATCAGCACATACCGTTCCCTCCTGTCCTGGGCCATCGGATAAGTGAAGGTTCCACTACACACATGCGAGAGGGATTGCTGTTACTGTTGAGTGAACATTTGCCACCACCTTGTAAGGCTGGCGATGAGGATGCAGATCTCCTTAAAGGCTGCCTCCAGGCCCCTCTCTCGTTTCAGCTCTACCCTAGTCCTGCTCAGCCGCCTTCCTCATCTGAGGCTGGCCACCACTGCACACATCTTTGCTAAGACCAGAAACAGAGGCCTCAGCTCAAGTCCTTCCCTGCCGCCACCCTTTACCTGGGCCCTCTGGGGACCCTGTCAGCTCTACCCACTAGCTTTGTCTGCAGTGTTTCTCTATTTCAGTCACATCACCCGAGTTCAAAATCTTTCCAGCGAGTTTTCCAGTGCTAGAAAACTTGAGGGAACTTGTAGCCCAGGCTGGCCTCAAATTTTATGACAACCCTCCCACTCCAGCCTTCTGAGTGCTGGGAATCGGGTGAGCCGCTATGCCCAGATGCACTCCTCCTGCTTTCTGAGGACTCTTTGCCCCCGCCAATTCCTCTACCAACCTTCACACACACACACACACACACACACACACACACACACACACCCTCTGCCGCATCCCTTAGTTATAGAACCTCCTCCCCCAATAACTGCCGATAGGCTTTGCCCTAAGGCTGGGTATCTTCCCTGTTAAATCCTGCACATAATCCATACCACAGCATGTTTTGGAGTAACTGGGATTTCTCTCTCCCCATCACACACACGGCTGTGAACCCTACTACAACATATACCTGGGCTGGTCTTACTTACTGTGGTATCCCAAATAGCCACACGCAGAGATAGCCTAGTCAGTGCTTGCTGGATGAAGCCATAGGTGAGGAAGTGAGTCCAGGCACCTGCACAGTTATGGACAGGGGATCACATACCCTGATTTGCTTAGGGAGAGCAAGTGTTCACATGTCACTTCTGCATAGTAATAATGGTGTCCCTCTCATTCTCAGATACCCCAACTTGGTAACATGCTAGATCAGCAGCCCAGTTATTAGGAAGGAGAAAGGGTCTCGCTCAGAGAGTCTACTCTTCTCCAGTCTCACGTTCATTCCCATTTTTTTTCAAAGCATCCAAAGCTCTCTTTCTTCTGAAACCTTTCTTCTTTTTATATATTCTCCCTGGATTCATCCCAACCTCCCCCCCCAAAATACATGAGTATTCCATTTTCCCATTTCACTGCAAAAGTATACTCCTGGAGCGTTGCCATGGTGATCTAATATTCACTAACCTAGAAACAGTTGCCTAGGAAATGAATGATGTCACTTCCAGGAGATGTGTTTCTATAGTAACCATCTTGGTGGAATTCAGGGGGTGGCCATGAAAGTGAAGTAAGAAGAGGGCAGTTGTGGAAAAGATGAACGTAAGGAACAGAAGGAGGTAGGGAAGGAAGTGCAGGACAAGGCCAGGAAGGTGGGGACCATCCCCGAGCAGATCTCAGTCATGGAAATGTCTCTAGAGACCACAAAGACAAACTAAAAGGCAGGACTTACTATCACACCACCAGTTTAGAAGAGATGCCAAATGTGAGTCTTGCAAATAGTTTATCAGTAGACAGGCAGAGAGACAGAAGATTCTTTTCAGTCACCTTTAAAAGTATTTATTTATTTATTTATTTATTTATTTATTTATTCATTTATCTGGGGGAGACTCATGCCATGGTCTACACATGGGCAGACGACAGCTTGTGGGAGTCAGTTCTCTGCTTCTATCATATGGGTTCAAGAATCGACTCAGGTCGGCGGACTTGGTGCAAGTGCCTTTAACAGGTGAGCCCTCTGAATGGCTCATTGGTCATTTTCCTGAAATTCCAAGCTCTACATAAACACAGTAAACTGTGAGTTGTATTCCAATAGGAGAAAACCTGAGTGTCCTTTTCATTTTCTTAGTGTATGTACATATAGTTACACATGTGTACAGACACACACACACATGTAATCTCACCTGAGTTCTGTAAGAACAAGCTTCATGTCTGTGTCAATTGACCAAGGCATCTCAAGCCCCCCAGCCCCAATGCTTACTACCTAGTAGCAATCCAGTGAGACTATTGAGTGGAGAAGAAATGATGTCAGTGTGTGGTAAAGAGCCACAGTCCTAGACCCCAAAATGGGCTCACAAGAGGAGTCAAGAACAGGCTCAAGTGGGTTAAGCCGAGAAGGCTCGGCAGTTAAGAACACCAACTGCTCTTCCTGAGGTCCTGAGTTCAAATCCCAGCAACCACATGGTGGCTCACAACCATCTGTAATGAAATCTGATGTCCTCTTCTGGGGTATCTGAAGACAACTACAGTGTACTTACATATAATAAGTAAACCTTTAAAAGACAGAGAGAGAGAGAGAGAGAGAGAGAGAGAGAGAGAGAGAGAGAGAGAGAGAGAGAAATGGCCTTATAGGATTTGAATAGTGCAGAACAAAGTCCTTCCAGAAGGATCAGTAAAGATTTATATAAAAGTAAGACAGAAGGGCTAGGTGCAGTCAATAAAGGAGCTGTTCCACAAGAACAAGAGCCCGTTTATCACTCAAAACTCTCTTTAAAAAAATCCAGAAGTGACAGCCCATGCCTTTAATCCCAGCCCCAGGAAGGTAGAGAGAGGAAGAACCCCAAGACTAATTCTAGTCAGTTGCTCTAGTTGAATCAATGGGCTCTGGGTGGAGTAAAACTGTCTCAAAAATTATGGTGGAGAGTGACTGAGGAAAGCACCTGCTATCATATGCACACGTGTGCACCCCGTATGTGAACATGTCAGGCACACACACCAGGCTGAGTGCGCAGGCGGAACAGGTTTGATGAAGCTGCACTTGATCTGGTGCCATTGCTCCCCACTGCTGAGCTGCACTGTCACTGTGTGACCTACAGTATCCTTTCTCAGAGGAAAGGCATTAAGGCCTGATTTCAGGATATGCCCAAGAATGTAGGTAAAACTCTGAGAAGCCAAACTAGTTAAAAAGGCAAATGAAAGCCAAGAGTGACAAGGCCGGCAAGCAGAGGGGTCTTATCAAAGATGTCTCCTCGGCAACAACGCCAGGTCCTCTTTTGAAGCTTCAAATTGTTTCTGTGCACTTATGAAAGCAACAGTGATATGGGAAAGCAAGGACCTTGAAGTCTCGCAAAGCACCAGGCCTTCTGGCTATTTAAGCTTAGGAAAGTCACTTTCCTGGGTCTCAGAATTCTAAACACTTTTCTTTCTTTTTTGCTGGGGATGGAACCCAGAGCCTTGGTCATGCGAGGCCAGCCCTCTACCACTAAATTACATCTTCAGCCCTTGAGTTTTGGGAGTGGAGAGAAGGGGGTTGGTGGTGGTTCTTGAGACAAGGTTTCTCTGTGTAGCTCTGGCTACACTATGAAACTCACTATGTAGACCTCGAACTGGCTGGCCTCCAATTCAGAGCGCCTGCCTGTCTGTCTCCCAAGCACTAAGATTAAAGGCATAAGCCACCGCTGTCCAGCCTCAGTCCTTGAACTCTTAAGATTTATTTGGGGGAGGGGGGGCAGCAAGCAGGATATATATATATATATATATAGTGTGTGTGTGTGTGTGTGTGTGTGTGTGTGTGTGTAAGTAAATATAATTCTGTGTGGGGTGTATACACTTGAGAGTAGGTGCCCACCGAGGCCAGAAGAGGGTATCAGATGCCCTGAAACTGTGAAGGCCTAACATGGATTGCTGGGAAACTAATTTTCTCAAGGACTGGACTTGTTTAAGTACCCAACATTAACATTAAACATTAACATTATTTAGTTCTCTTTAGCCTGAACTAAATAAAGTCTCTCTTACCAAGATGACTTGCTCACAGGATAGCAAGTATCCTTTCCCCTTCATTCATGATAGCTTCTGTCCTCTAGAATAGCCTGGCAGGTGCAGCGTGGGAAATGACACTACTGATCTGCAGCTCACCCAACCTGTGGACTTCCTGCTGTTCTGGACACCATCGAGGTCTACAGGGCAGTGGAAGTGAAGAGAAACAACTTAGGGCAATAGACTGGTCTAAGTTCAAAGAGAAGGAGAATCCAGCCAGGTGGACTCCAGTGTTCTGTTAGATCTTGACAGAACACATTCTTGTGTATAGGATGTCAGCTTGGAGATGGGAAGCAGCACACACTGGCCAGCCATTGGTATCTCTGAGGTTTAATCGCAGATAGCCATGGTATAGGAGCCATGATGAGGGCTGCTCCACATTTAAAACGTTAGCCCCGAG
This sequence comes from Apodemus agrarius, assembly GCA_964023405.1. NCBI lineage: Eukaryota > Metazoa > Chordata > Mammalia > Rodentia > Muridae > Apodemus > Apodemus agrarius. The sequence goes on from OZ030016.1 coordinate 75,031,579, forward strand.
CTCCTGACCCTGAGAGGCCTTCCTGCCTTGGCCTCCCAATTAGCTGGACTGTAGGCTAACACTGCCATAGCCAGCTTTACGGCCCAGTTTTGGTTTTTTGTTTTGAGAAACATTTTCATGTATTCCAGACTGATCTGGAGCTTACTACTCAACTGAGAATTGCCTCCAATGCAAAAGAAATACTTTAATCAGGCAGCAACACAGTCCACTACACTTAGGCTACAGCACCTTATAGCTCCTTCTTGGCTCCTCTCAAGAAACCCCACTTATGCCAGGCATGGTGGTACATGCCTTTAATCCCAGTACCTGTGAGGCAGAGGCAGAGGCAGAGGCAGAGGCAGAGGCAGAGGCAGAGGCAGAGGCAGAGGCAGAGGCAGAGGCAGAGGCAGAGGCAGAGGCAGAGGCAGAGGCAGAGGCAGAGGCAGAGGCAGAGGCAGAGGCAGAGGCAGAGGCAGAGGCAGTCAGATCTCTTGAGTTTGAGGCCAGTCTGGTCTATACAGTAGTTTCAGACAGCCAGTTATAGAGACCCTGTTTTTAAAGAGAGAAGAATCATTGGTGGGAAGTCTCCATCCATGTGGGTGAGAAGCCGAGTGAGCTCAGGCTCATCAAGCCTGTCCCCAGCTGAGCCATTTAACACTTTTCATTTTATACAACTTAACCCCCCCTCCTCTTTTTTTAGTTTTACTTAAAACTTTCGTGTATCTTTTTGAGACAGGATCTATTTATTAAAGCCTGGGTTCACTATGTAAACCAGGCTGGCCTCAAACTGCTCCTGCCTCTTTAGGGCTGGGATTAAAGGCATGTACCACACTTGGCTAAAACTATTCACTAAAAATTAGTTCAGGGCCCCAGGTTGCACCCCCCTAATTAGCATTGTATAATATCACTTTGGAAAGTATACTGTCAGTATTATGTACTGTCCACCCTCAAGTAGCTCAACCACCACCTTCCTGACGTTAGCCCCGAGCTCCTGACCCTGAGAGGCCTTCCTGCCTTGGCCTCCCAATTAGCTGGACTGTAGGCTAACACTGCCATAGCCAGCTTTACGGCCCACGCCTTACAGCGGCTCCCTCCCTACCGCAGAGGGCAGCGCTTTGCTTGCCTCATTTATAAGCATCGGTTAACAAGAACAGTGGATAGAGAACTGTTATTTGATAGAACACTACTGTGTGCTTTAAAATATGTAATTAAGACAGAGGACAGCAGAAGTCTGAGTATTACATACATATGACTAATGCTGTGATGTTTGGGAAGGAGGAGAAAAAAAAAAATCAAGGTCAGGCACAGGTAATATCCCCAAAGCAGCATTTATTTACTCTTTTAAGTCCAAAACATTTATTTTAGCAGTCTGGCATTTCATAACCACCCATCATGATTGACACAGTTTGACACACATGATGCTGTCAGGGTACACAAGAACAATAGCCAAAGAGTTACAAAAAATAAATCCATGATTCTTAATCACAATCAAAAAAAAAGTTACACATATCAAAAACTTCTGATGCATTGCATTGAAAAGAAGGTGTGCGCACATCCTAATTTAAAGAGGCACAGCAGGGGCTGCTGAAAGCTCACAAGAAACAGTTTGTAAAGCTGATGGTGAAGGAACAAGTTGTCGCTGTGTCAGTTTCCATTAGCTGAAGGGAGGGGTGAGAGGGTCAAATTCATTTTTGCATGCACAAGATGTACTGCTTAACAAAACACTATCAGCTTGTTTTAAATAGCAGCCATAGCCTGTGTTGGCTAATTCTCCTTTCTACACTCAATTACCATCACCTGGATTTGCTATAGACCAACAGACATAATTAAATGCCTCATTCAGAACACACTTCTCTGCACAACTCAAAAAGGGAGCGCCATGTGGCTCAAAGCAACCATCGGTCCAGCAAATGCCCATGAGGGTTTATCTGAAACTGCTTCCCAAGGGACAGGAGGGCAGATCTGAATAGCTGTGCTGCCAATATGGATAGGTTTAGCACTAGATATAGTGATTGTGGCAAGGAAGAATCAGTGATAATGGGGGTCGTGGGTGAAGGAGGGGCAGGGACCTGAAGGAGCTTCAGTTGCCTTCTCCTGCTTCTTCGTCCTGCTGGTCACTCGTCCAGAGAGTGAGGTTGTCTCGCAGCAACTGCATGATGAGAGTGGAGTCCTTATAGGAATCCTCGTTTAATGTGTCCAGCTCAGCTATAGCATCATCAAAGGCTTGCTTGGCTAAGAGGCAGGCCTGCTCTGGTGCATTCTGGATCTCGTAGTAGAACACAGAAAAATTGAGGGCCAGGCCAAGCCGGATGGGGTGCGTTGGCTGCATGTGCTCTTTGCTGATTTCAAAGGCTTCCTTATACGCGGCCTCAGAAGCTTCAACCACACTGTTTTTCTTCTCCCCAGAAGCCACCTCTGCCAGGTAGCGGTAGTAATCGCCCTTCATTTTCAGGTAGAACACCTTGCTCTCATACTGAAAATCATTGCAGTTCTTGATAAGGAACTTGTCGAGCAGAGCCAAGACATCATTGCAAACTGTCTCCAGCTCCTTCTCAATCTTCTCCCGGTAGGCTTTAACTTTCTCCAACTTCTTCTCATTTCCATCTGCCATGGTTTTCTGCTCAATGCTACTAATCACCCTCCAAGAAGATCGCCTGGCACCAACTACATTCTTGTAGGCCACAGAGAGGAGATTTCTATCTTCATTAGATAGTGGTTCATTCAGCTCTGTCACCTGCAAAACATCATAGGTAAACATAAGAGGACAAAGCCTGAGTATGCAGAGAATCATCCCTTCGACATGAGAAACAACAGGTAGTGGCATATGCCAATGACTTTAGTATTTCAACATAACTATCAATCTTTTTCAAAATGGAGCCAGGTACAGAAGCATATGCTACTGTGATCTCAGTACTCAGGACATGATGGGGCCTAAGGGAATTCATTATTATTTAAGTCTAATGTTGGTGTGGCTGAAAATAAGGCTCAATGAGTTAAAAATGCTTGCTGTTCTTGCAGAAAGCTAGTGTTTGGTTCTCTTGGAGAGAACCCAGTACTCATGGCGGCTGGCTCACGATTACTGATGACTCCAGCTCTGGGAAGATCTGACACATACCCCCCAACACCCAAAGATTTTTGTTTGTCTAAGACATGGTTTCTCTGTGTAGCCCTGGCTATCCTAGAACAGGCTAGCCTCAAACTCAAGAGATTTACCTGCTCTACCTCCCAAGAGATGGAATTAATGCCCAGAATTTTTTTGTTGTTGTTGTTGTTGTTGTTCTCATTGTGGTAAAGGAATGGCTAAATGGGTATCATGGAAGGTGGTACACTGCTCTAAAGACTTGACTCTGTGGTATTATTTGAGTGTACCTCCAGGCCTCACCCAAACTAAGAGGAAAGTACATTAAAAAGCACCCAACACTACTGAAAGGAAACAATATGACTTTAGCAGCCATCTTCTCCCCCCGCCCCAAACTGTATAACTGGAATTGAGGTGGCCATAACATTTTCAAACTGCTTACTTTAAATGAAAATATTCAATTTTACCAGCTACAACTTTTCTTGGTTTTCTATGATGTCAATTCCAAGTAAACCAGCTAAGGGTTAACAGAGCATTAGATTTTGCTATGGACTAACTGTGTCCCCCAAAAATTTATATTAAAATCCTACTCTCTGGTACTTGCTGTGACCTTATGTGAAAGCATTAAGTTTTGTAGATACAAAAGATCAATCTATACCCCCCAATGACCCCAATTCCTATAAGGAAAGCAAGATTTGGAGACAAATACACAGGCATAGTACACCACGTGACATGAGAAGCAGAGACCAAAATGACAGTGCCTTTTAAGTCAGGAACACCAAGGATTGCCAGACATCACAATAGGCTGAGGCAAGGAAGAATTCTTCCCTGGGTCTTCAGAGCAAGCACTAACTTGCAAGCATCTGAATTTCAGATCTCTAGCTTCCAAAATCTATAGAATATTTCTACTGTTTTCAGCTACTCAATTTGTGGGGTTTTGTTGTTTTGCTTGGCTAGTTGTTTTTTTTTTTCTTCAAGAGACTGGGTTTCTGTGTAGCAGCCCTTGGCTGTCCTAGAACTCACTTTGCATATTAGGCTCACATTTTTTAATATAGGCGTCTGAAGAGGTCAGAGATGCCAGAATGCCCAGAGCTGGAGTTATTGGTTTGGTGGCTGTGAACCACCTGGTGCTAGGAATTGAACTTGGGTCTCTATTAGAGTCTATAAAGTCCTCTTTAAGAGCAGTATGCATTTTCTACTCTTCAGAAAAACCTTCCCATTTTTATAAAAGCCAGCTTCTCCCTTTTTTTTTTTTTTTTTGGAGACAGGGTTTGTGTAGCCCTGGCTGTCCTGGAACTCACTATGTAGACCAGATGGTCTTTGAATTCTCATAGATCCAATTGCCTTGGCCTCTTGAGAGTGGGGACTAGAGGCATCTCTCCATTTCTTAAAAACAAAACACAAAACAAATAACAAAAGCAGTCTCTGTGTCAGCAGTTTAACTGTTGTCTTTATGTAACTCCACCTCTGGCTATTCCAACTCTCTGCTCTAAGATTACACAGCATTATTAAAAGTCACAAATAACACAGTCTGTTGTTAACTCATTTATCTTCCTATGACACCATGTGCTTACTCAGAAATCTCTAAGGGCCTCCTCCCACTACTCATAAGGCAATAAACTGGATAAAAATAGACCCAGTGCCAAAAACAGAACAATGACTAGAAAAACTTAAAAGTTCTTAATCTTAATGGGAGACATCCATTACCAAACAAAATACTGAGCAAACAAAACTGACATAGAAGTCTGGCATGAATGGTAACACAGGCCCACACAGCTACTTGGGAAGCTGAGGCAGGAGGATTGTGATTTCAAGCCTTACTTAGGCTAAGTTACAAGCTCGAGACCAGCACATATAACTAACACTCAGATTAATGCTGGTCAAATGAAAACATCATTAGGGGACAACTTGGACTTGTCTTTGCCTTGCTTGTGACATCACTCAACCCAAACACTGGCACTACTGCACATTACTGTCTCTGAAGGCCCAGGACTAGTGGTTTCAGAAGCTCTGCTGTTCTGATGGTAGAAGTGTCTACTCCTATGGCAGAGGGACAGAATATTAGTGAAAAAAAGAAGAGTGAAGAACACTAAAATGCTGCCATTAGGCTGCCTCCAAGAGGGACACCCGGAGACATCAGTAGACACCTTGGGGCTCCCACAATGAAATCAAAATGGAGAGACAACTAAGAGAACGATTTCTTAAATTTTTGTGCACACGCACGCACACACACACACTCTCAAACAGTCAGGAGTGCACCACAGTGTGTGTGTGTGTGTGTGTGTGTGTGTGTGTGTGTGTGTGTAGAGAACAACCTCAGGTACCGTTCCTCAGGCATCACACATCTTTGAGACCCTCTGAGGGAGGGTTTCTCTCAATGGTTGGAACTCAGTAAGTAGTCTGTGCTAGAAGACCAGTGAGCCTGTCTCTGCTTTCCCAGCTCTGGGTTATAAGCATTTGCTCACTGTCTGGTTCTGCTGCTGTTTTTAATGTGGGTTCTGGGACCCATCTCAGCTCCTTATGTTTGTATAAGCACTTTAACAACTAAGCCATCTTACCAGTTTTGACAAGTACAATGGAACAACTCACAACAAGAACAGCAGTTCAACCCTTTCTTTCTTTCTTTTTTTTTTTTTTTTTTTTTTTTTGCTTTTCGAGACAGGGTTTCTCTGTGTAGTCCTGGCTGTACTGGAACTCACTCTGAAGACCAGGCTGGCCTCGAACTCAGAAATCCGCCTGCCTCTGCCTCCCAAGTGCTGGGATTAAAGTCGTGCACCACCACCTCCCGGCTCAACCAATCCTTAATAATTACTATAATAAAGACTTCAGGCCTTCAGAACAGAAAAGGTTCAGACCTACATACTTCCCCTTCATATTGTCTACTGTAGCTAAGCCACAACTAGTAGATTCTATTTTTAATCAAACTTGGCAGATATATTTAGTAAGTATAAACTGCTTAGTAAGTACACTTATATATAAAGTCACTAGAACAATGGTTAGTATGGCAGAACATACATCAGAAACTATCCTGTAACTTCATGGGACATTGTACAACACAAAAGTTAAGAACTGAACATTTCAAATTCTGGCTTCACAACTATTTGACCAAGACAAAATTAACCATTAGACATCTCATCTGTAAAATGGTGCTATTACAAACAGTATCGGCAGACACCTGTTTTAACATTATGTGAGGCTGAGGGAGTTAACCAGTGGTAGAGCATATGCTTAGCACACACAAGGCCCTGTGGTTTGATCCCTAGCACTAGGCAAATTAGTATAAATAAAACAGTAAGTCCATGGACTAACAGCTACCATCCAATAAGTACCTAAAAGTAAAGCAATAAATCCACAAACTTGCTGATTACAATACAGAAAACACTGAGGTACCCCTCCAAAACTTGTTTTTACTGTTTTTAGACCATCTAAGTAGCTCAATCTAGTCTTGAACTCACAATAATTGTGCAAGCTCAACTTCTCAAGTGCTGGGATTATAGGGATGAGCCATCAAACTTGGCCCATAACACATTTCTAAAGGAAAGGTGTAGCACAACTGTTTCCTCAGCTTATATATTGGTGAAGATACAACTTCAATGTCCAGCTAGTGGACAACGGGTCTCTCCTAGTTTTCATTTATTTCAAACAGCACTAAAGTGGCTTTCACACTAGTCATAAGTGGTGGCTCACACCTTTAATCCCAGTACTTGGGAGGCAGAGACCAGTTTGGTTCACTTAGGGAATTTCAAGTCAGCTGGAGGGACATAAGAACCTGTCTCAAAAAAAAAAATGTCATATAGTCAGTTTTTGTCACACCTTAAAAACTGCACAGGATCCTCCTTCCCTGGCATTCACTCTTGACACAGCACCTGCTTCTCCCGTTCCTCGCCATCTCCCAGCCTCTGGCAATAAGAGCCCCTTAACCTCTTCTTGTCTAACTCATGTTCCCTTAAATGCAGTTTTGCGTCCTGAACTTCATGTTCATCAAATCCAACATCTTTCTTCATGCTCTGCCAACACAAAAGGCTGCAGCAGCTGGGTGTGACAGCAGCCAGTAAGCCTAGCGCTCAGGAGGCACAGGCAAGATGATTGTGGGTTTGAAGTCAGTGAGGCTTAAGACTTAAGTACAACACTGTGTTTTCGTTTTATAATTTCACAATGACCACTTATGTTTTGATATAATTGATTCTGGAATAGAAAATGTTACTGAATTATGTCCACCTCTCTACCTACCTATATTCACCGGAGGCCTCGTTTTCTTTTTTCCTGATATCCCAGTCCTCCTACAGTAACATTTTTATCCCAATTAATAAGCTTACTTCAGAGTCCACATTAAACTCCACCGACCTGGCAAGGTATGAGATCAGGAAGAGCTTGAAGGTCTCTACTGAGCTTCTGTTTAGAAACATTTGTTGACTTTTCATATAAATTCCAACCCATCTGAAGGAACACCACTATTTCTCATGTACTGGAGGGAGGATGCTGAAGAATCAAAACTGGGGTCCTCAGCATACTAGGCCAAGGGCTCTACCACCCGAGCTCCAAATCCAGCCAAAAGTCTTAAGGTTTGCCACTACTGTCCTCCAGGTGACGCTGCTGGATTAAGAAACGTCATTATAAGGCAATATGATTAAACCGTTTAAATTAAGAAAGAAAACCTTGAAGATTAAAGACAAAAAAATGACTTGTTAGTAACACAAACATTCCTAACTTTATACTTCAGAGCCCCTGAAGCCAGGAGAACTAACTTTCAAGGTCAGAGCAGTGGTCTTGGCTCTTCCATCAAGCCAATGTCCTGTTCCACTCTCTCTAGAACTTACCTGCTTTTCAACTGCCTGAAAGAAAGCCCACATAAACCCAGAGGGAAGCGAGGCATGGTGGAGCACACCAGTGATCCCAGCATGACAGGTAAAGGCAGGATCATCTAGAGTTCAAGGCCAACCTCATCTATTTACTGTGCTTGTGGCCAGCTTGAGACGCATGAAACCCTATCTAAAAGGGGGAAAATTAAAAAACAATATAAGTTTACTAGAATTCACTCTTCCCAGAGGCTTTAATTAAGGTTTACTAATGGATGACTCATTAACATTTATTAAGAATTTCATCTACAAACTACACCAACAGGCAAAATGAGATAAAAGTATATCCCACTAATATAGGACAAACATAAATTCTTATAGAAAATACTCCTCATTTTTAACAGTTAATTTGAGGGACTGGTTTACCATTCATTAATTTGATGGTACAAATATTAAATTCTCAGTGTTTGGTGTCTTTTCCAACTCATAAATCATTTTGGACATAGATTATAAATTATAGATTATACAAAGGTCCATTAGCTTTTGCAAAATGTTACCTTAATGCCTCAGAGAACATCTGTGGATACAAGCAGGAAATTGCAGAACATTCTTCAAGGCCATTTAGAAACACCAGAGGGCCCCCCCAACTGTTTTATTCTTGTAATCTCTCTCTAGTCTTTCCTTCCTTTCCACCTCAGAAAGGTTGATAGATCCAGCTATGTGATGGCCATTTTCCCTTTACTGCATATCATCCTCACTCCCAGAAGGCCTCCTTAAACTGTGGCCTTCAAGTCCCACTCACATATTGAGCAAAGGCCTCCTAGCCCAGCTGTGCAGGGAGAGGCCTCAACCTGCATAATTCCAGAAACATTTAGTAGTGACTGGTGTGTGGATAGAGGTGGTTTGCAGGACTCACTGTAGTAATATCAGTCTTGTTGCCAAAAAATTTCGCAAAACTGTATTTTAAATTTATTTTCTTAAAGAATCCACAATTTCTTAAAATCTAGACCCCAAATCTAGAACATTCCCTGGTATAAATGAATGCTTCTAACCAGAACAGCATACCATAATGCTGAAATCAGTGGAACCAAGCAACCAACAAATGGCCTGTGATGGTGCTGGGTTCCAGAGACATTTTGCTGAATGTGTACCAGGACACTAGAGGAACGATAACTTGATTATCGATCTTACCTGGGAAATCCTAAATGTTGGCCTCAATTTTCTAGTTTATGTAGTATCAATATACAATTTCCAAATTAAATTTGTATCTGGGTTTAAGAAATCCTTTTAAACACCAGCCATAGGTCATATGAGCTACAATCCAGGCCAGTTAATACTTAAGTCTGCTAAAAAACTGCCCAAGGACTGCTAAAATGCATATTTCTGAGTCTCACCCTCAAAAATGTTTATGTATTTAGAAGTCTAAGGTGGAGTCCAAGGAGATTTTCTCCCTAGTCTGAAGAGCTAGGTGGCCATAGTTTTAATTCTGCCACTGTGTGACCTTGACAAGAAATATTCTTTTAGAAAAAACCCAGGATGATATGAAGAGTCTATAGTGGTGTGGTAACAGAACTCAAGTATCAGATAGGCAGGTGGGCTCTAACCTAAGATATTCACTAGGGTGTGGCTGGGCATGTCTCCTTTACCGGAAATCTAGCTGCAGAATCCATCTATGAGGGTCTCAGGAATGCAAGGGCATCCAGGTTCGCTTCATTTTCATTTCATCTCCAGGAGGGCACAGCACTGACCGATGGGCTGTATGCAGGGACCCACACCCTCCTTCACGCCTATGACTGCTGAGAAAGGGATCTTCCCACACAAAGCCAGACCCGAGGTGTGGAAAATGGGGGGAAATAAAACCAACTTCAGACAAGCAAAGCAAACAGGTCGTGGCAGAGAAAACCAGGAGACGGGTCTCCACTCGCGGATGAGTCTTTATTATGAACGATGGACGGCAATCGCGCTTCGCCCCAGGTCCGGCAGAAGGGTCTAGAAGCAGGAACGCGACTTCCTCCTTTCCTCGGGTGCCCCCTCCCCCACCAGGGCTCCGAGCTAGGACACGGCGACCCCCGCCCGCCAGCCTCCGAGAGGCCTCCCGGGGAGACCCCGCCCGGCCAGGCCTCAGGAAATGGAGAGTCCGGCGGCCGCCGCGCCCAAAAGGTGGCCGTACGCGGGGAGAGAGCCGCCGCCCAGGCCCGGGCCACCCCGCCCCGCAGCCCCCGGCCGCCCGGCTCCCGGCGCGCTCACCGCCTTCATGGCGGAGGCCATGTCGTCGTAGCGCTCCGCCTGCTCCGCCAGTCGCGCCCGCTGCAGCAGCTGCTCTCGGTCCCCCATTTCGCTCGCGACTCGGCCTCGCCTCGCACGCCCGCAGCGCCTGCTCGCTCGCTCGCCCGCCCGTCCGCTTCCCGGTCGCCGCCGCGCACGCGCACTGGCTCGCCGGCTGGCGGGAGGCTGAAGGCTGGGCCGCCGCTCGCGCCTTCTCGCTGGCTGGCAGCACACGCTGTGGCGAGCGCCGCGGAGCCGCCGAGAGAGGATAGGGGGCGCCGCGGGCGGGCGGGGAGGACGCGACCACGCCTGCGCACTCGGAGCGGCCCGGCGAGAGCCACTGGAGGGGGCGGGGCGGCCCAGCCCTAACGGTCTTTTTTTTAAGGTGACGTCACCTACTATAAATAGCAGCGGCTAGGGCTGTGCTGGAGAGCTGCGCAGGCGCTTTTGGAGTGCTGCATTTTACCGCCGCAGCGTTGGAGGGTGGGGAGCGGTTGGGGCGCGGCGATGGTGGTTCCACTGGCAGGCGTTGTCGCAGCCCAGGCCTGGAAAGCGCCACAGAACCCAAGACAGAGCTCAGGCTTGAGAAGCAGATACCCACAGATAGCCCTGTATGGAGAAGCCTAGGCGCCCCGGCCCCGGACTGAAGGGCGGCTTTGCACGGGGGTGGCCACACCCAGCGCTTTGGTCAGCTCCGGCAGGCAGCGGCGTGGGGTGGGTCCTGCCCTTTGGGACAGTCCCTCACAGACACACTAGAATCCATCATACTGCAGAGTGGCGCTGCCATCCTTAAAACTGACCTTGGGCCAGCTCCGGCTTGCACAGGAAGGGACAGGTAGTTTGGCAGAGTGGAGTAGCAGCGTTCAGGGTATACCTCGGGGAGCTGGCCTGGTGCTGGGCCTTGACTAGCACTAACCTATTCCATACAACCACTCCAGGAAGGGCACAGCACGCCCCCCATTCTTCAAAGCAGAAGTGCAATCTACGACCCTAGTAAAGCTAGGAAAGCCAAAAGTTGGCAGCCAGCTGGGTCGACTTAGCCTGGTTCAAATCTTTTTAGGGAATCAGTGATTCTAGGTCAGAGGTGCAGTGTTGGCCTGGAGGGCCTGAGGTGTATCCTCAGTGGATGAGGGAACAAAAATACAAGATCACATATCCTCTGTGGAGGGACCAAAATCTGGTTTCAGTATCTTCTTGGACTTAAGTGGGGATGGACTGGCCACTAAGCCTCCATCACTCCTGTCATTCTGGGGTAAGGGTCCCCGGGCTGGGCCTCAAGCTAGAAAAATCTGCAATAAAAACAGAAAAACAGCCTGGCATGGTGGAGCATGCCTTTAATCCCAGTAGCCAGGAAACAAAAACACAGGCAGGCAGATCTCTTGAGCTCTAGGCCAGTCAGGGATACACAGAGAAACCATGTCTGGAAAAACCACGACACACAGACACACACAAAACCAGGGTTGTTACAGAGAAAAAGAGAACACACACACACACACACACACACACACACACACACACACTGCTGTTACTGCTGTTACACAGAGAGAAACCTTGTCTGGAAAAACCATGCTCACACATAAAAAAATCATGTCCAATGTAGCACAGAAGGGGTCTTAGGAATGTGAGGACTGTGTGTGCTCATGTTGAAGACTCCTCAGGAGCCGTGTTTTGGGGTTTTTTTTTTTTTTAAATATGTACATAGAAAATTTAAAGCTTTTTTTTTTTTTTTGGTTTTTCGAGACAGGGTTTCTCTGTGTAGCCCTGGCTGTCCTGGAACTCACTCTGTAGACTAGGCTGGCCTCGAACTCAGAGATCCGCCTGCCTCTGCCTCCCAAGTGCTGGGATTAAAGGCGTGCGCCACCACCGCCCGGCTAAAGCTTTTTTTTTTTTTTTTTTTTTTTTTTTTAATTATATATACTTGGGTAGGAGGCAGGCATAAAGGGTGACAGGGGTGTGTGCAGAGGTCGGAGGACGACTTGTAGGAGTCAGTTATCTCTACCCTGCGAGTCCTAGGGAGGGGTTCAGATCGTCCGGCTTAACTGCAAGTGCCTTCTCTGGCTTTGTTATTGTGAGGTTTTGTTTTATACAGGTCTCCCACTTGGCCTGGAACTCACCAGTTGGGCTCCGCTGGCCGGCCTTGGAAGCCCAGGAATCCACCAGCCCTCGAATCCTCTTCACGGAAGTTCGAGCACGTTCCACCACACCTGGTTTCTTACTACTGGGTAGTGGGGAATCAGACCGAGGCTTGTGCAGAAGGTACTTTCCCTACACGGAGCTCTGTCTCCAGCTCACCGAGATCTTTACTGAGCACCTGAGCTCAGCGCTGCAGTAACCCCAGGAAAGGTGCAAGTCTCCCTCTGAGGAGACCTGAACACAAAAGCAGTTAGCTGGCCCTGGAAGGAGATATGAGAATGCAGATCTAGGGGTGGGGAGCGGAGTCAGCTTAAAGGGGATCGTGGGGGGTCTTAAAAACTAAGCTTGACATGATTTTTTTCATTATTTTTGAGACAGGGTCTCATGCTTTCTAGCCCTGACTGATCTGGAACTTACTGTATAGACCAGGCTGGTCTTTAAATTACAGAGTTTCACCTGCCTCTGTCTCCCAATTGCTAGGGTTAAAGACATGCACCACCACACTGGGCTGTCACACTTTTTTGATTGTTCGTTTGTTTCTAGACATGGGTTTCTCTGTGTAGCCCTGGATGTCCTCTGTAGAACAGGCTGGCCTCGAACTCACAGAGACTCAGCTACCTTTGTCTCCTGAGTGCTGGGACTAAAGGCGTGTGCCACCACCTTATCACCTGTCACTGTCACACTCTTTTTTTCTTTATTTATTTTATTTGAATACACAGTTACTGTCTTCAGACACACCAGAAGAGGGCATCAGATCTCATTACAGATGGTTGTGAGCCACCATGTGGTTGCTGGGAATTGAACTCAGGACTTCTGGAAGAGCAGTCAGTCTCTTAACCTCTGAGCCATCTCTCCAGCCCCCGCCGCCCCCCCCCCAACACACACACACACACTATCACACTCTCAAGATACTTGTTAGGGGAAATATTGGCCTGGTTTGTTAACCTTGATCTGAATCAGTAAAGGCGACTCTTCAAATATGATGGAACTTTACAGATGGAGACCTTCTGGCCACTCAGATCGCAGCTCCTGGCAGCCAAGTCCTCGGCTATTTGAAAGGTTGTTTCTGTTACATTGTTACATTGTTACACTGAAACAGTCTCACACATAACCCGGGCTGGTCTCAAACTTGTGATTCTCCTACCATCCCCGCTGGAGTTGTGGGCACATGCCACCAGCAAGCCTCAGTTTGTGAGCCTGGCATGAGCCAGTTGCACCTTTCCTGGGGTTACTGCAGCGCTGAGCATGTAGGCTCTCAGTAAAGATCTTGGTGAGCCAGACACAGAGCTCGTGTAGCCCGGGGGCTGCTCCCCATCCGTCACCCAGCGGTAAGAACCCAGCCAGGCCGTGCTGGGGAGGTAGAGGCAAGTGGACTCTTTGGATGTTGTGGCCACCCGTCGTAGTCTAATTGGTGGACAGTTAGCCTTCTGTAAGGATGGAGGGCCTGAAAAGCGGGATAGCACTCAAGTCCTGGGTTGCAGCCTGCTCTTAAGCCTACAGCCCTTAAGCACGGCTTCTCCTCCTCCTCCTCCTCCTCCTCCTCCTCCTCCTCCTCCTCCTCCTCTTCCTCCTCCTCCTCCTCCTCCTCCTCCTCCTCCTCCTCCTCTTCCTCCTCCTTCTCCTTAAGTATAGAATAGAGTTTATTCAGGGCATGGGGAGGGGAGTTAAGAGGGTAGTAGAGGCAGAGAGAGAGAGAGCAGAGTAGAGGCTGGCCATGAGCATATGGAAAGAGGGGGGAAGGGAAGCAGAAAGAGCAAGAGCGGAGAGGAGTGCCCTAAGTGCTTCCGAGTGGCCTGAGATTGGTTGACAGTGAAAATACCATAGAACTGTGAGTGTGGACACTTGACGTTGATGGTGCTGCAGTTTGGACATTTCTGCAGTTTTCATTCCCAAAGAAGCAGTGCTTCCGAGGCAGAGCCTGGTGGGAAGTGTTGAGGTTCCCGAGGGCGCCTCCCCCATAAATGGATTAATACCAGGTAGAGAAGGATGGGGAAGGCTATCCTGGGCAACAGTGTGGAGATGACAAGCCCTGTTTTAGAAAGAGCAATATATTCGCTTCTCAGCCTTTTGGCTAAGATCAAGTGTAGAAAGAGCAATATTTGGGCCGAGCAGCGCTGGTGCACACCTTTAATCCCAGCACTCAGGAGGCAGAGGGATCTCTGAGTTTGAAGCTAGCCTGGTCTAAAGAGCAGTTGTGGGATAGCCAGGGCTACACAGAGAAACTGTCTTGGAAAACAAAAACAAAAACTCCCAAACAATGAAACAGGGCCTTGATGTCACCCTGCCTCAGCCCCAAGTACTGGGATTACAAGCATGTGACACGACGGTTGGCCCCACCAAGTGTCTCAGGTCCATCCTGGCTCTGTAGTCCCCTGCTGGGCCCTATTTTGAGCACAGTGCTACTGACTGCTCCTCAGCATGATTGGATTCCCAAAGCATCGCCAGAACCTTCCAACCAGAGTCCAGTGACCCAAAGAGGTGTGGCCTGGTTCTGTTACCACCGCCCCCTCCCCCCCTCCCACCAATATCAGATACTCTGGTACACTCTGAAGTGCTTGAGATGTCTGGACACCAAAGAACATATTACAGAAAAGACCTAATACTGTTCTAGAGAGGTGGCAGTAGCGGTTGGCACGGTTACCATTACCATTACCATGTCACCAAGATGGATCTCCTTGCCACACCCCAACGCAGTCAGCTTGCTGCCAAGGTGACTTTTCTGATTCCTCAGCCCATGGTAATTACCACTGTCAGTAGCAGCATCAACAGCTCAAGCTGATCTATCCCTTCCCGTGTCCTCGGCGGCAGCAGGGTAGTGACTTTACCCTCACATATTGTCTCACAGTCTCACTTGGAGAAAGCTTGTCGCCCTCAATAAGCAGAGGGAAGCTGGAGACCCGGAAGGGTCGGGTATTCAACATCTAAGCTTCTCCACCGCTTTTGGGCCGGGAGCCACAGGTTTCACAACCGTCCCAAGCCTTCCCCTTTCAGAGCAGGAAGCAGTGCAGCCCCTGTGGCAGCCTTTGGCATTCAGACGGCGCTAAAAGGTCCTGGTAGCCACAGTCTGAGCTGCGCTTTGAACTGTGCGGCACTCAGAGCCAGTTCACAGCCCACCCCTACCCCTACGGGGTCTCCCTCAGGCTCTGCAGGGAGCGTTTGCTTCAGTTCTGCACAAGATCTTTGCTATGGACCCAGGCTAACCTCAAACTCACGATGTAGCCTAGGCTGGCCTCAAATTCCTGGTTTTCCTGGCTCAACTGTCCGTGTGCTGGCTAAGATTATAGATCTGTGCAATCACATCCAGCTTGAACATGTATTTCTCTTTATTTTAATCTTTTGAGACAGGTTCCTTATACCCTCAAACACCTGATCCTCTAGTTTCCACACAAGTGTTGGGATTGTAGGCAGCTGTTACCACACCCATCAAACTTTTGTTTCTTGGTTAGAACTTTCTAGATCCTTTCCTTGGAAGCTCCTAGGTAATTGACTCCAACTTCTGTGTGGTTTCTGTGGGGTTGGCTGGAGAGGCTGTCTCCAGCTGGGGGAAGAGCTGGGGGCAGGTCTGAGGAGGAAAGAGCTGGGGGCAGGTCTGAGGAGGCTGGTGTTGACTTTGTGTTTGTCCTGTCTGTGACATGGAGACCTTACTGCTGAGTGTCTCCATTCTTTGGGGAGACCTCAACTTTCTAGTTCTGAAAGTCTGCAGGCATTGGAAATCTAACAGCATGGCCAGAGGCAAAGCCAGGGCTGCTCCTGAAGACACGTGTCAGGCTGACATTGCAATTTAATGGCCGGACTCCTGCCAAGCATATGCAAGGCTCTAGGTTAAATTCCTAACACTCCAAATAAAGCTGGTCACGGTGGGCTCTGGAGAAAGAGGCAGGGGGGTCTCGGAATTAAAGCAGGGACTGACCTACAGAGTGAGTTCCGGGACAGCCAGAGACCCAGATTCTAAGTAAATAAATAAATGGCTGAGACCTTATCAATGAGACAAAGAAACAGATTCCCACTGCTTAGCAGGCCAGGAGGCGGCAGCCTGTCAGTGCCCTTCCACTCAGCCAAGGCGCGGTCCGTATTCTTCCCATTCTAAAAGGAAGGGGGCGGAGGCCAGGCACGTGGTTTGCCAACTTCAACGCAGAACAGAAGCTTGGATCCAGATGTGTCTTCACCACTGTCTGCCCGCTGCCCTTGACCTTCTGAGGGTCTTCTGAACTGTCAAGTGCTCCTTAAATGTCCCTTGACTGGGCAGTAAAGGAGAGGGTCACTCGCCTGTGCCAAGGTTCTCTGCCAGGCAACTGTGCTAAAAAAAAATCTTCCCCTTCCCAGGATGTTAGTAGGAGGCGAACAGATTGTTGCAGCCTCCTGGCTTCTTGCAGCCGAGGCAGTGGACTGGCCCTGACTCAGGAAACAAAGCAATCTGTGAGGCCAAGGCCACTGGAGCCGGCTGAGCCCCAGGGTGGGGTGGGAGGAACTCTGCAGCCCCCGGCTTATGGAAGGATCCTTCCTACTGAAAGATATCAGAGTCTCCACCTCGCTCCTCACGACAGGAGCCCGAAGCCACTTTTAAAACTCATTACTCACTCCCTGGACATGTTGGGCACACCATGTTCCCAGACTCTGCCCACAAATTTCTACCCACTAAAATGTCCTTATCTCTCCCTCCAAGCCTGCCTGTTCCTTTAGTGCTGCTCCTTTTTTTTTTTTTTTTTAAGACAAGCTCTCCTCACATAGCCCAGGCTGACCTCAAACTTTCAGACGTGAGATCCCTTTGCCTTTGTCTCCCAAATGTAAGGTTGAAAGGCGTGCCCCATGATATATATCCAGCAAATCCCACCCTCAAAGAGCCTACCTCCTCTGCTTCTCCAATAGGAGATGCTCTGCAGGAAGCTGGAAAGATGGCTCAGTGGTTAAGCGTGGCACTTGAGGAGTGCCACCATCCGGCAGCTCACAGTCATCTGTAACTCCAGGTCCCGATGCCTTCTCAGATACCTGAATTCAGTCAAGTGCACATATCCACATATCCACTTATATACCTATACGTAATTTGAAATAAGCAAAATAAACCTTTTAAAGAAATAACAGGCATGTAGCAGAGACCTGTAGTCACAGCACTTGAGACACAGACAAATTTGGGGCCAGCCTGTGCTACACTGTGAGACCTAACCTTTGCTACATTGTGAGACTTGTCCCTTTTTTTTTTTTTTTTTTTTTTTTTTTTTTTTTGGTTTTTCGAGACAGGTTTTCTCTGTGTAGCCCTGGCTGTCCTGGAACCCACACTGTAGGCCTCCAACTCAGAAATCCACCTGCCTCTGCCTCCCAAGTGGTGGGATTAAAGGCGTGTGCCACCACTGCCCCACTCACTTGTCCCTTTTTTTTTTCTTTTCTTTTTTTTTTTTTTTTTTTGGTTTTTCGAGACAGGGTTTCTTTGTATAGCCCTGGCTGTCCTGGAACTCACTCTGTAGATCAGGCTGGCTTCGAAATCCACCTGCCTCTGCTTCCCAAGTGCTGGGATTACAGGCGTGCGCCACCAGGCCCGGCCCTTTTTTTCTTTTTAATTCCTCCTCCTCCTTTGCCTCCTTTCTTTTTTAAATTACGTATATGTGTGCTGATGCAATATAAATCTCTCCTTTAGCTGTGAGTTCCAGGGATCAAACTCAGGTAATCAAGCTTGTGTGGCAGACACTTTTACAGAACAAAAACAAAACCAAAACCAAATGCCTTTCAATTTCTGCCTTTTTCCAATTGGATTCTGGTATCTGCTTTCTGCATAAAATAATATCAATAAGGTTGGTGTTACTGGCTGGCATCAGGCATTGCGTTATATACCACTTATCAGGGCATCTGATCTATTTCTCTTATACCCATTGAAGAGACAGAGAAACTGAGATTCAGAGAGGCACCTGCTAGAGACAGGCAGTGGTGGCGTACGCCTGTAATCCCAGCACTTAGGAGGCAGAGGCAGGCAGATTTCTGGATTTCGAGGCCAGCCTGGTCTAGAGTGAGTTCCAGGACAGCCCAGGCTACACAGAGAAACCCTGTCTCGAAAAAAACAAAAACAAAAAAAGGAGAGGCATCTGCTTACCCAAGGCCTATAGTTAGAGGAGTTAGATTTGAACCATCATCTTTGTTACTATAGAGTTCAGGTTCCCTGTCATTTCAAGGAACCTGCCTCTTACTTCCTTAGGAAGTTGCCATTTCGCTAATAGGATGAAAACGCCTGAGGGTACGGCTTGGGGTTTCATCTGTCCTCAGAGCCCTTGGATGCTGGGTTGGGAGCCTGGGACTCAGAGAGGCTCTATCTATGCAGAATTGGATGCAGTCCTGCCTTTTCTACCTTCTCTTTGTTACAGAAACCCACACTGGGGCTCTCTCTGCAAGAGGCCAGGGTCACTGTCAGCCACACACACCCCACTAACAGAGAGAGAGAGAGACAGAGAGAGAGAGAGAGAGAGAGAGAGAGAGAGAGAAGGAGGAGGAGGAGGAGGAGGAGGAGGAGGAGGAGGAGGAGGAGGAAGAAGAAGAAGAAGAAGCAGCAGCAAACAGGACCAAAGGAGCTAGGAGGGCTCTCACGCTGAACCTGCCAGTTTCTGTGGTTTTATTGTTTTGTTTTTTGTTTTTTGTTTTTTGTTTTTGAGACAGGGTCTCTGTATAACCCTGGCTGTCCTGGAACTCACTTTGTAGACCAGGCTGGCCTCAGAACTCAGAAATCCGCCTGTCTCTGCCTCCCAAGTGCTGGTATTACAGGCGTTCGCCACCATCGCCCGGCTTTCTGTGGTTTTAAAAGTACAAGAGAGCTACTGGACCTCGCCCCTCAACCTCAGCTCTTCCCCCAGCTGAGGAAACCTAGAGGAGTCCCTGCACCCCTCTGTGCTCGAGTCTCCTCATGGGAAGTGGGCATGTTATGGTGGTGCTGCCCCTGTTAGACCTTCCGGGCTGTGGCCAGGAGAGTATGGCTGAGGGAAGGAATGAATGGGCGTAATGGCTCAGAAGACACTGACAGTGCTATTAGTGCATGCGAATGTGTAAAAAAGAGGGTCATCTCAACCTGAAGTGCTGCAAAATGGCTGAGCCAGAAAGGTCTGGGAGCAGCGGGGAATTCACAAAAGCAGAGCCATAAAAAAGATGCTGACTCAACCCTGTCCCCCTCCCAAAAAGCCAAGCACGGTGGTGAGTGCCTTGAATCCCAGCACTCTGGAGGCAGAGGCAGGTAAATCTCTGAGTTGGAGGCCAGCCTGGTCTGCAGAGTGAGTTCCAGGCCAGCCAGGACTACACAGAGAAACCCTGTCTCAAAAAGCAAAGCAAAACAAAAAAAATCAAGATACTAAAGACAAGCCGGGCATGGTGGCGCACGCCTGTAATCCCAGCACTTGGGAGGCAGAGGCAGGTGGATTTCTGAGTTCGAGGCCAGCCTGGTCTACAGAGTGAGTTCCAGGATAAGCTGCTGCAGTGGCTGGTCTTCTGCACCCCACCCACCCCACCCCCACCCCACCCCACCCCCATCCCACCCCCACCAGTAACTTTACAGCCTTGTTCCTATCCCCTTTTGCCCCCTTTCAAACTTGTTCCTCATCTTTTTGTCTTGTTTTGGCTTCTGTTTGTTGAGACGGACTCTCACTATGCTGTCTATGCATGTTTCCCAGCTAGCTTGACACTTGCTATGTAGGCCAGGCTGGTGTCAAACTCCTAGAGATCCACCTGCCTCTGCCTGTCAAGTGCTGGGGTTAAAAATCTATGCCACCACACCAGGCTAAGAAGCTCTTCAGAAAAAAAAAAGTTTTATTCTCAATTTTGTATGTGTGTTCTCGTGCACACATATACACAGGAATACAGATGCCTAAAGAGGCCAGAGACATCAGATCCCCAGAGCGGACGTTGCAGGTAGTTCTGAGCTTCCAAGATGTAGGTGCTAGGGACCATACATGCTTCGGTCCTCTGGAGGAGCACAAAGTACTCTCTTTTTTTGGGGGCGGGGGGGGGGGTTCGAGACAGGGTTTCTCTGTGTATCCCTGGCTGTCCTGGAACTCACTCTGTAGACCAGGCTGGCCTCGAACTCAGAAATCCGCCTGCCTCTGCCTCCCAAGTGCTGGGGTTACAGGCGTGTGCCACCACGCCTGGCCCACCAAGTACTCTTAACCACTGAGCCATCTCTTCAGGCTCAAGGTTACAATATTCCAAAGAGGGGCTGGAGAGGTGGCTCGGTGGTTAAGAGCACTGGCTCCTTCTCCAGTGGACCCACGTTCATTTCCCATCATCCACATGGCAGCTCAGACCTGTCTGTAACTCCAGTTCCAGGGGACATGACGTCACAAAGACATACGTGCAGGCAAAATACCAATGCACACTAAAAATAAGTAATCTTTTAAAGGCATCCTAAAGAGAGACAGTATAGCTTCTCCCTTTGGCTCGCAGACTATTGAAATCAGTGGTCTCCAAGAAGTTAGACTTTCCTCAGGATTCTCAGGAGAGTCTCTCAGGAAAAGGAAAAATCGGGAACCCGGTAATACCAGAGGAGGAGTACGCCTCCAGGGTGAGATCTTACACCATTCTCAGCTCCTCAGACCACCATCCAGAAGAGACTGGAGCCCAGACACGGATGACTGGAGCACACCCTGACCATGACTCTCTGTCAGATGTATGTGCCTCGTCCCTCTCCTTAAACCTAAGCCTCCTGTCAGGGCCCCCGAGAACTGGACGGGGTATGGGGACATCACTAGATCTCAGCATTCATTCCTCTTCCCAAGGTGGCCACACCGAGTAATTCTGTTTTCTCTGCTTTTCACTATTACTACTGTTGAGGCTTCAGGTTTACCTTAACAATTTTTACCAGGATTGCCAGTGGCCAGAAGTCACCTGTGCAGTGACTCCCCAGTGTGGCCCTGGTCATCTCAGGTCACCTCTCCTGAGCCTGTTTCTCTGCTCAGAAAAGTGGGGTAAGAATCCCTGGGAGGATGAAGAGGACATACAGAGGCCAGGCTCTGTTTCCCTTCAGGCATGAGGGCTGTTGTTTTTGCCATAGGACCTCACTGTGTAGCAGAAGCCGACCCTCCTGCCTCAGTCTCTGGAACGCTGTGAGAGACACGCATAAACAGACCAGGCCCTGGAGCTCTTCTCCTAGCAGCTGCCATGTGCTCTCACTTTCTACCTCACTGTGTGTTTAAGACTGTGTTGTCGCTAGCAGTGGCTTCTGTTATCTTCCACAGCAATCCAGAGGTGAAAATCCAGTTCAGATACCTGGCTAGAAAAGGCTGGAGACGGGCTCTATACTCCAGTCAGGTTCCCTCCGCCTCACCCCCCTCCGCTCTCACCTAAGCCAGACCCTTCCTCCTTCAGGTTTCAGCACGAACTAAGGACCCCTGGGGCCCGGCCTGGGTGCTTACTGGTCTTATCCCACAGAGAAGGCTTTCTCTCTTTTCCCTACCCCAGGGGCAGCTCCAGGATGGAAAACCCTTGTCAGGCTGCAGACGCATCCCTGGAGCACAGTGCCGCGCTGGGCAGATAGCAGGTGCTCAGCAGCTATTTGCCAGATGATGGACTTCGTCGTGCCAGAGGAGAATGCTGTGGGGGAGGCAGCGGAGAAGGCTCTGGACTTCTGCCATGCCTTACATTAGCAGTATCTTCTCCAAGTCCTGACAGCCAGCCCCCCTGGGACGCCACTGAAGCTCTCTGAATTCCGGTCACTGCTTCTGCTTCACCTTGGGAAGGCAGCCGCAACCCTCCCAGAGCAGTAATTGACGTCACGGCGGTGCCAGGAGCTGCCCCATTAATATTTAATGTGGCCTCACTGCAGCAGAGATGCAGGCAAGAAGAACTGGAAGGGTCTGTGTCTCGGCTCTGTGGAGCCATGGGAGGGCACTTATGGGAAAGGGCTTCCTAAGCCATTCAGCCTGGCGGAGGATGAGCGCCACGCCAGCCCTTTAGTCCCTGGCTTAACTCTGAAAGAGCCAGGGCAGCATGTGGCCCGCAGTGGGACAACAGGACTGCTGACTGAGCCCAAGTCCTAAATAAATGGGGGATTAGGGGCTCCTGGGGAAGTTTCCTGGAGACAGTGGGAGGGTTGAGCGCTGGCGCCAGGCAGACCACCCTGCAAAGCTGTCTATCTGATCAAAGCCTCTGTCTGCTATCTAAGGAGTTGGCGCAAGCACACTCAGGGCTGCTGCAGGAGTGAGGCAAGGAACGCAGAGGATTTGCTGGCACAAAGCAGACCCCCATAGAGGTGTGGCCCCTTCTTCCAAGAAAGATGTGAAGATCTCTTCATGGATTCAGTGGACGGGGAAAGAGCAGCAGAAAAGGGAGCTTGGAGCCAAATGTCCTCATCATGATCCCATACCGGGAGAGGTGGTGGACATCCCCCCCATCGTCTCAGGCTCATCACACCCTCCATTTGCCTCCATTTGGACTCTCTGCTTTTTATTTATTTATTTATTTATTTATTTATTTATTTTTGGTTTTTCAAGACAGGGTTTCTCTGTGTAGTCCTGGCTGTCCTGTAACTCACTCTGTAGACCAGGCTGGCCTCGAACTCAGAAATTTGCCTGCCTCTGCCTCCCAAGTGCTGGGATTACAGGCGTGCACCACCACGTCCGGCTGGACTCTCTGCTTTAAACAACTTGAAAATCCCACATTCTCCTTCGCTCTGGCCTCTTGGAAGACGCTGTCCCTTCCACGGTGACCCTCTGGCAAGCTCCCATTTCTCCTGCCGCCTCTGGTGCTTGGCCTGACTCATCCCCTGGGCCTCTGAAGCATCATCCTTGCTTCCTCCCAGAAGACCCCGAGGTTCTCCAGGCTGGCGCTTCCTCTGGGTCCCCATGGTACCTTAAGCAGTATATTTCCATGGTTAAAAATTAGGAAGTTGGCACATTGTCTGTCAACAGCTTCCTTTCCTTCAGCCAAATCTATATGCCTACAAGCTCCTTCCCTGGCCAAGTGGGGTCTCATCTCCTCCAGGCCTTCCTGGGCCCCATAATTTTCCTGGCTTTTTCCTTCTCCATCACCACCCAGGTGCTCAGCAAGCCACCTTTCTATGTCTTAAGCAAGACAAGGCCTCCCCACCACGCCCCACCCCGTGACCCCGTGACCCTGAGTGCCCAGCAGTGTTGCTTTGTTACCAGGTGATCCTCAAGGAAACACTGGACGCCCGACCAAGAGCCAGCAACCAAAATCCCCAACCTTCCCAAAGGCATTCCAAAGGCCTTGAAGGAGTCAGACAGCCCCCTCCCCCTTTAAAATCCTGTGTGCTTTTGGGGCCTCTTGCATTCTGTGTCTCTACAAAGGAAGCAGGGAGTTGTCTGCAGTTCCCACTTCACAAACCGGGAACTGAGACCTGAGCGGCTCAAGTCTCAGGGCCGCAGAGTCCATCCCACTTGGGGTCTTTACATTGGGAATCTCTCTGGCTTCCTGCACTTCCAGCAAGATGTATCTGCAAGCATAGGCAGGAGAAATGGACAGAAGTCAGCCCAGGATACGATCGGGTGGTAAATTTAAAAGCTCTGTTACCACGGTCAAAGAGAGCTGATATGAGAGCCTGTCACCCAGATATCTGTTCAGTTGCCACCTCCTCAAAGAAACCTTTCCTGGCCATCTTGTACCACCTCCCTCCTCCCTTCAAGCCCCACCCCCACTAATCTATGACTGTCCCTTTATTACCATCTAAGACCCTGATGCAGTCACACTTGGGCTTTCTGTCCACCTCTTCCACTAGGATTTGGTGTTTTCGAGACAGGGTTTCTCTGTATAGCCCTGGCTGTCCTGGAATTCACTCTGTAGACCAGGCTGGCCTTGAACTCAGAAATCTGCCTGCATCTACCTCCCAAGTACTGGGATTACAGGCGTGTGCCACCAAGGTCCGGCAGGACCACAGTTTCCATGGAAGCAGGCCTGTCAAAATCTTCCCCACATCTATCTCCTCGGCGTCTTGGAGGATTTCTTGGTGTCTGGGGCAGGACAGGTGCATCTAACTGTTGCTGAAGAGAAACAGTGTGCCTTCTCTGTGCTGGTGTGGCACTTCGGAGAGTAGAGCAGCAGGCAGGAGCTTTCCACCTGGTTATCTGCAGAACCAGTGCTCTGGGAAGGGCAGGAAGGTCGGTCTAGTTCCCAAGGCAAGAACTTCAGGAAGCCCGAGCTGGCTAAGACAGAAAGAACACTTCCGGAACGTTTACTTTCAGCTTAAATTTGAACTAAGAAAACACTGGGGTTTCTTTTCTCTATTTCCGCTGCCCATGCCCTCCTGTTAGGGACGTTGAGTCACTCCGTGAGGAACAAGTACTTCAGATTCCTTTACACAAAGCCAGTCCTCAGAGTCTGCATTTTTCTGTGCCAAAAACTGATCCATAGTTGCAGCTTCAGTTAAAGAAAAGTGCACGCTTAGAGGAGGAGAGTCAGCCCTCGCCGCACACAGAACCCCCTCTGCTTTCCGTGGCGGCAGGGAGGGCAACACTATGGGCCGGGTCTAATGTTCTTGGTTTTTGGAATCCTGGTTTAAGACTGTTCGAGGAAACAAACAAACAAACAAACAAACAAAGCCGGGCGGTGGTGGCGCATGCCTGTAATCCCAGCACTTGGGAGGCAGAGGCAGGCAGATTTCTGAGTTCGAGGCCAGCCTGGTCTACAGAGTGAGTTTCAGGACAGCCAGAAAAACAGAGAAACCCTGTCTCGAAAAAAGACCAAAAAACAAACAAACAAACAAACAAACAAGACTGTTCGAGGGATGGACAGATGGTTCAGCAGTTAAGGGCACTTACTGTGCTTGCAGAAGACCCGAGGCTCAGTTCCCAGCACACACACACACACACACACACACACTACACCTACACACACCCACATACACAGACACATACACACACACACACACCCCACACCACCACCACCCCACAGAGAGAGAGAGAGAGAGAGAGAGAGAGAGAGAGAGAGAGAGAGAGAGAGAGGCTCAGAATCAAATGTAACTTCCTTTCTAGCAAATCTGACACCCCATCTCTGGCCTCTGAGGACAGCAAACACACACAGTACACAGACATGTACATAGGCAGGCGGAGCACACTCATAAATAAGTCTTAAGATTCTGTGACCTTGGCTTGCTGCTTAATCTTCCCAGGCTCCTGTAGCTGGGACCATGCAAACGGTGAAGCCCTGAAACTGTAGATAAGCATTTAGTGAGGTCAGCACACTTAGCTTCGTTTATATTATACATAAACTACTAGAAGGATAATTAGGAAAATTTCTTCACTTGCTCATATATGAGAGCAGCACAGAGCAGGGGACAAGAGCCACATGTAGGAGTTAACTGAGACTGACTAAGATTATATATGATATAGGACTATAGGTCCAGGTACCTAATTCTCTCTTTCTACAAATACAATATACCAGGTGTGGTGGCTCAAGCTTTTAATCCCAGGCTAAGACGTGTGTTGTTGAACCAATTTAGACTTGTCCCATTTGTAAGCCTAGGTTACAAATGAATGAGACTCAGACTACGGTTATTTTATTTGGCTTTGACAATTATTGGGGGGGGGGGTAACCCCTAACCTAGTTTTCTACGTGTTGATCTGGTTATGTCTCCAAACTTCAACACAGATGTATCCATGTTCGAAGCTAGCTTGGTCTACAGAGTGAATTCCAGGTCAGCCAGGACTACACAGAGAAGCTCCGTCTCAAAAGATTGTGAGGGGGAGCAACCCCAGGGCCCCACTGTAGTAGGCATATGCTCTAAGGCTGAGCCAAACTCCTTGATCCACAGTGCTCAATTATACTTTCTGCTTTTATTTATTTATTTATTTATTTATTTATTTAGACAGGGTCTTACACTGTAGCCCAGGTTGGCCTAGAATTCACTTTGTAGCCCAGACTGACCTCAAACACATGGCAATTCTCCTGCCTCAGCTTCTTGAGTACTGGAGTTACAGGTGTGAGTCACTTAGGCCAGCTCAGGCAGCCTGATTCTATCAGCTTCTTTGACAGGCTAGAAAAGCCCATCTGTCAGCTTCCTGGAGACTCCAGGGCAGAGAAGGTGATGATTTGAGTATGTAGCCTTGACAAGGGTTCAGAAGGGTAAACAGTCCAATTCTGGCACTCTGTGACACAAAATAAGTCACCTGTCTCCTCTGAACTCTGGTGCCTTGGTGTGTCAAGCCATTCAGCCCTGGCTTATGTAACTCCCAGGGC
Organism: Apodemus agrarius; assembly: GCA_964023405.1. Classification (NCBI taxonomy): domain Eukaryota; kingdom Metazoa; phylum Chordata; class Mammalia; order Rodentia; family Muridae; genus Apodemus; species Apodemus agrarius. Next base: position 75,057,982 of record OZ030016.1, read on the forward strand.
TGTCGAGATGATTGGATATTTTAGATGGAAGAGTCTTTTGAAAAGCATTCAGTGTTTGACAATAAAAAAGGGTTAGTTTAAAACAAAAAACGAAAACAAGAAGACCCCTGGATTCTCTCACTATAACCCTTGCAAGCCAGTCAGACAATACACTATAAACTCAAATCCTGGCTTGTGGTTTACATGAATTTGGGCAAATGAGTTAACTTCTGGCACTGCCAGAGGTTTTTTTGTTTTTTTCTCCTAACTGGCATAAAAGCCCCAGAAGAAAAAGGATACTCAGATGCTGCAAGATACAAATAGACAAGCTGAGGGGAAGTGCACCAGCCCCCAAAGCCCTGAACAGGGTGTGGAAAGTCCGCCGCTTGGCTATGAACTCCATCAGGGGTTATCCGATTCCCCCTCCATCCCCCACAAGCAGCCCGTGCATCTTAGCCCACCCCAGGTAGATGATGACTCAAGTCTCTGCAGAGACTGGGCCCTCTGCCTCTGTTGCCATGGCGTTGCAGCACAAGCTGGCCAATCAGGAAAGAGACCCATATCTGAGCCTCTGTTAAAGCCAGAGCAGGATGTCTTAGCCAATGGGAAGGGCGGCAGAGTGGAGCCACCATGGAAACCTCAGCAGCAGGTTCAAACCTTGTTTTTCATGTCTCGTTTGCAGAGGCGGGGAAGGGAAGCAGGCTCCGTTTTCAGAGTCTACCTGCCCCTCTTTCTATAAACTTCATCTTGCATTTCCAGGAAGACATTTAGGAGCATATATAGCAGAGGTACACGTTGCTCAAGAGTCAGAACTGACGCCAGCCTAGGACAGTCCTGTGACATCCCCTCATCATTTCCCCTCACCCCACACGCTCAGCGCCAGTGGCTATGACCTTAGCTTGTTCCCATAGTTCTACCCAGTCCCATCTGACCTAGGAAGAGGCTGCGTAGGCTATACAAAGATCCAAGCCCCAAGTAAGAAAAGGAACTCGGGACTCACTCCAAAAGGGCACTTGTTTGCCCTTCAGCGTTGAGGCTCTGAGCAAACCGCCTAACGTCTCCTCCTAGGGGTAAGGGAGCAGGACAGAGACAAGGGTCTGACCCAGCCATCACCTCACTGTAAGACTAGCAGAGAGCAAATGGGCTCCTGTGGGCACATTCTTGACTTACTGCTTTTCACCTTTATGCTATCGTCGAAATGAGTCTGTAGGAAACAGCTTCCCAAGGAGCAGTCCCATAAACAGGCAGTGGACACAAGCAAGTCTGCTATGTCTGTACGTTTCCCGACTAAGCTGGCCACTCGTTCTAGAGCTCATGCCCAGAGAGGTGATGAAGCAGCCTCTTAAAGCCATATGCTCCCTGAAAGTCCAGCCACGACCTAAGCCTCAGCTCCCGTTTGCCCGCGTCGTGCACCCTTCATAAGGCGGCCTTTCTTCCTTGGTTAGCAACCAGGGAGCTGTACATCCTCACACCTTTCACTTTGCGAACACAGACTTAATAACAACTGCAAGGGAGATCGTGTCACAGGCTTTCCCTACTCCCTTCTGGCTTTCACTGTTGCCTGGCAACAGTTCTATCCAGAAACCTGGGTGTCATCCTAGACAACTCTCTCATGCTCATCCTTCCTGGGATACATTGCTCAGTCATGGCCATTCTATCTCCTAAGTGGTGCTTGAGCCTACCCATTTGTCTTCTCCCCGACTGCTTCGCCAGCCCAGGACTCCACTGTGCATCTCTTGAACAACTACGCATGGCTTTGCTCTGGCCTCACCCATCCCGCCCACGCCTGCCATCCCCCCTGACCACAGAGCAGAAGAACCTCAGAACTGCAAACCTGATCACGCTCTCTGCTGCTTACTTAGAACTTCTCCTTTTTGTTGTTTTGTATTGCTATCTCCATGTAGCCCTGGCTGTCCCGGAACTCTCTCTGAAGACCAGGCTGGCCTGTAACTCAGAGATCTACCCACCTGGGCTTTCTGGGTGCTGGCATTAATGGTGTGAGCTGCCACGCCCAGCTAGAACCTGTAAGAGTGGAAGTAAAAATCCTTAGCGTGCCCGAGATGCATTTCTTGTCCATTCCTCCTCCCCCAGCGTCATCCTACCCTTATAGGTCTTTCTTTTCTGTCTAGAATGCTCTCCACCAACAGCATTATTCTAGATAATCTTACTTCAGGCCCCGGCTCAGTGGCTACTTCCTTAAGGTTTCCCAAGCCTCTAGGCTCAGGTTAGTTTGCCCTGTGACAGGTTCTCCTGGCACCATGTTTCCCTTTCTTTTCTTTTTTTTAAAAATAAGTTACACTTTTATGCATATGGGTGTTTTGTTTGCATGTATATCTGTGCACAGTGTGCATGCTTGGCTCCTGAGGAGGCCAGAGGTGGCCTTCAGATCCCCTGGGACTGGAGTAATAGACAGTTGTGAGCTGCCATGGGGGTGCTGGGACTCAAACTCAAGTCCATTGGAAAAGCAGCCAGCGCTCTTAATTGCTGAGCCATTTTTCTAGTCTCTATCTCTTATTTTATTGTATTTGTAACAATAATAATAAATCATAATATACATTATTATTATTATTTGTTTTCTGGCTGCCCAGGAACTTGCTTTGTAGACCAGGCTAACCTTGATCTCATCGAGATCCACCTGCCTCTTCCTCCTGAGTTCTGGGATTAAAGGTATGTGCAACCACTACCTGGATTTCTCCCAATTTAAGTAGCAGAAGATTTATTTGCTCTAGATCACACATGTAATTAGTGATGAAACTGGTGTTAAAATACAGGTCTGTCTGAATCCAAGGCCAAGATCCGTAAGCGGTCCCCACATGCCTGCGTAGTGAGCACTGGTAGTGCTGGGACAGCCCGTTCAATTGTGACTACTTACCTCCAAAAAACTGATATCAATCAGTTGGTTTGTTTTGTGTATATATATATATATATATATATATATATATATATATATATGTGTGTGTGTGTGTGTGTGTGTGTGTGTGTGTGTGTTTGTTTTACTTTTGTATGTCTGTCTTTTTCTTTTAAGAATGAGTCTCACTATGTAGAGTAGGCTGGCCTGGAACTCAGAGATCTACCTACTTCAGCCTCATCAGGGCAGGGACTAGAGCCACCATGTTCAGCTGACATCAGTGGAAACATTCCAGTCGACTGTCTCACAGTTATAACAAGAGCAAGTAGGTTCTTCTGTATGGTCGCCTGTCGATAATCTGCAGCCAGTTCTTGCATCTCCCTTGTGTAGAAACCTCTCCAGGGGTCTGCAGAGCTGAGGGCGTTAGGTATCTGGAAACTAGCAAACCTGTGTTCTCACCCCAGCTCAGCCACTTCCCTCAGCCGGCAAATTTCAAAGGAGAATTAAATAGGTGATTCTGACAAACAAGGACATGGAGTCATCAATTCCTGTCACCCTGGCTTCATAAAAGAAAGGGCAGCTTGACACAGAAAAATGTAGGACAGACAATCTCAGAATTAATTTAGCTTTATAAAAAGTCCCCGTGTTGTCCCGGTTCTCATTTCGCTGTGTCCCAGTGTGGACTCTGTCGGAGACTGGCCCAGGTCTACAGAACCTCTGCTCTAACCCAGTAAAGAATGCGTCATCAGCCAGAAAAACCAGAACGCAGGGCTCCGGTGTCAGGAGGGTTCATCCGCCCCTGATTTCAGAAGGAAGGAGAAGCAGGTATGTCTGGCACACAGACAGGAGGCTAGACAGACTTCTCCATCACTGTCGCTTCGTGTCCAGCTTTGATCGCTGCTTGAAGGGGCAAAGTCTTTCTCTCCTTTTAGAATGCCATGGATGCCTGTGAGCACCGATGACCACGTTTCAGGAAGTAGAACCTAGTGACACCAGAACAGCTCTTCCGGCCTCATGACTGGAGGCCGACGAGAAAGCCAAGCTGCTCTTGCAAGGACAACACATTACTCCCTGGGACCTTTGACCTTGGTCTCTCCCACCAAGCCACCCATTCGCTTGCTAACTCATCATTTGCTGTTTATCATAGCGGAAAATTCTGAGTCAGTAAAGGGAGAGAATGCATGGCCTCTGTTCTCACGGAGCTCAGTCTGTGAGAGGCGCACTCAATTCAGTGCCACAGCAGAGATCGCACCTCGTGTGATGGTTAATGTGGATTGTCAAGTTACAGGATCCAGAACCATTCAAGAGACAAGCCTGCGGGCGTATGGATGAGGGATGTTCTGATTTAGGTGAGCTGAGGTAGGAAGACCCACACTCTGTGTAGGCAGTGCTGCTCCACGGGCTGGGCTCTCGGGCTGGACAGAGAGGAGGAAGCCAGCCGAGCAGCGGCCTTCTCTGCTCTTAGCTTCCTGACTGGATGCAAGGTGACCAGCTGCCTCAAGGTCCTGCCATCATAATGTCCCTGCTATGACAGATTGTATCTAAAACCGGGAGCTGAAGAAACACTTCCCCATTGCTTCTGTCACAGCAATAAGAATAGAAATGTATGGAATGAGAGGGCTTCCCTGAGTCACTGGACCGCAAGGTAAGCCTGACTCACACACACAGCTGCGATGAGACCAGTGCAACCACAGAGGGACGAGCCATGGGGAAAGACATTTACTATGGAGCGAAGGAGGGTCACATCCTCCTAAATCACCCATGGTGCACTTGTTGGTTAAAGACCAGGGTGCTTCTGTTAAGCAGATTAAGTTATAGAGCGTAAAAAGTGATAAAATGTACACGTTCTTATTTCTCAGACAGGGAGAAAATAATTGCCTCTTTAAGAAAAACTGGGGGCAGGAGAGACAGTTCAGTGATTGAGAGAGCATGCTGCTACTCTCATAGGGGACCTGGATTCGATTGCCAGCACCCACATAGTGACTCAAAACCATCTGCAACTCTAATTCCAGAGATCTGATGCCCTCTTCTGACCTCCAAGGACAGCAGGTATGCGTGTCCTGTACAGGCACACATGTGCAAAACATTCATGTACATAAAATAATAAATCTTTAAAAAACATTTAAAAAGAAATTAAACAGGACTGGAGAGATAGGTCAGTGGCTAAGAGCACTGACTGCTCTTCTGGAGGTCCTGAGTTCAAATCCCAGCAACCACATGGTGGCTCACAACCATCCATAATGTGATCTGATGCTCTTTTCTGGTGTGTCTGAAGACAGCTACAATGTACTTACATATAATAAATAAATAAATTTTTTTTAAAAAGAAATTAAACAGACAGCAAAGATAATGTTGATAATGGTTTTAAAATGGTAAGGGTTGGGTGTGATGGCTCACACCTGTAATCCCAGCACACAGTGGTCTGGGGAAGAGAATAAAGTACAAAGCCTGCCTGGGCTGCAGAGGAGGACGCAGTGTCACAACAACAAACTAATAATCATGATAGAGTCAACATTACTAAGCTCCTCGTCCTGTGTGTTGTAGCTCTCACAGCCCTGGGACTTGTTCTGTAGACCAGGCTGGCCTCGAACTCAGAGATCTGCCTTTCTCTGCCTCCAGAGTGCTGGGATTACAGGCGTGCGCCACCACCACCTGGCACATATTCACTTTTTAATCTTCATCTCTGTAAGGTAGATGCTGCTATTGTTCCCAGGTTATAGTTAATAAAACTGAAGTACTGAGAGGTTAAAAACTTGCCCAAATAAAGCAGGACTTAGAAAAGCTCCACTCCCTGTTTAGCTTGGTTTGGACTTTGGTGTTAAGAGATTGGGCTCAGGCTGGGCGGTGGTGGTGCACGCCTGTAATCCCAGCACTTGGGAGGCAGAGACAGGCAGATTTCTGAGTTCGAGGCCAGCTTGGTCTACAGAGTGAGTTCCAGGACAGCCAGAACTACACAGAGAAACCCTGTCTCAAAAAACCAAAGAGAGAGAGAGAGAGAGAGAGAGAGAGAGAGAGAGAGAGAGAGAGAGAGAGAGAGAGATTGAGATTGGGCTCAGGCTGGAGAGATGGCTTAGTGGTTAAGAGCACTGACTGCTCTTCCAGAGGTCCTGAGTTCAATTCTCAGCAACCACATGGTGGCTCACAACTGTCTGTAATGAGATCTGGTGCCCTTTTCTGGTGTGTCTGAAGAGAGCAATGGTAGTGTACTCATATGTATAAAGTAAATAAATACAGAGAGAGAGAGAGAGAGAGAGAGAGAGAGAGAGAGAGAGAGAGAGAGATTGGACTCAGGGCCTTGTACACACTGGGCAAGTGCTCTCTACTGCCAAGCTACAGTCCCAGTCCAAGAAATTACCCCCCTTAAAGAATTTACAGGCCAGGATAATGCTGTCCTTTTAGAAGCACTGACCTAGAGTAGACTTGTAACTCAGGCTCTTTTTTAAACCTTGTGAAAGAACAGGTCACCGCATGCGTGTGGAGGTCTGAGATTGGGGCTTGCCCTCTGCCTGGTCGAGGAAGTCCTCTTCTGGTTTCTGCAGCACTGTGTGCTCCAGACCAAAGGCCTGCAAGCTCCAGGTGATTCCCCAGCCTCCACCTGCCACCATCGTGCTGTAGGACTGCCGGGATTCCAGACGTATGCCTCTGCAGTACAGCAAATGCAGAAGGCCTAGTTTGGTTGGGAGGGAGGAAAGGTCGATTACAATATGTTTTTGCTAATGGATCAGATGAGGGGGCTGAGGGAAATGGAAATGTAAGATAATTCCAAGGCTTTCTGCCTGAATAACTGGGTAGATGATGGTACAGTTACTAAATTGGGGAAGACTGTGGGAGGAGCAGGCTTTGGGAGAGCTGGGGGTGGGGCGCACAGCTAAATCAAGAGTTGGGCTGTAACACATATGAGCTTGCTGTCGCTCCTCCAGCATCTTTCGTGAAGGGCCCGGGAAGCAACTGAGCCTGGGGGGAGGTGGGCTGGAGGCTGGAGCCCCACAATGTGAGGACTGTGTAGACGCGCAGAGCATAGTCAGGGCATGAGAAAGAACGAGGAAGACGACCACAGAGACCCAGCCGGGCCAGTCCACAGACCAACCCCAACTCAGACAAGCTGGCTTCCCACTCGGTTTTCCCTCGATAAGCAATGGCCAGCGAGGTCATTCTGCAATGCTTCTGAGGACTGGCAGCCACCCCCACAGCCACTTACCAGAGGAAGAGACCAAACCTCAGGGCCACCGCCAATAAGCGAAGCCCCAAATTCAACAGAACACAGACCGAAGGTATGCCCCAGGCTGAAGGGGTGTGTGGGCAAGGTCATGGGGACCTGGGATAGTCTAGACTCTAACACTTGCCAGCAAGGTGCCAACATTTCTTGGTTACTTACCTGTAGAGGGCAGCTGGTACTCACCCAGGCATGATGTTGCACACTCGTAATCCCAGCAACAGCAGGCTGAGCCAGGAGGATTTTAAGGTTGAGGCCATTCTGGGCTAAAGAAAGAGATCTTGTCTCAAAGTATGACAAAACATAGTTTAACAACCAAACACTACCATCACTACCACCATTACCACCACCACCACCACCACCACCACCACCACCACCACCACCACCACACACACACACACACACACACACACACACACACACACCACTCGAGGTAGAGCTAAACAGCACAGCTTTCTCCAGGAATCCCTATGGTCCAGGGATGTGAGCGCTTTGCTTTATGGAAATTGCCTCCTGGAATCAGGAGAGGAAGGCCAAGGTGACTTCGCTTACGGAGTAATGTGCTCTTGCTGCTGGTCAGACCTTAGGGCTCCAGTACTGTGCAAGCTGCACAGCATGTGACTGTCCCTGAGTGAGGAGTCATGAATTAAAGCCTGGGGATTATAAAGAGAGGAATCCCTTGGGAGAACGGAAAGGGCTCCACCCATCGCCTTCTAAGGTGGACCCCGCCACACCTTTTTGTAGTCTGCACTGACTTGGTGGGGCGGCGATAGGACATCAGGGAAAGGCTTCAGCACACAGCAAGTTGGCAAAGGTATCTAGCCCACCGGTAGCCCTGGTCTCTGTATCTCCTAGAATCTACCTCTAGAGAAAGGCAGGCATTCGTGGAAAGGCTGCTAAAGCGTCAGCCTATGCCCCATTTCCACCATAAAGTAAAGGTTCTGCTATTTGGTCCCCCAGGCTAGGTACTTCCCCTCTCTGCTTTTACCTAACACAACTTTCCGGTAGTCCAGCAAGGAGGGAGAATACATTCCTATGGAAGAGGCCAGAGGAGACTAGACTAAGTCCTCCTAACTTCCTTCCCCTGCAAATGTACAACTGCGTGTCGCTTGATGGTCCTGGGTGGTAGGGTCTCACCTCCTCCTCTGGCCTCATCCCCTCCTCTCACTTGAAGCCCCTCGCTTTCTGCCTCAGGGTCTCAGGATCTTCACGGCCAGAACTGCTCTGCTTCCTGCCTCTCTGCTCTTCCCCCCTCTGCCGGCTACCAGGTTCCCAGGACACCGATCAGAAGACAGCCCTTAGCCCAGCACAGCCTGAGGGCCCTTCCACCCTCACAGCCTCTTTGGGACACTTTCCTCAATTATAATTCACAACTATAAAAAGAATTACTGTATATTTTGTTGTTGTCTAATGTCCTTCTCCCCTTCCCTGCATCTATACAATGCCGTGTAGATGGTTCTACACATGTACATTGTACACAGACACACATAGAAGTTGGTGTTGGTTTCTACCAGTCTTCCCCCTTTTGCCTTTGTCTGCCTCAGAACACCTTAAGACTGGTCAGTGCTCCTATCCATTTAGTGGCCTTTCCCGTGGGAGCCACAGGCCAGTGTCGCTAACTGAGTGAATGTTTTAGGCTTCAGCTGGGAACGCCTGGATCAGCACAGAGAGTGCCTGCCCACCTGAAGATCCCACTGGGGCCCCGGCTGTGCATCCTTGAACTCGGGACTCAGCAGAGTCCATTGGCCCTAAAATTCCTCCTCACTCACAGCCCTTACAGTGCTTTACTGTTCTTCACTTTCAGTCCCTTCAACTTCTCTATAGACTAGAGATCAGACGTTGCCTCCCTGGGATGGTCACAGAAATGCATTTCTGTCTGGGGCCACCAGTGAGTTCTGGCGTCTCCTTGCTACTGCAGTGGGCGATGGGAGGCTGGGCGACATTAGGTGCCCTCCCAGAGACTAGTGGTCAGCTGTAGGGTCAGTCACCACTCACAGGGCTCCCAGAATGAGGCCTGGATCTGGTCTGCCAAGGTCCCAGGAGAGAAACAGCCAATAGGAAAGGCTCCTCTGGCAGTGAAAAACTTGTGCACAGTCATGGTGGGGTTCCTGCAGGACAGAATACCACCCACAGGGTTCTCAGCGGCATCAGTGGCCCACGCTGCTAGCAGAATCTCATCCCAGGTCCTCTTCTGACTCAGTGTTTGCACACCAACTTTCCTTCTGAAAGTTAAGGGTGGGGCCACCCGGCTACTGCTTTGAAGAATTTGGTTTGTGTGTGTGTGTGTGTGTGTGTGTGTGTTTTGTTTATTTGTTTCCTGAGACAGGGTTTCTCTGTGTAGTCCTGGCTGCCCTGGAACTCACTCTGTAGACCAGGCTGTCCTTGAACTCAGAAATCCACCTGCCTCTGCCTCCCAAGTGCTGGGATTAAAGGTGTGCGCCACCACCGCCCATCTGCTTTGAAGAATTTGAGACTCCCGTTCTCTTTCATATGAAGACATCGATGACTAGACACTGCGAACGCTCCTGTCAGCTATGCTGGGAATCGAGAACAATGCCACGTGGATTCTTCTCTGTGTGAACCACAGAAAGCCGTTAAGATGATGTATTGATGAGATGTTTGGACGGTGAGTGGGCCAGAGAGAGGGTGGCTTCGATTCTCCTAGGAGACAGGGGCTTGTATTGAGTCAAGCCTCTCAGAGTCTCAATCATAAAAAACTGATTTAAACATATAGTTATTGGGGTATTTCAAAAAGATGAAGGCTTAAAGAGCCCCAAATATGTATGGGGGATGCACATACCCAGCCCTCAGTCACCAAGCTGGCTTCCCCTTGTCATCTCACCAGGCTGGTGAGTAGCCGCTGCCCTCCTGGCTCTGCCTCTTGTCTCCGAGAAAGGTTCCTCTTTCACTTCTGCTTTGAGGTGAGAGGCATCCTGTGCGTCGTCATGCAGGAGCACCCGAGTCCCTTCAGCACCACACACCAGCGTCTGTGTGGTACCCAAGAATAGGAGGGACTGGCGACTTGGCCCTGACCACAGTGTCATGACCAGCCCCAAGCCTTGTCTTCCCCCCCTCCCTAGGAGGCTGCTGGCCATGAGAGCTCCCCCAGGGCTTTTCCTCCTCCTTTGCCTGTCTCATCCTCTCTAGGGAGGAGAATCCCGGGGCTGAAGGTTGCTTTTTTCTGCCGCGTGTGCTCAATTTCCTCAGGCAATACTTTTCATTTGCTGGAGACTCAGTTTCTCCTAGGAGAGGTAAGGGTCCTATCATCCAGCTAGCTCCCTAGTGTTGTCCTCTGGTTCTAGCAGGACTCGGGCATGCACTTATCGGGGTTCAATACACAGGCAGCTCTTGCTGTTCTCTTTCTTCTGCTTTCTTTCTTTTTCTTCTGTCCTTTCCCAAGCTTCAGACTGGTTGGTGGCATTTGAGGTTCTTTTTGCCCTTGCCAGGCACATTCAAAGTGGAGCATTTGGCTTCCAAGGAAGCCATATGCACAGCGCCCGGCTTGGGCCGGGGGTGTAACTCCGTGGCAGGGTGCTTGCTTAACATGTGCGAGGCCCTGGGTTCAAACCTCAACACTATAAAAAACTTTGCAAGCACTCGGCGCCACCCAGACAGCTATACAAAGCTAACTTGCAAGGGTCCTCACTATGACCCCTTTAAGGATGCCACAGAGGTGTCATCCCAGCCCCAGATGTAACGCATCGCATGGTGCTCAGGATTGCACAGGTAGCTGGCAGGAACATTAGGGAGAACAGCAGTGATGTGAGCAGGGTGCAGTGCCACATGCCTGGAATTTGAGCACTCTGGAGGCGGAGCAAGACGGTTATGGGTTTAAAGCCATCCTGGGCCTGAAGGACCCTGATTCAATGCAAAAATAAAACAACAGCCTGTGTAATGGCTCAATTCACAGAGCCCTTGTCTCCTAGGTCCTCAAACCAATTTTCCTTGAGTGATATAGTGAATATTTGATTATTCCCATTTTGTTACCATGGAAACAGGTGCAGATCAGATGGATGGGGTGAGTGGAGCCGGGGTGAGCGGAGGGAGGGCTGGCACAGGATCACACCATGAGGAAACAAAACACTGAACCTGGGAGCTGGGTTTCTGGCCTAAAGAGAAAAGGGAGGGTCAGGAAAGAAGATGATTCCCTGCCTGTCCTGGTTCCTGCCCCAGAGTGTGGCTGAGATGGTTCAATCAGGATCAAATTTGAGGCTAGAAACAGCAAAGCCTGAGAGATGAGTGAAGCCCTCCCTAGTGTAATGTAACCCCGGAGATAGGTTGGTCCAGGGTTCCAAGACAGTGGCCCACTTGGCATTCCAGGTGGTCCCCTGGAACTTGAAAATCAATCATTGACAGTGCAGGCTAGAACAGCACCACCACCACCACCACTCTCTCTCTCTCTCTCTCTCTCTCTCTCTCTCTCTCTCTCTCTCTCTCACACACACACACACACACACACACAGACCTTTTCTGATTTCACTCTTTAGCAATTTAGCTTCCCCCTTTCCTACTAAGAGAGCTCCTTTTCGAGAACGCTTACATCGTCCAAATGCCCATGTCTCATTTCCCCCACGCACAGTCATGCCCCCTCCTCCTCCTGCGGCACTTTACCCAGTGCAGACAGGCCTCTGCCACAGTGCCACAACTTCCCAGTGCTGGCTGAATGAAGGAATCCAGCCAAGGGTAGAACTCCAAATTCGAGGTGAACTTCCAGTGGGGGATACGTGGATGAACAGGTGTGTTCCTTGCCCTCCACTAGCTCTGAAGAGATAAGCAATAACAAGGAATGTGTGAGAAAACACAAGGGCCAGGTCTCGGGGTTCGAGCAACGAACACCACCAGGAGCCTACACTGGCTCTGCCTGCAACTTGCCGTGTGGCTGCAATGGTCTCGCTCACTCTGGCCTAGCAACCTAGGAGGAGTGATCACGATGGGGGTTGGGGCTCGGGTTGCCATTAAGGAAGAACTCAGCTCTTCTCGTCTAGGAGGAAATAGCAGGTTTCTCTTCTACTGGGGGAGGCCCATCTAAGTGGATCGGTTTGTTTCTTTTCTTTCTTTCTTTCTTTCTTTCTTTCTTTCTCTCTCTCTCTCTCTCTCTCTCTCTCTCTCTCTCTTTCTTTCTTTCTTTCTTTCTTTTTTAGTTTTTCGAGACAGGGTTTCTCTGTGTAGCCCTGGCTGTCCTGGAATACACTCTGTAGACCAGGCTGGCCTCAAACTCAGAGATCCGCCTGCCTCTGCCTCCCAAGTGCTGGGATTAAAGGCGTGCGACACCACCGCCCAGCTGACCGTTTTGTTTCTTAAAGCAGATCAAGGAGCTGGAGAGATGGCTCAGTGGGTAAGAGCGCTGACTGCTCTACCAAAGGTCCTGTGTTCAAATCCCAGCAATCACATGGTGGCTCACAACCATCCGTAATGAGATCTGATGCCCTCTTCTGGTGTGTCTGAAGACAGCTACAGTGTACTTACACATAATAAATAAATTTTAAAAATAAATAAATCAGATCCAAATACTTGGTTCTTTCTCCTCCTCCCTCTCCCCTACTCCTTTTCTGATAAGGTCCCAGATATGTAGCCCATGCTGGCCTTGAATTCTTGGGCTCAAAGTTATTCTCCTGCCTCAGCCTCTGAATAGCTTAGACTATAGCTTCACTTCCCTGCGACCCGTTCACGTCATCTTTCTGGGTTTCCGGAACAGGACTTCTGCTCCTTTGCTTTTCTTGTCTGTACTTGGGGACCGAGGAAACAAGAGTTTGGAAAGGGACAGGACATTTTGCCTTTTGAAGACAGTACTTCACACACTTCTAGACTGCAGGGAGGGGTAAAGTGTAGACCAGGAACCAATAGGGTTGGACGAACATCAAAAGGTGTTAGGAAATTTTCTCTTGTGATGCCATGGGTTTAAAAATAATTGTTTTGTCTCTTTGGAGATATTTGAGGAATGCTGGATGGGAGAAAATGACTTGGATCATCAATTTGTTATACTTCAAAAGCACTAACTGCTAAGAATCATGGTTCTAGTGGGAACTGTCACAGGCTCCTGGGGAGCTAAAGGTTGAGGGTTAACCCTACAGACAGCATAGTTACAGGAGAAGGGAGAGGTGAGTCTCAGTCTCCACAGTTTCTGGGAGCCAAGTGAGTTCACAGGAGAACCCCAGGGCTCAGAGGAAAAGGGGTGGCGAGGGATCTCAGAGACCCTCTCCATGTTCTGCTCTCAGCCCTGGGGATCCGCTTCTTGTAAGAAATATGAGTCAGGCCGGGCGGTGGTGGCGCACGCCTTTAATCCCAGCACTTGGGAGGCAGAGGCAGGCGGATTTCTGAGTTCGAGGCCAGCCTGGTTTACAGAGCTAGTTCCAGGACAGCCAGGGCTACACAGAGAAACCCTGTCTCGAAAAACCAAAAAAAAAAAAAAAAAAAAAAAAAAAAAAGAAATATGAGTCAGTGCACCAGAAACATGATTCTGCTGCCACCAGATGGAGGTCACATCCGAAGGCTGTAAGACCCGCTCTTGGCACATGCTCTTTGACAAGCAAAAGCTCGACCTGGAGAGCACTCTTGGCTGTTTAGGGCAAGCGTGTGGCTATAGTTTTAAGGCCAGGAGCTGCCTGAAGCTCCTGCTGGCTGAACCCAGCAGTTGCAGGCCTAGGAGGAAACGTAGGCAAGGTCCTGGGGTCTGGGGAAAGTCACTGTCTACCCATCAGGGATTCTGTGTGGGAAGCTATGGCCCTGTTACAGGATGCCTGTGTCTGCATACATGAAATCTGCAGTTCAAGGTGAAAAGGGTTGGCACAGCACATGATCAGGTCATGCTATCCCACAAAACAGCCCAGCCTGGATCCCTCTCAGCTGTTTGGCCGGGCCTCCACCTCCACAGGCCTTCCTTTCACCTCTTCTCAGGCATGTGTCAATTAGGATGAGCCTAGCACACTCAGGAAGTAGGTGACTGGAGAGCTATGAATTGGCTCACATTCTGCTTCTCTCCTGCTATTTTCTATCGACTTTAGCGAACCTTCACAGATCTCAATATATTCTAAAGATTTCAATTCAATTTATGCATGTATGTATATATATATGTGGATACATGAGTACCACAACATGTGTGTGGACGTCAGAGAACTTTCCACCATCTGGGTTTGGAGAACTGAACTTAAATCCTCAATGGCAAACACCTTTATTTATTGAGCTGTCCTGCTGGCCCCTCATTCCTTTTAATGCGGTTTGTTTTTAAATATATGTCAGAGCTGGGGATGGAACCCAGGGACTTACACAGTTGGTGTGCTCTTCTGTCCTCAAACTCACAGTGATCTGTTAGCCATTAGTCTCTGCCTCCCTAGTACTGGGATTAGAGTCCTGTGTCACCATACCAGGCTCAGGGTCAAGTTTCTAATACATGCGATCTTAGTGGGGACACATTTCAGACGGTGACTCCCCTGAGGCAAGGCTCTGCCGTTGGGCACCAGGGATGGCACGAGGTAGCCAAGTCACAGGGACAGGCTGTCTGGCTAACTAGGTGCTGACGGAGGAGGGCACTGCCCTGGAATCTGGAGTGCTAGAGACTGCAGAAACTGGAGCGCCAGGTCACAAGTACCTCAGGACCAGCTGATAGGCAAGGGACCTGATATCCAATTGGTCAGTTGGTATTCTGCCAGATCATTTTCTACATCTTCCAACTTACCTCTGGAATATGACGAAAACTGTATGTGAAGGGGTCATTGGTTTTTTTCGCAGGATGGATAACAGGACCACACAACAGGATCACATGGTCTGGCCTGGCCAACAGCTGCTGTGACCAGCATTGTCAGAGGAGGCTGGCATGGAGCCCTGAACATACCCATCTTCTCAGTAGTAAGTTCTTTCAGACGAGACTGTCCTTTTTGTTTGTGTGTGTGTGTTTGTTTGGGACAGTGTTCTATTGTATGTATCCTGGAGTGGCCTCTAATTCACAGCAATCTTCGTCCCTCTCCCTGTCTTTCAAGTGCTGTGGTTATAGGTACACTCCACAAAGTCCAGCTGTACCTGCCTCAGAGCCTCAGCTGTTCTGGGCAGCTCCCACTGCCATGAAAACTGACCGTGAGGAGGAGCGAGATTCATGGGACGAGAAAGTAAGGGGAAAAGCTAAGGTTTTTAGCTTGCTTCCCATGGATCACACTTTCACAGATACAGCTTCCTCTCTCAAAAGCTTCACGCAGGAGCTGGGGGCGTGGCTCAACCAGTAAGAGCACTTGCAGCTCTTACTGACCCAGGTTCATTTCCCAGCACCCACATGGTGGCTTATGACCATCTAGATTCTAGTTCCAGGGGATCTGATGCTCTCTTTTGACCTCATGAGGCATGCATGCGTACACACACACACACACACACACACACACACACACAAGCAAAACACTCATCCACAAAAATAAAATAAAATAAATAAAGCTTAAAAAACCCTTTACATGGCTGGGCGTGGTGTATGCCTTTAATCCCAGCACTTGGGAGGCAGAGGCAGGCGGATTTCTGAGTTCGAGGCCAGCCTGGTCTACAGAGTGAGTTCCAGGGCAGCCAGGGCTACACAGAGAAACCCTTTCTTGAAAAAAAACAAAACAAAACAAAACAAAACCCAAAAAACCCTTTACATATAAGACTTAACAGCTGTGATTAGAAGTTCCAGACGAGTACAACTTGGAACAGTATATGCAGGCAATTGGAGCTATTGAAGTCTGGTTCAAGGGAATGCACAACTCCCAAGGCAGCTGTGGACACAGCCCACCAGGTAGGGTGATGCTTCATTTTACTTCTGTAATGCTGTGACTTGGGTCGAGAGCCTGGTGCCTATCATGCTGGCTCTGATCTGCATCTCCAGCACCATACCTAAGGTTTTTAGAGTCCAGGGAGTCACGAGAATTCTAAGTGGCAAGTCTAAAAGGAGTGGAGCTGCCTGTTCGGCTTTAAGATTTATTTTTGTTTTATGTGTGAGTGCTTTGCTTGCATGTACATATATGTGGAATATGTATGTGTACACATGTGTGCCTGATGCCAAAGGAGGTAAGAAGAGGGTGTGGCCCTGGAACTCCAGGTGTGGATGGCTGTGAGTGGCCTCATGGGAGCTGGCACTGAACTCAGGCTGTCTCTGTAAGATCAGTTAAGTGCTCTTAACTGAGTCATTTCCAGCCCCAAAGTGAGACTTTCTGAGACAGTCTCACTGCAAAGCACAGCTTTGCTAAGAACACACTGGAAGCCAGCCTGGTCTGGAACTCCATAATCCTCCTGCCTCAGTCTCTGAAACACTGGTATTACAGGTATAAGCCACTGTACCCTGCTTGGACTAGTCTTTTTTTTTTTTTTTTTTTTTTTTTTTTTTTTAAATTTTTTTCAAGATAGGGTTTCTCTGTGTAGCCCTGGCTGTTCTGGAACTCACCCTGTAGACCAGGCTGGCCTTGAACTCAGAAATCCACCTGCCTCTGCCTCTGGACTAGTCCAAAAACAAAAACAAAATCAAAAACAAACAAACAAACAAAAAAAAAACTAAGTAAACAACAAAAACCTAGTCCCAGGAAAGCACAGTAGGATGAACCAGAGACAAGTTAGGTTTCTTAGAGATAAGAGAAAGACAAGCAGGGCTGGCCCTGGAGTTGTACCCAGGGCCCAGGAGAGGTGAAGGATTCAAATGCTGTGAAGGAGGTGCACCAGCGGGGGTGTGATTAGCTCTAGTGGATGAGGAAGCAGCAGCCACGACTACCAGGGCCCTGGTCTTCGGTCTTTGCTTCCCTGAGCAATGAGCCAAAAGCTCTCACTGGACATGTCGGAAATGCCGTGATGGCTGCTCTCCTGAGCAGGCAGCCACCTGCCGAGGCATAGATCTGCTAACACAAGCCTAGAACGTCCTCCTGCATTACACTGTCTGCTCAGCAGTCCTGTCCAGAAGGATCCTTGTTCCTGTCCAGAAGGACTTTTAAAAAGAAACCTATCAAGCCAACTCATAGCCAGACTCAAGACCAGTGTGTCCTGCAGCCCTCTGGCCACCCGAGGTGACGTGACTGGCCTGGCTTTCAGCCATGGTGGGACTGCTGCCATGAACAAGGGCGGGCACAGACACTGTGTGGGGGGCTTTATTCGCTTCTGCTATGTACACATATGTACAGCTGGCGTGAGCCAATGGTACACTATGTCACAGAATTATCTTATACACACACACTCTGGGCCAGAAAGCAGGAGGTTCTGTTCCCAATATCCCACTGCTGGTGAAGGAAAAGGACCCTAATGGAAGCTGCCCACCCCATTCCCAGACATTGACTCCCTCCCACAGACAATCTGTGCCTCCCCCTGCCGCAGGCACATGATGGCGAGATCTGGGTGGTGGCGGCAGCAGCAGCTGCTTCCAGTCTTTCTCCTCACTCATACTTGTGCAGAGGCCAAATATCAGCAGTGGCCCACTCACTGACAGGAGCAGCCTGACACACGGCCAGAGCCTCACTGCAAGGCCAGCTCCAGCACACCCACAGCCTCTAAGAGGAGCAGCCTCGCATCATGGAGCACTGGCATGCATCTTCTCCAGGCAGTTTGTCCAGAATGTGACCAGTCGGTTGTCACGGTTGATGCAGAAATCCGTGAAGTCCTTCAGCAGCCGATCAGCAAACTTCTCATCCCCTGTGGCACTAGAGCGCCATGTCTTGGTCAGCATGGTGTTGTAGGCCCAGTTGTAGCCAACCCGCTCCTCACAGAACATGTTTTGGTTGGTGGAGCTGGTAGAGTTCCGTCGCCGCCGCTGCTGCCCAGAAAACTTGCGTTTGGAGTAGGGCAGCTGCAGGAACACCGTCCCTGAGGGAGACCATGCCTGAGCGGAGCTGCTGGTAAACACTTGCAGACCGCTCTGGGGGCCTGCCCGTGCCGGCTCGGGCAGGGACCCACGCACCCACCCACAACCACAGCTCCTCACCTGTGACGTGGATGTACTGTGGCTTATTCTCAGCAGGGAAGTTAAAAGCGGAGGCAGAATACTTATCTTGCACAAATCCAAACCTATGGTAAGGACAGACACACAGACACAAGGTCTCATTAGCTAGAGAAACAGGGAGCAGCGTGCAGCTAAACTCAGACAGGCCAGGATGCTGGCATGTGGAAAGGCCTCCCGTGAGGAACATGCAGGCTAGGGACTGTTGTTCTGAACATCTGCCTTTCAACTGCGGGCTCTCCTGCCCCTGGTCTCCGGCCCTGCGGGATGGCGGCACTCTATCCAGCCTCTGCTCCCACTCAGCACCTTCCCGTTCCCAGTCCTCCCCTCGGTGGCCCCCACTTAGCCTTTACTCTGCTCTTGGGGAGTGTCCTGCAGGTTGCTCACCAACCCCCATCCTGTCTCAGGTTTTCTTGCCACACCTGACTGTTGTCATGCTGACAAAGAGAAGGTTCTCAGTAAAGGCCCCCGCTGAACTGGAATGGAGTGTCTGAATCAAAACTCTCCCCTTAAGTGAGGAGCACTCCAAGGCTCTCTGCTGTGCTGTGCTCTAGAAATGGGAAATGAACAGAAACCATTTCTCATCTGTGACTTGTCCTGTTCCACTTCTTATCTATAGCTTGTTCTATTCCTGGTTTTTCTATTTCCATAAAGCACATTTATTCTAGCCCCACCTGCTAAGAGCTGCAAAGGACGTGCTAACAGATGTGCCCAGATTCTGCCCTCTGTGTCTGAGGGTTTACGTAATGCAGGCAACGATGTAGGAGGTAAAATGTGTCTTCTTCCCTGGACTGAGCTCACTGGGGAAGTGCTGTGCTGTATCCTCCAAGCTGCCAGCTCTAGGCTGGTCTTCCCTACACGCACATCAAGTGTGCAAACTCAATGGACTGCACCTACAGGACACTTCGGGATTTCTTTCGTACTCTCTGACCAAGCTAACTGATTTACTTAGCATGATCAGCTGGACCATAGGTTTCTCGTCTCATTTCTCACTTAGGTCACCCGGAAAGGCCCTTTTTATTTATTTATTATTTACCTTTGAGACAGGGTTAGGTATCCCAGGCAGGCCTCAAGTTCATACTTCAGCTGAGGCTAACCTTTCACCACTGACTTCCTGCCTCTGCCTCTGGAGTGCTGGGCCCTGGGTGTGCACCACTGTGCCTGCTGCATGTAGTGCTTGCTGCATGCTAGATGAGCATTCTACCAACTGACCCACATACCCAGCTGAAGACCTTTATTTTATTTTATTTTATTTTATTTTAATTTTTTTTCGAGACAGGGTTTCTCTGTATAGCTCTGGCTGTCCTGGAACTCACTCTGTAGACCAGGCTGGCCTCGAACTCAGAAATCTGCCTGCCTCTGCCTCCCAAGTGCTGGGATTAAAGGCGTGCGCCACCACCACCTGGCCCTTTATTTTTACTTTAAAATATTTTCTTATGTGTTTGCATGTGTGCTTGGTTGTCTGTATTGTGTACATGAGTATGAGTGCCCTTGGAGGCCAGAAGAGGGCGCTGGCAATGGTGAGCTGCCCAGGGTGGGTGCTAGGAACCAAATCTGAGTCCTCTACAGGAAAAAGCAATTACTCTCAGTTGCTGAGCCATTTCTCCAGCCCCAAGATGTTTATTTTTTTAAGAACCCAATTTAGCCAGGCACAGTGGTTCATGCCTTCAACCCCAGCACTTTAACCCCAGACAGGCAGCTCTCAAGGCCAGCATAGTTTACAGAAATGAATTCCAGGCCAGCCAGGGTTACAGAGTGAGACCTTTCCCCGCCCCCAAACCCAAAACAAACTACAAAAACCAAACTAGATCAGACAAACCTCCAACCACCACCACCACCACCACTCCCCTCCATCCTAAAACAAAACAAAAACCTCAGAAAACCTTCATTTCTGCCCAATTATCCATGGATGCTTTGTTTTCCACTTGGGGCAACCCAGGATTGTAACAAAGATAAGGGACATTAAGGGGCATCCATCTCAAGAGAAGATGTACTAAACTCACTCCAATTATCCAGAGTATTTAGTAGAGCTAGGAGATACCACGAGGGGTAGGGAGGGGGGAGGGGGAGGGGAGAGAAAGAGAAAAAGAGAGAGAGCGAGAGAGCGAGAGAGAGAGAGAGAGAGAGAGAGAGAAAGAGAGAGAGAGAGAAGAGAGAGGGGAGGGGAGGGGAGGGGAGGGGAGGGGAGGGGAGGGGAGAGGAGAGGAGAGGAGAGGAGAGGAGAGGAGAGGAGAGGAGAGGAGAGGAGAGGAGAGGAGAGGAGAGGAGAGGAGAGGAGAGGAGAGGAGAGGAGAGGAGAGGAGAGGAGAGGAGAGGAGAGGAGAGGAGAGGAGAGGAGAGGAGAGGAGAGGAGAGGGGTGGCTTTTCTGGCTTTGCCTGAGATGGACCTTTGGATAGACCATCACTTCAGTCACATCTCCACTGGGAATTTGACTCCATGCAAAGCCACAGGCAGGGCCAGGGATGCAGCCCATGGGGGACTGCTTACCCGGCACCCACAAGGCTCTGGGCCCCGCCCCCAGTACTGCACACAGAAGCTAAAAGCAGAACAACTACTCTGGAAAAGGCATTTTGCTGGCACTAAGAATGGGAAAATTAAACTTCTGTTCTCCTAGGGCCTACAAAGCACTCTAGATTGACAGTTTTTAAAGGAAGAGGAGAGTGCAATTTCAAGCATGTTATGCTGGAGTACCCTGTAATCTTAACACTTGAGAGCCAGAGGCAGGAGACTGTGAGTTCAAAGCCATCCTGAACTACACAGTATGCCCCTGTAAGGGAGAGAGGGAGGGAGGGAGGGAGAAAGAGAGGGGGGGGGGACTCAAAATAGAGGGACCAGACAGTCCCCGGCAGGAGACAATGACAGGCACAGAGGAGGCGGGGCTTAGGCAAAGAGTAATACACAGCAGTCTGCTGCAGTCACACATGGGACAGCTTTAGAGACATGTAAGGAAATCAGGTATTAGAAAAGAGGCTGGAAAGCGAAGGGCAACCGCTTAGAGAGAATACCCCAGAACTGCACGGAGGAGGGTTAGAGGACAAGATCCGTGAAGAGAAAAAAACACTTGGCAAATGAAGGGCAAACCCAGGAGACACCTAGTCAAAATGCGTAGGACTGGTCAGGAGGCTCGGCAGCTGTGCTTTAGCTGGGGCATCCTAATAAACACTGTTTCCCCGCACACTTACCAGCTGAGCCCGGCAAGCCCCGGGGCGAGAAAAGGAAGACTACACTGTAAGGCGTGCCATGGCGCCATGGGACTTCTCCGTCCCTAGGCAGTGGAGGTGGAGGTGAAGCAGACAAGTCTGCTTCCCAGAGCAAGGTCTTTTCCCAACGACTGCAGAGCTGGCTCCCTCCCCTCCCTCTCTCCCCCTGCTCAGACCTACATCCCTTCAGCAGTAGTAGGAAATGAGTTCGCACAGCACTCATTCCACACCCTTCTCTGAGCACATACATACCGTTCAGGATAAGGTGTAAGGTAGGGGAAAGCGAGTTTAGGTGAGAGAAGTTAGAGACCCGTGGCCTCGTGAATATATAGCGGGTACTAGGGGAGTACTCGGGGCGGGTACAAGCACTGAAGATGTAAGATAAGGACTATACAAAGAAGGTGCTTCAAGCAGAGAATTGACACTTGAGAGAAGGCTTTGTTTCACCATAGGAATAAGTAGCAAGTGGACACGAGCTGAGCGACCCCTGGAAACAATGCAGCCTGCTGCACAGTGAAGAAGTCAGTGAATCAGAGGAGCCCAGGAAAGGCTTACCTGGTACACAAGCCCTGTGCCAAGAAATATCTACTTTCATCCACTGTTTTTAGACCACCCATGGTCTTTACAGCTTTTACAATGTCTCCCTTCACCTGTCTCCTCCACAGCAGAACGGGGTTCTTTTTAGGCTACTTACAAAGAACAAGCAAGGAGTCTATGAGACAACAGTCAGAGAATGCAAGGCAGCATTTCCCTCTGTGTCTGAGCGAAGGCAAGCAGCAAGTTTGTCCCTAGAGCAAGGGTTCTCGACACTTAGAGGTTGGTCCCTTTCACAGGGGCTGCATGTCAGTATCCTGCATATCAGATATTTACATTAGGACTCATAATAGCAAAATTACAGTTGGGAAGTAGCAACAAAATACTGTTGTGGCTGGGGTCAGCCCAGCATGAGGAGCTGAGGTGAAGGATCACAGCGTCAGGCAGGGGGAGGACCACTGCTCTAGAAGGACAGATGCTTTTCCTTCGGAACAGAATGAACTGGCTTTCATAGCTATGGAGAAAAATACTGATTTGGTCACTGTTCCCTCTTGCTAATGGACAAACCTGTGTGCAATGGCTTCCTGGAAAAGGTGCATTCGATCCCAATATGTCTCTGGTTCAAAGCCTGAAAGGAATAAGGAATAAACGCTGAGCTGTGATCGCAAGGCCTGCAATAGATTCACACTGTTCTCTTCATTGCTGTTGACAATTCCTGTCTCGTGGATCTGAACCCCACCCAGTTATAGAATGACAGATGTATACCCCATAATCCCTCTCCAAGTTCCTCCACAGTCTAGAAAGGTGGAGTCCTCAGGAGCCAGTGCAACCTTCAGAATTCAATGAGTCTTCTGCTAATGTCTTACTTCTCAAGCTGAGGAGTCTAGTAATGTTTTATTATTTGTTTCTGACACAGGCTCTCACACAGCCCAGGCTGCCCTCAACCTCTAAGTGGCCAGTTGGCTTTGAATCCCTGGCCCTCCTACTTACTCACAGGAGACCTGGTCTGAAACCTGAAGTGTACATCAGGTGCTTCTGAGGATAACTATTCTCCCATTTCTAGCACCGCTAACCTTCCATTTCCCCTTAAAGAAAGACAAAGTGCCATTTTATGGGTAAGAAACTGAAGCAAGTAAATATACAAGGAATTCTTGAGCAGCCATGAGCTTTGAAGGGGAGGCAAGCGGTGCAGACGAATGTGTTCCTCCGCCACCGGCTGGATGGCTCCGCCCCCCTCTTCCACAGGGCAGCTGCTGAGGACCAAAGCAGAAAGCAGGTGGGAAGGCCAAGCACTGTCACATAGCAACAGGAAGCAGAGCGGGATGGATGGAAGGCCGAGCACTCTGTTACATAGCAACAGGAAGCAGAGCTGGATGGATGGAGGTTTAGAGGGTCATGGCAACAACAGAAGAGACATCCCAAGAACTAGGGATGGAGTGGCTTTGTTACTCTGTCCACAATTAGAACTTTCTTTAAAATAGATGGGAGATGCCCCCCACACCCACTCATATGCACACACACATATACATGACCACATACACAACCACAGAGACACATACAAGATGCATACAAACAGACACACCCACACCCACACCACATACACATTTACATATATACACACACATACCAACCACATTTGTTCCAGATTTTAGGGTACAGACTCACTGTTACAAGAAGTAGAGGAAACAAGAAGAAAAGAGGCACCTAATCTAGAAATCTGATTTAGATTTGGGCCACTGTTCTTTTAAATTAGGACTTTTCCCTGTAACCACAGTAACCAACTGAGGTTGATGGTTTAGAAGACCAGGTCAGAACCAGCAGGGAAACCATCAGCTGCCTGCAAATAATCCTGTTACAATGAGAAAGGCATCTTTAGATGCTGTAAGATAACTGTAGCCCCTCAAGGTATTAACAGCACTGCAGTGAGCTGCCTGGCCTAGCGCTCTGGGAGGATCATATCACTCACATTTTGGGACTGCATAAATGGTCCCCTCTCAGCCCTATGCAGTTCAGGATCCGGCCTCCAATGCAGAGGAACTTTGCAGGGCTCAGGTACAAAAATGTCTGCTAAGTTGTAAGCAGAGTACAGACTGTTGGAACTAGTAGGCAGCCTGTCATAAAATCACAAGATTACTAGGTTTAGTCTGCTCTCTGGTAAGCCCTCCTCACCCTCTGCCATTTAGCGTAATGCAAACTTACAAGGGAGTGGAAGAAAATATTTCTCTTACATCAGAGTTGTGTCTTTCACACTTATAATCTTGCTATCAGCTCCTGATACATTAGCATCAACTCCAGTTTCTTGCTTTTGAAAATGGCATCTTGTATTCATGGAAAACTTTCTAGGAGCTATTTGTGAATTCATCTGCATGGTGCTTGGTGATGGCAGTGGGAGGTGGAGATGGGGAGATGGTGTGGGAAAAGGCACACTGGGGTGGTCTGCTGTGACAGACCTTTTCTGACAGAGGAAGGGCTCTAATCTGAGTCCTTGAGATACAGCACTGGAGACACACACAGGGAGCCCGGGACTTACAAAGCCTGCTGCAACTTTGCACAAGAGGACACCGCTTCCTGTTTTGCTTTTGATTGCCTTTCTAGGGGGCCGTATTGCATGTACTAGCATGCAAAAGGCTCTCCTCAAATTCAGTCAAGCATTGCAGGCAAATCAGGTGGCTGGGAGCACACAGGACAAAGCAATGGTGTAGAGATGGACTGCACACGATCCCCTCTCCCATCTGCTGCTTGCTTCACACTGGCCTTGCAGAGCTGGCAAAGTATCTCTAGCCAATCCACACAAGAGAAATTCAAAGCTCAAAGCGTTGAGTGGTCTGCCCCAGATCAACTACTCGCTAATAAAACCCAGCACAGGGCTGGGTGGCAGCTCAGTGGTTAAGAGACCAGGCTGCTGTAGCAGAAGACCTAAGTTTGGTTCCCAGCAACCCAACAGTGGCTCACAACCATCCAGAACTTCAGATCTAGGAGATCTAACTTCCTTTTCTGGCCTCTGTGGGTACCAGGTTCATGTGTGATGCACAGACAGACAAAACACTCACACAAATAAAATTAAATTCTAAAAATTAAAAAACAAACAAACAAACCCCAAAACCCAGCACAACAACCCAGATTATTTTGCTTCTGTGGATAGATCAGCTCTCTAGAGCAGCCTGCAGTTCTGTTGTTTCTTTAGGTGTCTGTTCACTGGACAGTGACGGGCTTCAGCTCATAGAAGCACCTTCCCCTTCCCCTCTCATCCACTGCTCACTTGCCCTTTTTTCTCTTCCTGAATAGTCAATGCCTCCTCCTGCTTTTTGTTCCTTATTAATGTCTTTGTTCATTTTCCATCTAGACTCTACCCATGGGAGAACCCGGGAGAGGGTGCTTTTGGAAGGCGGTCTGACTCAGTGAGATGGACCCTGCAGGGGAGCAGCTCTTACTATCGAACAGGTGCTCGCTGCCCTCCTTGAGCAAGCAGCCGAGGTTGAGTGGGATGAAGAGCTGGGCCCGCAGGGGATCGCCATACAGGTAACTGGGCAGTGCAAAAGGGCCCTCCAACACCGGGACTAACAAGAAGCCACAGGAGGTAGCTTTTCGATGCCAGCCTTGGACCTGAAAGAAAGGACAAAACAGCATCACCTTTGGGTTCTTTCAGACCAGAGAAAATACCTCTGACTCCACAGAGCACACCGGCAGCGGTGGCACACATATCGATGACCATGTTCACTTATTCATGTCCTCTGGCGCCAAACGTCCTGGTCAGGAAAAAGTGTGAGTGTGCTTCCTGATGACTGCTAGAAAAACTGCAAGTTGAGCACACAGCTCCTCTCTATGGCCCAAGTCTCTGACCTTAAGTTCTTTTGCAAGGAACTGAAGAGAGCTGAGACCCTTCTTATTCTGTGGAATGTCAGAGAAAGGTCACAAGACAAAGGCTGAGCACTTCTAGCTTTGTTGTATACTAAGTGCAGTGTATCAAATAAGAAAATAACTCACTCTGGCTGATGTAGGGCGGGGGATGAGTATAGTGGATTCTAGACAAAGTGACGAGCTCTCATATACAGAACACACACTGGGGAACTCCCAAAGCTATCTTCCTGAAAGCTAGACTTCTGTAAGTAAATCCAACAATACAGTCCTTTGGATGACTATGTAAGTGTTTTTGAAATATGTTTTAAGAAACATAAAACTGATAAATACTTAAAAACAAACAAACGGCGCACGCCTGTAATCCCAGCACTTGGGAGGCAGAGGCAGGCGGATTTCTGAGTTCAAGGCCAGCCTGGTCTACAGAGTGAGTTCCAGGACAGCCAGGGCTACATAGAGAAACCCTGTCTCAAAAAAACAAACAACAACAACAACAAAAAACAAACAAACAAAAAAAACAACCAAACAAACGAACAACAAACAAAACTTCAAACTGGTTGGCTAGTGAGATGGTTCAGTGTTTGGTAAAGGCACTGCTATCAATGCCGCCCACCTACATTTTATCTCCCTGGAACCCACATAATGGAGGGAGAGAAGCAACTCCCTCTACTTGTTCCCTGACCTCCACACACAGACCACGGTCTACACACATATAGGTAAGTCAAACAACAACAACAACAACTAAACAAAAACAAAACTCCCCAAACCAAACCAAAATGCTGTGATAAATGCATTAGTTGCTTTCACTGGTTTTACATGACTAGATATGAAAACTGAATTTTTTAAAGATAGTCACTAAACTCCTTGTCTGGCTTTCACATAGGTGCTGGGATCTGAGCATCTTCAGTCTTGTACACTTAAGGACTTTATCTTCTCAGCCACTTATCTCCCTAGACACTCTGCCCCTTACTCCATCTTATGGATGCTCTTTGGGTAAGTACTTTTCCAAGAGAGGAGTCAGTCCTTGAAGATACTAATGACAACAAAAAGTCTATGCATAACAGACACCTAACAGAACCTTCCCCAGGACTCCATAACTAGGCCTATAAACTCCCCCCACCCGCCAAGACTTTCTCTGTATAGTCCTGGATGTTCTAGAACTCACTATGCAGACTAGAAAGCCCTCAACTTCAGAGAGATCCGCCTGGCCTGCCTCTGCCTCCGGAATGATGGGATTGAAGGTGTGTGTCAACCTGTCAGGCTCGGCATACAAACTCATGGCATCTCTCTCCTGCACTGCACGTACGTCTTGAAGGGCCCCCTCAGCACTCTCTTTACTTCCCAGCTGCTCTTGGCTGTGTGGTGAGACGCCTGGGCTGGGGTTAGAGGGCAGTGGACTCAGTGATGCATGGCAATGTTTCCTTTGTGCATACAAGGAGGAGTGGAGTGTGGTGATGGCTAAGGAGGCTCTGAGAAGATACTCACAGCCTGGCTAAGCGGTACTTGCTTATGTTACAGTGCTGAGCTAGGGATGGGCAGTGCTGTGGGCTGCATTCATAGCAGGGGTCCACAGGCAGGTCAAGACAGAGCAGCAGGAGGAAAGACAGGTAAGAAGGCCATCTGGCAAGGCTCCCGAACTCTGGACCCTGGCACGTGTGATACTGTGGGCCGGTTACTTCTTCGAGGGACTTGCTCATTAACACAGACAACTCTGGTTGCTGACCATCAAATGCTAAAAATATATCCAATCCCCCCCTGTGTGGAGCTGGCAAAAATATCTGCAGATACTGCCAAATGCCCCCAGAAGACAAACTTACCCTTGTTTGATGAATGGTAAGTTAAAACCAGTGATATTAACTAACTGGGAATTGGTGAAGTAAACTGGAATAAATAAATACTAGAATATTCTGTAGCCATTAAAAACAATGAGGCAAAAAAAAATTAAATTCAACAAATAAAAAACAAGGCAGATTGATCTGTGTTGGTATGGAAGATATGCAGGTAACAGAAAAAACAAAATATACACAGCCGTGTTCAGCACAGGAGCACAGGTGTGCGCTCGCTCTGTGCCCCAGGCCCACCCGGGGCTCACTATGTAGCTAAGCGGGCTGGCCTTGTGGCGCTCCTTTTGTGGAGTTTTTTAGGTGTGTGCCACCATGGCCAGCTTCCCATCCCTGTTTTGTAGATACACAGGATCTCCTTGAGAGTGTTTTAAACATGGTGACAGTGATGGCTGCTGTTACATGACAGTCCCAGGACACAAGGGGAAGATGGAGATTTGCTTTTTCCTCTGGACCAGTGATTCCAAGTTTTGGTTAGAACAGCTAGAGGTGTGTTACTGGCATTCAATAGGTAGAGACCAGAATTCTGTTCAACAACCTACAATGGGCATGCAGTCATTCACAATAGATAATTATCTGGCCCCGGGTCAGTACTGCCAAGGTGAAAAAACACTAGTCTATACTCTAAACTTTTCTGTGTTTAATGTTATAAGGCTCTCCCTACAGGTCAATAGGCTATGTGAAGGAACCTCCCCAATGTTCCTCTGCCTTACAGTAATGATCTCACCATCTCAAACAGGACTGTGGCAGTCACTGCCATCCAGTGTAGCTTGATCTCAAAGGCGGCATTCAGAGAGAAGTTTCCATGGTAGTAACAGCTGCACCATTCCAGGCGGTCCGTTCGGTTGTTTACATCAACGTCCAGGGTCACGGTCCTCTGCTCTGGGACAGTGGCAGCTGTGTCAGCACACAGTGAGGCGTGGGGACACACGGAGAGGTAAAGGAGTGGGGTAATGGAGAAGAGTAGACAATAAGCACCGTAAGTATGAAACTGCGCAAGTGCCCAACGAAGGCTGCTATCCTGAAATCTCTAGTCAACAGCCCAGGGGCTAGAAAAAACTTGTTCTGCTTGCTGTTAGGTAATAAATATTTCAGGCACTCTGAGCTGTCTGTGAGCTGCTTGCTACTGTAGGGCAAAGGCCCCATAGACAGTACATAAGAGAATGGCTTCAGCTATGTTCCATTAAAACTCTATAAGAGGACTGGAGAGATGGCTCAGTGGTTAAGAGCACATATTGCTTTTCCAGAGGTCCTGAGTTCAATTCTCAGCAACCACATGGTGGCTCACAACCATTTGTAATGGAATCCGATGCCTCCTTCTGGTGTGTCTGAAGACAGTGACAGTGTACTCACATACATAAAATAAATAAATCTTAAAAAAAAAAAAAAAAACTGGGCTGGAGAGATGGCTCAGAGGTTAAGAGCACTGACTACTCTTCCAGAGGTCCTGAGTTCAATTCTCAGCATCC
Source organism: Apodemus agrarius (assembly GCA_964023405.1). Lineage (NCBI taxonomy): Eukaryota > Metazoa > Chordata > Mammalia > Rodentia > Muridae > Apodemus > Apodemus agrarius. The sequence goes on from OZ030016.1 coordinate 75,086,849, forward strand.
ACATGGTGGCTCACAGCCATCTGCAATGTTATCTGACACCCTCTTCTGGTGTGCCTGAAGACAACTACTGTGTACTCATATACATAAATAAATAAATAAATAAATAAATCTTTAAAAAAAAACTTTGTAAGAACAGATGAAATTTTAGGATAATAAGTGACTCTTATGTTGCTATGATAGGAAATACAGCACTGTAAATTTATACAAACCCACAGAATGCACAATACCAAGAGTAAACTCCTAATAGAAATCATGAGCCAGGTGGTGGTGGCACATGCCTTTAATCCCAGCACTTGGGAGGCAGAAGCAGGTGGATTTCTGAGTTTGAGGCCAGCCTGGTCTACAGAGTGAGTTCCAGGACAGCCAGGGCTATACAGAGAAACCCTGTCTTGAAAACCCAAAAAAAAAAAAAAAAAAAAAAAAAAAAAAAGAAATCATGGATTTGGGGTGATGATGAAAGTGCATCCATGTAGGTTCATGGAACAGAACAAATGTCATCTGACGGGGTTGACAAGGAAGGAGACTGAGTGTGGGAGGGGCAGGGGACCTATGGGAATTCTTTGCTCAACTGTGCTGGAGAGCTAAAACTCCATTTAGGAAAATTAGTGGCATCAATGACAATTAGTGGCATCAATGGGAAGTGAGGCCCTTGGTTCTGTGAAGACTTGATGTCCCAGTGTAGGGGGATGCTAGGGCGGTGAGGTGGGAGTGAGTGGGTGAGAGAGCACCCTCATAGAAGTAAGATAAGGAATAGGAGGGTTGCAGAGGGGAAACTGGGAAAGGGGATAGCATTTGAAATGAAAATAAAGAAAATGTCCAGTTTTTTTTTTTTTTTTAAAGAATATTAGTGATTTTAGCCACACATGGTAGCTTAAATCTATAATACTAACATTCAGAAGGCCGAGGCAGGAGGAATATAAATCAGAGGACACGGTTGCTATATAGTCAGATCCTGTCTCAAATAACAAAATCTGGGGGCTGTAGAAATATCTTATCACTTAAGAGTGCCTGCTGCACAATCAACAGCGCCCAGAGTTCAGGCCCTAGTGGCCACACAGCAGGTCAGCTGTCCCATGCACTTGTAACCCAGCTCAGAGACAGGAGGACCAGCCTTCCAGCCCAGATGAGAAAATACAAGCCCCGGGGAGAGACCCTGCTGCAAAGGACTGAGAAAGCACACGGTGATACAGGACACCCAGTGTCATCTTGTGGCCTCTATGTAGGCGCAAAAACACAAATACTTGTAAATTTAAAAAAAGGAGGACCAGTTATAAAGCAAATCATAAGCTAGACTCAGCCAATTATGCTGCAGTTTGACTCCCAAGCCAGTCCATTCCTTTCCTTTATGAGAGAGGGATGCTATCTTAACCATTATCACAAACTCAGAAACTCAACCAGGCTATACACAAGAGCTCCAGAATTCAGTGACCCACAAACAGATAAAAGTGGGGAAAACCAGCCCAGACTAGTGAGGAGAAGAAGTTTTAGCCCAGGAAGGAATTAGGCTGTAGCCTCCATGGGTGATAAACACACCTGCATAGTCAGGTGTTCTAGAAGTCAGGATCTCACATCTCTACTCCTCATGGTTTTTCTTCATCTGAAAGATGAAGCTTGGGTCTGGGTTCTGAGGTAGAAGCTGTGAGTGGCTCCTGTATCGACACGTTTAATTCGCTGCTGCTGGAAGGCAGAGCATTAGCTGGGTAGTGAATGACCTCCAGAAAACTGAGCATGCAGAATGGACAAAGTTCTCAACTTGGAGCTGAAGCTCCAAGCTTCTGCAATTCTAGCCACAGGCATGTGTCTCTGAAAACCACACTTCATGTCTTCTGGTTTCATTCCTTGTCTGCAAACTGATATGGCTGCCCAGCCAAGAAACACATGGCTCAGAAAGGTTTACAATGCTCCCTCGCTTGCCTTCTCCTCTGGCCACTCCGTGTCTGCTCTGTTCTCTGTCCCTTCATACCTTCCTTCTAGTTTATGGCACGAGCATCACTGATGCTCACAGTGAGGCCTGTCTGGGGCATAGTGAGTACTTGAGGCACATTTGGTACCTACTTGTTCACTCTGATACTAAAATGTTCATTAAAGCTAGATTCTGTCTGGGCTTCATGATCCTGCTTTATGTCACTCTCAGGAGCAATTGACTCAACACTCCACACCAAAGAAAGCTGTGTTCTCTGGGCTAGCACACTATGAATATATTCCTCCAGATTTAGAAAGCCTGTCACAAAACTAAAGGCAAGGGATAAACACCAGCAGTGACTTCCAACATCTCTCTTCTGTGATCAGGTCTGTTAAGTGCAGAAGAGGTGAGTCTAGGGGGCCACAGTAATGTACTAGTCACCCAAGTAGTTACTGCTCTAGCACTGGCTTTGCACTTCCAGGGTAAAATCTAGCAGGCTTTCAGTATGGACACAGCTGCAGCTCCTACATGGGAAGTCTAATCAATATGCACAAGACCAGAGGAGAAACAAGCTCAGCATTCCAGGGTGTTGTTAGTGACCTAGAGAACAGATAGATCGGTATCACCAAAGGAGAAAGAACACAGAAGCTCAGCCCTCACAATCAGAGCTGCCTCACAACAGAGCAGGTCAACAGGTTGAAGAGAATTTCTAAAAAAGAAGCTGGCTCCATCTACATTCACCAGGAATGCTTTGGAAAAAGTTTGGATAGAGGAATGCCAACAGTCTCTCCTGACTCCAAGATCTAACAGACTGTCATAGAAAACTAGAAGACCTGTGCTCTGGCAGAAGGCACGTGGTCCTGTTTCTATCAGACCCAGACACCTCTGTAGCATCCCAGCTCAGTGACTTAAATAAGAATGGGGAAGTAGGAGCCACCACAGGCCAAGCCAGGGGTTCATGTATCAACATTAGGCATTTCAAAACAGCTTTCTGCAGCTACCTCCAAATGAACAGCACAAGTTTTAAGGAAGAAACAAGCAAACAAAAAGCCATCCCTAAACAACAGTAAAGCAAGCAAATACCCAACCAAATCACAGGCATTACTGAGACACACTCTGGTCTTTCTCTTCTATAAATCATTTTGGTTTTTTTTTCCCCCTGAGGAAAAATTCAAGTGTTTATTTATTTAGCAAATAAATAAGTTGGTTAGGTTTCTGAGACAAGGCCTCACTATGCAGCCTGGGCTGGCCGCAAATTCACAACCCCTGCTCTGCTTCTGCCTCCCAAATGTTAGGATTATGCATGTATACTACCAGTCTCATCTGGCCAGAAAGAAATTACTTTTTTTAAGTGTGTGTTTTGAGATGTATGTATTTCTGACTGTCCTTAAACTCAGAGACTCTTTTGCTTGCCTCCAAGTGCTAGGATGAAAAGGTGAACTCACCACATCCAGCCATACTTGGAAACATTTTTTTTCTTGTTTGGCAAGATGGCATATGCTTTTAACCAACGGTTTTCAACTGTCCTAATGCTATGACCCTTTAATACAGTCAGTTTCTTATATTGTGGTGACCCCCAGTCATAAATTATTTTTGTTGCTACTTCATAAATAATTTTGCTAGTTAATGAATCATAGAGTAAATATTTGTGCTTTCCAGTGGTCTTAGGCAACCCCTCTGAAAAAAAGCCATTTGACCTCTAAAGGGGCAATGACCCCTAAAGAGGACCTCTGCTTTAAATCCAGCAGAGGAAAGTGGGTCTTGATATTGCTTTTGTAGGCCAGCCGGGACCACACAGTGAGACCCTCTCCAAGCAGTTTTCTTGTGGTTCTAAGTAGGGCCTGTACATGCTAAAGGGCTAGCAACCTCCCTTCCCCAACTACCCGCTGTTCCCAGACTACAAAGACAACTCACCTAAGAGTGCAGCTGCCTGGCTCCGTCCTCCAAAGCTTCTGCTAAAGGAGCTGTGCCTGCTTGCATAAGAGGCTGGTCGGCTGGGCAGCCAGGGCAGGAGGAAGGCAGGGATCTCAGAGTGCACGAGCTCTTCTGCCACAAAGGCCACCTCAAACCACTTGCGCTGGAAGCTGGCAAAGTCATCCACTCCTGCTGTGTGCCAGGGGGCAGAGGGCTGCTGCATAGCCACTGGGAAAATACAGGGCAAGTAAAGGGTCCCTTATCACAATGCTCACTTTCTGACTGATTTCTGCTACAACACAGACCTTGAAAACACTGTGCTAAGTGAAAAGATCAGGTATAAAAGCCTATGTATTATTATATGACTCTACACACATGACTTTTTTTTTTTTTTTTTAAAAAAGCTCCTAGTGCTCCTAGGGGTTGGGCAATGAAACTAACATGGAAGAGGTGGTGGCTGTTAATACTGCGAATGGCTTTTGTGATGTAGGCTAATTTTATGTTATGTAAGCTTTAACTCAACAGTTTCAAAATAATTTCAGGACATAAACTGTTGTGGGCATTTCTTTTCTTTCTGTATTAGAATATAAAAACAGACACTATCTTGACAAGAGTGCACAGTCAATAGGACCAGCTATACCATATCATGTATGGACGCAGAGGCACTGGCTATACCATATCACATATGGACCCAGAGGCGAGAAGTGACTTACCAGATGGAAGCAGTCACTTCCAGCCAGTCCCCATGCATCAGAAATTCATACACTACGTAGGCTGGTCTGAGCCCTTGGTGCCTCGAGTTATGCAAGCTAGATAAACTCATGCTAGAAATTGTTCCCCATTGGAGAACTCCCTTTCTTCATTAAAAAGGGGTGGAGCTACAATACTCCTAAGAAGCAGAGTGTTTGCCTCATGTGCATGGCCTTGGGTTCCATCTCAGAACCAAAATAGAGAGGCAGATGCACCCATTGAGCCCCCTAGACTCATGTGGTGCACATCTACAGATTCAGTCACACGCGGAAAATATTTTAGGGGATGGGGCAGGAGGTATTTACACTGAACATGACCAAATTTCTCTTGTTTCCTAAATAATGCAGTATAATACAACAGTACTTTAGTATTAGTTATTATAAATAATTTGGGGATGATTTAAAGAATATGAGGGAAGGGTCCAGAGAGATAGCTCAGTGGTTAAAAGCACTGGCTGTTCTGGCAGAGCACCCATGTTCAGTTCCTAGCATCTACACAGTGACTCATAACTAACTGCCTGCAACTCTAGATTCAGGGGATTGAACATCATCTTTTGGTCTTTGCTGGTATCTGCAAATACATGGGGTGAAAACACACACACACACACACACACACACACACACACACACACGCGCGGCTCACACATTTGTAAAAATAGCTAAATAAATCTTTTTGAAAAATCAGCATTGTTATTCACTTATGCTTAAAAAAACATACAAATGCTAAAAGTTAACAGAGTGTCAACTCAAAATTCAAAGCCACACACAGAGCTCAAGATGCACTGTGATGTGAAAGATTAGAGAAATACTCTTTGGCTCTGACCTCGGTCGGGTTCTTTGTCCAGTACTATCTTGTAGAAATAGAAGCCATAAATGAAGGTCCGCCATGCTTCGCCGGATGCGTGTGTGATGAGCTGCTCTTCCAGCATTTTCTAGGAAAGACGATAAAAACTTGAAAGTCCTGCAGCTGACATCTCGAGGCGGCCCTTGCTTGTACACAGCAGTCAGCGTAGTGGAGTGACTGGAGAACTGAGTTCACACCTCTGACAATGTGCTATGTGAAGCTGAACTTGTTCTAAGTTATAAAATGTATCAATTTCTTTCTTTTTTTTTGGGGGGTGGGGTGGGTTCCAGACAGGGTTTCTCTGTGTAGTCCTGGCTGTCCTGGAACTCACTCTGTAGACCAGGCTGGCTCAAACTCAGAAATCCACCTGCCTCTGCCTCCCAAGTGCTGGGATTCAAGGCATGAACCACCACTGCCCAGCCAAAATGTACAACTTCATCAAATATTTTGGACATAAGGAAACCATCCAAGTAGATAACCATATAACTTCAATAAATGTAACATTCTACAAGGCAGTATGTTCCTCTTTAGGGAATGTCTCCCAAAATCCCCAAAGGAAAACTAGTTGTGCTGTACACCCCTTAATCCCACTGGGGAAGTGGAGGTAGGAGGATGAGGGCTTCAAGGTCATCTTGGTTCACTGACAATCTAACAGAACTTTAAAGAACTAATACCAGTGCTACTGGTTAGTTCTTTTTCTCATCGGTGTTTCTTAAACTGTTCCATAAAACAGAAAGAGGAAAGATCTTGCCAAATTCTTTTTATGGATTTTAATCCTGTGCTCATGAATTAGAATAATTAATATGGAAAGTACCTATCCAATCTACAGAGTCAATGCAATCCCTATTAAGTTCGAATGTCATTCTTCACAGAAGTAGGAAAAAAATCTTAAAGTTCATATGGATGCACAGGCAATGTATGAAAATGTCCTCACATCACCTACTGCCACATGTACCACAAGCCAAAGTAATCTTGAGCAAAAAGAATGGTGTTTGAGGGCTGGGCGGTGGTGGCGCACGCCTTTAATCCCAGCACTTGGGAGGCGGAGGCAGGCGGATTTCTGAGTTCAAGGCCAGCCTGGTCTACAGAGTGAGTTCCAGGACAGCCGGAGCTACACAGAGAAACCCTGTCTCGAAAAACCAAAAAAAAAAAAAAAAAAAAAAAGAATGGTGCTAGGGGAACCACCATACCTGACCACAGGTTATACTAGAGCACCTCTTTGCCACACACAAAACACACAGATCAGTGAAATATGATGAGGAGTCAAGACAGCAAAAAATACTCACTGAAGACAGTCGTCAACAAACAGGACTGGGAAACGTGTATCTCTACTGTAGAAGAATGAAACTAGATTCCTGTCTCTCACCCTGTACAACAATCAACTCCCACTGAATCAAGACCCTTAATGTAAGACTGGGAACTCTGAAACTCTTAGAGAAAGAGGCGGGGAAAAGACCTAAGATCTAAGCATAGGTGAAGACTTCCTGAATAAGGCTCAGGAAGTAACAGTAACAACTGACAGACAGGACTTCATGAGACTACAAACTAATCTAAAAAGCCTTTGCACAGCAAAGGGACAGGGAGTGGAGAGACAGCTTGCAGACAAAGAAATGTGGTATGCATACACAATGGAATTGTTTCTCATCCATAATAAAAAAAAACTTACATTGGCACAATTGGAGATAATCACATTAATTAAGCCAACCAACCATAAATGAAATGTTTTGTATTTTTTTCTTGACTGAGGTTCTGACATTTTATATATTATGTAAGTGTCCAAGGGAAACAGAGGTAACAGACAGGAGAGGTGAGTGGGAAAACACAGAGCAGCAGTGTGGATGGAGATAAGTGTAATGGACATGACACACCTTATGAAAATGCCTTTCCTTTTCACTTATTTGAGACGATGTTTCTGTGTAGCCTTGGCTGTCCTAGAAGAACATGATCTGTAGAGCAGGCTGGTCTCAGACTCACAGAGATACCCTGCCTCTGCCTCTCAGGTGCTGGGATTAAGGCACGCGCCACCACTGCCCAATGTATGAAAATGTCCTCACATGACCTACTACCACACACAATGAGTATATATCAATGAAAAATTTTAAAAAGAAATGTGTAAGAATAAAACGGGATAACTCATTTGCACTGGCCACACACAGATGATTCCTCAGTTACCATCCCTTAATCAATACACTTATATTTTACTTGGCTTTAAATAACCTAGAAATGGTGTGTAATATATGGGAGGGTCTAAATGTCCTATTGTAAATATAAGGAACTTGAACATTTTGTAGATTTTGATACAGATGGTAAATTTGGAATGTATCCTCAGATATCAAAGAAAAACTGAACTGTTTTTAATTTATAAATTAGGCATAGTAAGATACTAATGATAATTAATAATAAAATATAACTATACTATATATCACATATATTATAATAAACATGCTTTAAATATTATTTCTGGAATATTCCAGTTAATATTTGAGTCAGTTTACCATGGTTAATTGAAAGTTTAGGAAATAATTGAGATAAGGGAGTACTATGACATTAAAGTCAACTCATATTATTTTTTTTAAAAAAATCATCTGGCATGTTGGTGAATGCCTTTACCTCCACTACAGAATGTCTTTAACTGAGGAGAGAGATACAGGTAGATCTCTGAGCTCTAGGACAGTGTGGAATACACAGTGAGTTCTAGGACAGTCAGGGCTAGAGAGAGACTGTCTCAAAAATAGAACAGAATAGAACAAAATGGGGGCTGGAGAGATGTCTCAGTGGTTAAAAGCACAGACTTCTTTTCTACTGGAAAAGAAGGTTTAATTTTTATTAACCACATGCTAACAACTGTCCAGTTCCAGAGGATCAGATGTCATCTTCTGGCCTTCTCTGGCACCAGGATAAACACATATGCAAGCAAAATACTCAAACACATAAAATTAAAAAAAATATAAAAAAATATATACAACATAGGGCTAAAGAGTTGGTTTATTGGTTAAGAGCACTTGCTGATCTTCCAGAGGACCCCAGTTCAGTTCTCAGAACCCACAGGTTCAGCATCACCCTTAACTTCAGTTTGAGGGAATCTAATTACACTAATCTAATCTGACATGCAGATTACTGGTGTACACATATACAAAACATTTTTTTTTTTTTTTTTTAAAAAGGACACAGCCCAGTGGTGGCGCACGCCTTTAATCCCAGCACTTGGGAGGCAGAGGCAGGCGGATTTCTGAGTTCGAGGCCAGCCTGGTCTACAGAGTGAGTTCCAGGACAGCCGGAACTACACAGAGAAACCCTGTCTCAAAAAAACAAAATAAAACAAAAAACCCCCCAAAAAACAAAACAAAACAAAAAATAAATAAATAAAAAAAGGACACACACAACAAAACTAGAGATTCTTTTAAGTCCCATTCTTTCTTCTCCCATAAATAAACAACTAAGAAATGTGGTGGTTTGAATGAGAATGGCCCCCAGGGGCTCATATGTTTGAATACTTGGGCCCCAGTTGGTAGACCAGTTCAGGAAGGATTAGGAGGTGTGGCTTTGTGGAGGAAAGTGTGTCATAGGGGGAAAGGTTAGGGGTTTCAAAAGACTCATCACCAATATGCTCTCTGCCTCCTGCTTTGTTTGAGAGGAGCTCTTCGCTGTTCCTGCCACCAGACCTTCACTCAGCCATCATGGCCTTTAACCTGGAACTATAAGCCCAATTTATCACTTTCTTTTAAGTTGTCTTGTTCATATTTATAGAAAAGTAACTAATGAAAGTAATATTCTCAAGAATCTTTTTTAGTTAAAAAATTTTGTTTTGTTTTATTTAAGATTTATTTATTTATTTTATGTATATGAGTACACTGTAGCTGTACAGATGGTTGTGAGCCACCATGTGGTTGCTGGGATTTGAACTCGTGACCTTTGGAAGAGCAGTCAGTGCTCTTAGCTGCTGAGCCATCTCTCCAGCCCTTGTTTTATTTGTTTTAAAAATGTATTTATATTTTATGTATTGGATCCTCTAGAGCTGGATTTACAGGTGGTTGCAAGCCACCTGATATGGGAACTAAACTCTGGTCCTCTGGATAAGCAATAAGCACTCTTACTTAACCAATGAATCATCTTCTTTCAGGCCCGATTTATTTGTTTATGTTGCATGTACATGTATGTCTGAGTGAATATCAAGCATATATTTTTAAAAGGTTTTATGTATTGACAGGAGAATGAGGTTTTATAGTATTTTAAATTTAAATAAAGGTATAATACTTAGATTCTTGTATCAACTTGTTTTTACTGATATCATGCTTCTACATTTATCTACATCAGTAGGTGCACCTCCAGCTCATTTCCCTTAAATTGTTATAACAGAATGCCATTTTATCAATAAGGAAATAATACTCTCAAAGAGATGGAAGTTTATCAGGGAAAAACTATACAAAATAGCATGTCAAGACCCCCAAAGAGCAAAATGATGACAGTATTCTTATTCAAATTAGTGATTAAATTTACCATGCAGGGAGGAAAAGACAGCTGTTCAACAAGTACCCTGCAGAGCGCAGTATGGACAGGACAGTGTGAACCAGCGTGGTCAGCCTGACTTCACCATTCTGCTTTGTCCACTCAACAGTGAGTTGAACTTGGCAATATTAATCTCCTGAGTGCCTACTACGTGCCCAGCAACATGCAGGCCTTGGGGTTATGGAAATGAGCACTACGAGGAGGCCCTGTCCAGGCACAAGACCAAGAGATGAAGACTCTCCTCGGTCTGGTACTTTTGTACTACTATGTGACAATGCCTGGTGCGGAGCCTGGAATTCAGCCCTGGGATCTGGACACACAGGCATCATCAGGGTAAGATTGGGCTTGGGGTTGGGGACCGTTCCCTGAAAAATCAGATATTTATCTGAGGGACAAGGACAAGACTTTGTCCAGAATATTTCAGTTCAGACAGTAAATTCTGGCAAACTTTAAAGCCAAGGCACATGCACACATGCATGCACGCACACACACACACACACACACACACACACACACACACACACGCGCGCGCATACCCACACACCTTTTTCTGTATTTCTAAGACAAGGTCTCACTCTGTAGAACAGGATGGCTTCTAACTTAATGAACTTACCCTTCTGCTTCCACTTCCTCAGCGCTGTTGGGGACTTGTGCTACCATCTCTAACCCTAAGGTTTTCAAAGTGTATTCAAAGGAAGACCCATCCTCTCATCAACTCCAGATATACCTCACGTCTGTTAAAAACAGATCCTCACCTCCGCTTGCAAATCGGAGTGGGTGACTCCTTCCACGAGAGACTGTGATCACAAGGACCTGAGAGGACAAAGCCCACCCTTGCGGTCTCACCTGCATGATGTCAATGCCCATTGCCTGTGTCTGGACCCCCTCTACGTTGTTCATCAGCCAGTGCACAACCTCAGCACTGATGAAGCAGCATGGTGAAAGGCCCTTCTGTTCAGACAGCAGCTGGACTCCTGTCCTGGATTCCAACGAGTGAGCAGGGAATATGTGCCCAGTGGCCATAAGGAAAGAGAAAAGGTGGGAAGTGAGGGCTCCAGAGGAGGGCTCGTATATAACTCCTAGACTGAGAGAAATCCCCGACCTGCCGCCCCCTACTCGGACTGAAGAGTCGACCCGGCTGTTCCAAGCACCACGTCGGGATCTTCTAGCATTACTGTCATGAAGAACAGCTCCAGTTGGAGGCCGGGCTCAGCCGAGGGAAGGGTTCCCAGGCAGCTGCAGACTTGAAACAGTTCTGTCTGCAGAATGCTCAGCATGACCCTCTGCTGACGGGGGAGTCTTCAAGTACAAATCCCTTCAGACCCCAGAAAGTCTGCTCATTTTTGTAGTCATAAATCTTGAGGTTTCTCAAACCACTTTTCATGAATCAGTGAATATTCAAGAGACCTAAGTTTGAAGTCTGTACAAAAGCTTCTCTTTAACATGTGCCCCAATACACAATCTTCTACTTGTCAGTCCATAACATCTACTTCTCTGAATTTTCATGGATTTCCGTTTCACAAGGTTTAACTATTTTATATACACTGTAACATATACTAAAGCATCATACAAACGAACAAATCCCCATGGCAGGACAGAAGAACTGAGCGGGGAAGGGACATTTAGAGAAAACTGTTTCCATCCCTATTACACTAGGTACTTCACATGAGATTCTTTTTTTTTTTTTTTCCCCCCGTTTATTTGTTTTTTTGGAGACAGGGTTTCTCTGTGTAGCCCTGGCTGTCCTGGAACTCACTCTGTAGACCAGGCTGGCCTCAAACTCAGAAATCCACCTGCCTCTGCCTCCCAAGTTCTGGGATTAAAGGCGTGCGCCACCACAGCCCAGCCACATGAGAATTTAATATGTGTATTTAATATGAGCATTAATCATGCGTACAAAACTCAAGTACATGACAATACCTGTTACCAACTCCAGCTCAGTCTCTGACAGGCACATCTGGAGGGAAAGGACCAACTCCTGCAGGCTGTCTTCTGACTGCCATATATAACTCACATACCAGCACCCACACATGTGCATGCCCTCTAGCTCCTCACAAATAAATAAGTAAAGTGTAATTTTTAAAACATTCATTGTAGCTGGGTGGTGGTGGAGTACACCTTTAATCTCAGCACATGGGGGGCAGAGGCAGGCGGATCTCCGTGAATTTGATGCCAGCCTGGTCTGCAGACTGAGTTCTAGGACAGCCAGGGCTACACAGAGAAACCCTGTCTAAAATAAAATAAAACAAAACCAAAACCCCTCTCATTGTCTCAGTGAGGTGCAGAGGCTCCAGGAGGTCAGGTAACTTGCCCATATCTCACAGCTGGTAAGCGGTGGAGTAAGGGATAACTACCCACCCACAGTACCACACAAGTCCTCCCTCGGGAACCTTCCGCCCTTGCTTTCTGAATGTGCCCGTCACTTACGAGGGATGCTTCATGGCTTCCAGGATGTCCACCAGAGTAGAGGATGATGTCAGAGAGCTCGCTACGTGCTGCTGAGAGCTGTAACACAGAGCACAATAGAGCATGGCACATGTGCTGTGAGTGGGCCTCAGCCTCAGTGCTGTGGGCTGAGCCCAAGGCCTTACACACTCCAAAAAGGCAAAGTAATGCTGTATGTAAACACAGCACTCTTAAAAAGCACTTCCCTCTTCAATCACTTTACTCTTTCATTCTTATTCTTTTTTTTTTCAATATATAATAAGTCCTTGATTGTCCTCAAAGAGCCCAAATTGTACTTGTGGTCAGGACCTTGTTTCTGGAGCTGGGAAACTGAGGCCTCACTTGTCAGCCGCTGCAGCGTTCCCTTCTCAGACACACAGATGCCATCCACACACTTCCTGAGAGCCTTGTTTTTAACTGTTGTAAAACTCTTGAGAGACGGAACAAGCAACACCTGTCCTCATCCGAACCTTGCAGATAATTTCTCACCCAAGAAATTTCAGATTTCAACCAAAGGCCCATTCTCCTGAATAACAACGGAAGCCCAGCGTAACACCCTTGCTCGTGTTCTGAACATGACTGCAGATGGGTCTGACAGTGGCCAGTTCCTTTTTGTTACCCCACCATTTTTCAACTCGGAGCCTTTTCTTTTTCTTTCCAAGAAGACTCAGCTCTACATTGATGTGATTGAAGTCCCTTCGCAGAGTTCTCCTGGGGCCCTTCACAATGACTATGCGCCCTTCAGAGTGATGTCGACATTTTCGGGAATGTTGACAGTCTGACTGCTGAGAATGGTCTTCATTCTCACAGTAGATGGGGCAAAGAGCTCATTTTTATTCTTTTATTTATGTGCTTGCCTATGGAAATCAGAGGAAGGCTTTGGATTTGCTGAAGCTGGAGTTACAGGCAGCTGTGGACTAGGAACGTGGGTGCTGGGGTTCACATCCTTTGAAGAGCATGGCAGCTCTTAATGCACTGAGACATATCTCTAGTTCCATTAACAATTATGCTTCCGTGCTGGAGAGATGGCTCAGTGGTTAAGAGCACTGACTACTCTTCTAGAGGTCCTGAGTTCAGCTCCCAGCAACCTCATGATGGCTTACAACCATCTGTAATGGGATATTTTGCCCTCTTCTGGTGTGTCTGAAGATAGCAATAGTGTACTCATATACATTAAATGAATAAATAAATCTTAAAAAAAGAAAGAAAGAAAGAAAGAAAAACCAACAATTGTGCTTTCTAGAAATCTTGGGCTGCCCTGGTTTTGTTTAATGGCCTCTTACTAAACCTTGACCAATCAAAGAGTGCTGCATAAGTTTAGGTGAGCGCTTACAGGACAGAGCCTTGGAATTATCACTAAGCAGCTGTGGGACCCTGGATTATCTTGGTCTTTATTTTTTTAATCTGAAAAAGGGGACAGTGCTATTTATGTCTTTCAGGGTCTTGTGGGACTAACATGTAAACCAAGACTAACACACGTGATGCCTAAAATGGTAGCCAACGCTAAAGCAAGTCACGTTAGCTAGACGAGCGGATGAAGGTCCAAGAGGTGGGAAGCATCAGAACCCAGGTCTGCATTCAAGCGAGTCACATTCCAAGGGCCTGATCTTCCTACCACTTGCTGCCAAGTTCTGCCTGGAAGGTGTGACAGTGACTTAAACATGCTTAAAGCTGCTTTAGTGGCACATGCCTGTAATCCCAGCACTCAGGAGGCTGAGTTGGGAGGATCGTGAATTTGAGATCAACTTAGGCTACTTGGAAAGACCTATTACAGAGATGGGGCTGAGACAATCTGAAAGGAGAGAGAGAGAGAGAGAGAGAGAGAGAGAGAGAGAGAGAGAGAGACTCAGCAGCTATTGGAAATTCCTCATACCTTTCCCTTTCTCGTACTCCAATCTTCTTCTGAGTACCTACTGCAAAGGGGTGTTGTGGTATATTTCAGGACTCAGTGCAGTATTTCATAGTCTTAAGCTATGGATTAATCCCTAGCACTACAACAAAAACCTAAAACCAGAATCTTAGGATTAGAAAAAGCCTTCAAAACCTTTGAAGAAAACTTCTTTCTAACCCTGAGTTTGAGTTCAAGTATGTAGTCAAAAGATAGTCTTCTACTCACAAACACCTCCAAAGGCAGACAACTTGGCCTTTCCTAATGTAGCTGTATCATAAAAGGGAATGCACACTATGTAATTTTCAGTCATGGGTCCTGCTTTTGCCTACCACAGCATTTCTGGTCTTACCTTGTGGTTTGAAAAAAAATGGCCCCATAGGCTCATAAGAGTGGAACTATTGGGAGGAGTGGCCTGGCTGAAGTAGGCGTGGCCTTGTTGGAGGAAGTGAGTCACTGGTGGTCAGCTTTGAGGTCTTAGAAGCTCAAGCAAGGCTAACGGCTCACTGTCTCTTCCTGCTGCCTGTGGATCTGGATATAGAACTCTTGGCTCCTTCTCCAGCACCATGTCTGTCTCTGTGCTGCCGTGCTTCTGGCTATGATGATAACAGACTAAATTCTGAACTATAAGCTGGTCCCAATTAAATGTTTTCCTTTAAAAGAGTTGCTGTGGTCATGGTGTCTTCACAGCAATGAAGCCCTAACTAGGACACATCCCCAGCTTACGGAAGTTCTTCTTTCTTCCAAAAGCAGAAAAACCCTGCTTCTCTACCCTCTTGAGCAATGAGGAAGCACATGGATATACTCTCCTCATGCACACTCTGCACGCCCCCCTGCCCCCAATCTCCTCCATAGCTAGGTATGACGAGGACTTGGGCTTGAGAGAAGTTAGAGGAGAAAAGTTAGGCCTAAACAAACATCCCCTCTATTAGCCAAAGTGAACACACACACAGTGGTGGGTGCAATAGAGGCAAAAATTAGTGCAGATTTTATGATGTAAGGAAATGCAATGACTGCCATCAGGGACTAGCTCGTGAGTATCCAAGAGCAGCAGGGAGAGAACCATGACAGTTAAGTTTCTCAGATCATATAGCCAAGATCTACTCAGTCAGGACAGTGGCACAGTAAGAACAGAGTAAGTAGAACTGCCATAAAGCGAACACAGCCAGGAAAGAAACGAAAAAACGTTTCTCCAAACTGACAACTGTGAAGTTGGTTCTTTCCTTCTTTGCATAGGCTCCATGGGCACACTGAAGCGAGCTGGCATGCAAGGCAGGTCTTCACACACTGGGCCATCCCATGCCTGGGACACTGTGGCATAGACCTTCAGTCCCAGCAGCGCCGAGGAGGCAGAGGCAGGTGGAATTTTGTGAGTCTGAGGCCTGCCTGATCTACAGAGTGAGTTCCAGGACAGCCAGGGCTACATAATGGAGAAACTCTGCCTTAAAAAAAAAAAAAAAAAAAAAAAAAAGCATGGACACTTACTCAGCAAATGAAGCATAGGTAGTAACCTTCTCTGGATTCTCAGGAACAGGAAAAGCCTCATTTATGCACAGTGTGTGACGGATCCACTGCTAGTGCATCTCCTTACCGACTTGCACTTGTAAGGCATTATGAACAGAACCAACAATGATGCTTTCTACATCTTTGAGAGGACACAGTTCCTCCATTCTACCACTTGGTTGTGAGGACTGATTCCTTCAGGATCCCCACATATGACGTGTAGCTGACAGAACATGGCGAAGAACTTTGGACTCTCAACTGCTATGTGTTTGGTTAAACTTTCCCCATCCAATGAGAATATCAGCTTGGTTATTTCTGTAGCTTACCTGCAGTCACCAGGGTTTGTAGAGGGAAAGGCCTGTTCTATGTTCTGGGAGTTGCCAAAGGTCTGGTTGTTGCCTCTATCCATGGACTGGCATGTGCTGACCCCTAAACTGGTGCTGTCTAACACCAGAGGAGCTGTTTGGTCCACAGATGCCTGCAGAAGGGTAAATAGTACATGGATCCAAAATAAATCAAAAGGAAACTAAATAAGCTATTCTGGTTTATGAAGTCAACAGACATTTTATACATCTTCATGCACATACAGTGAAGCTAGTTACACATAGGGTTTTTTTCCATTCCTCCCATTCTCAGTCCCCACTGATCCCTGGCAGAAGAGCCAAGAGTCTAGAGACCACACCCAGTCCTGGGTATAATACCTTGTCAGAGAAATTAAAGACTCACTTCCTCTAAACCAAGGCAGAAAGAAGCCAGTCAGTCACAGTAACCCTAGAACCACAGCTATCACTTCAGTCCCAGACTCAAAAGCACAAGACTGGCACTGAAGGACACTCCCCATTTAAAGGACACAGAAGTCTGGGCAAAGTAGTGCAAGAGGATCTCTGTGAGTTTGAGGCTAGACTGGTCTATATAGAGAGTTCCAGGTTAGCCAGAGCTACATAGTGAGACCCTGTCTCAAAAAAAGAAAGAACATAGAAGTTAGGATCTTAGGAAACTGAGAGGAGGAAAAGAAATTTGGAGAAGACAAATGGGTTGGCATCCCAGGAGGCGCCTTCCATCTACCATGACTCAGCCTTCCACCCCAAGCCGTTCCAGTGCCTGTCAGTGGCACATTCAGCTTTCTGACAGTTCAAACCTCAGAGGCATCTCTAAGTTTTGTTCTCTAGCTTCATTCTGAGAGAGGTCTAGTCCTCTGGCCTCCTCTTGGATAATTCACATGCCATAGGTCACACTCTCCCTCCATCTGGGAAGGCTGGAACAGGATCATAACTGGCATACAACACAGCCTTTCTCCTGAAAACCACCTACGAGCCATTATCATTTGCTTGCATCTTTCAGAAAACCAATTCTAACCTAGTTACCCTGTTACTCTGAAATCTTGCAACTCTCTGAGTCACCACACTGGGAACTAACTCTAGAGAACATCTGTCTGACTTGTTATCTCCACACATCACCAGCCATCACCAAGTCTACTCTTTCAGTCTAAGAACTTCATTTGTACAGTATTACCGGTTCTGTTGTCCTGTGGTTCCTTATTTCACTGGCTAAAAACCCACCTTGATAGGTCTTCATGGTTCTCAACCCTCCTCATGCTAGGACCCTTTAATACAGTTCCACATGTTGTGATGACCCCCAACCACAAGATTATTTGCATTGCTACTTCATGACTGTGATTTTGCTACTGTTATGCATTGCAATGTAAATATCTGATAGGCAAGATATTTGATATGCAACCCCCACAAAAGGGTTGTTTGACCCCCAAAGGGGTCAAGACCCACAAGTTACCTCAATGTTTCCTGATTATCCCACACTGGCTTCCAAGTGGCAGACTTCACTGCTGAAGGAAGTGCTCAGAAAGCAGTCTGCTTGTCTCATTTCATTTAAGGCTCCTAAAGTGCAGGACTATACCCCAGTGACCTAAATCTCTGCAGCATCACTAATGGTTACCTCTCAGACCAAATATTTACAAAGAATGACTAAGCCTTTGAGAGCACTTCTAAAAACCAATAAAAGCCTCAACTTATATTCCTAAGTAAATCCTCCAGACAGAGCCTTCTCTTATCAGATATTTTGTTATATGATATAAATATCTATTTCTAAAACAGGCCTTGTCATCTCAGCACTACTGCCACTTGAGATCAAATGAATCTTTGTCACAGGGTGGCTTGTGCACTGCCCCAATCCCACACACTAGATGTCAGTAATACTACACACAGATGTGTTAAAAATGTTTCTAAATATTATCAACTATCCCATGAGATAAAAAATTACCCTGGCTCTAATAGAACCACTGTGCTTTCCCACAGCAAGGTTCAATGATTTAAAAAACAAAACAAAACCAAACAGAACAGAAAAAAGCACCCACATAGGCTTCAATGTGTACCATCAAAACCCAGAGAATAGAGCCAGAGGCAGCTGCAATAACCAGTTACATCTACCATTGGGGCTTTGGAGTAGGCCAACATTGTCCAGATAGTAAACATGTTGGGCCACATCTCTGTTGCAACTATTCAACTCTCCCCAAGAATACTGAAGAATATTGAAGCAGCCGTTTGTGCGTGGAAAACCAAAACCAAGCAACCAACTTAAGATAGCAAAGAGACAAAAAGAGCTGGGTATGGTGGTGAACACATGTAATCCCATCATTCAGGAGGCAGAAATGGAGATCAATAGTTCAATACCATCCTTGGCTACATGGTAAGTTCCAGGACAGACTAGATGGGCTCACATAAGACAATGTCTCAAAACCAAACCAAACAGGCAAAAGAGGTGGGGTATGTGTGCGTGTGCATGAGCACACCATCCCATCAAATTTCATTTAAAAGAGCAAAATGGTGGGCCAGGTTTGCCCTATGAATGTCTGACTTCTGCTCATCCTATCCTTTATGGACGCACATTTTGCTCAGATCCTAACACCAGAAAAAGTTATGTTTTCCGGAAAATGCTATTGTCTTTTTTTGTCTGACCACTCTGAATCTTAGGATGATGTTTCCCATACTTTGGCTACAGGAAGCTTAGAGCTGAAATTAGCACAAAATTCTAGCTGCTTTACAAAGTCTTACCCTATATTGGTTTGTTTCCCCCCTTGGATTTCCCTCATAGGCACATAATTATGCAGGGAGGAAGGAAGCACTAGTT
The DNA here is from genome assembly GCA_964023405.1 of Apodemus agrarius. Classification (NCBI taxonomy): domain Eukaryota; kingdom Metazoa; phylum Chordata; class Mammalia; order Rodentia; family Muridae; genus Apodemus; species Apodemus agrarius. The sequence continues at coordinate 75,105,742 of OZ030016.1, forward strand.
AGACTTAGTGGGTTATTACAAAAGAAAGGGCTGGGCAGTGGTGGTCCACACCTTTAATACCAGCACTCTGGAGACAGGCAGGCGGATCTCTGAGTTTGAGGTCAGCCTGGTCTATAGAGCGAGTTCCAGGACAGCCAGGACTACAGAGTGAAGCCCGATCCCAGCATTTCCCTTCCATGGAAATACTCCCAAGTAAAGTTGTGAGGGAAATGCAAGGTGAAGGGGAGGGTGAAAGGCTGTGAAAATATGTGTAAATAAAGTCAGGTGTGGTGGTGCACACCTTTAATCCCAGCACTCAGAGGCAGAGGCAGGTGGATCTCTGTGAGTTCAAGGCAGCCTGGTCTAGAGTAGCCAGAGTGTTATAGAGAGGTCCAGCCTTTAAGCCAACAACAAAAAAGACGGATAAGTTAAAAAAATTCAACTCCTACCAAAGTCCCCAAGCAATCTCTCTTTATACAACTAAATTGCATACCTTCGTTCCTTTTATTTTTACTATTATAAAATATACAAAACCATTTGACATGAATGTTGTAACACAGTGGAGCAAGAAGACTACTTTCAAACCTTGGCTTTGGTACTATGACAAAGTGCTTTAGTACGAACTATGCTTTAGAACTAATTATGATTTAGAACCTATTTCTTTTTTTTCTTTTTCTTTTTTCTTTTTTTTGTTGTTGTTTTTTGGGGTTTGGTTTTTTCGAGACAGGGTTTCTCTGTATAGCCCTGGCTGTCCTGGAACTTACTCTGTAGACCAGGCTGGCCTCGAACTCAGAAATCTGCCTGTCTTTGCCTCCCAAGTGCCGGGATTACAGGTGTGCGCCCTATTTCTTTATCTATAGATTTTATTTCTTAGAGGTAATGGTGTCTTTACACCAAAGGGTGACTAAAAGTACTGAAGCTGAATTATGTCAATTTAATGCATATTTGCTTATTACTCTTTGGTAATTTCATATATGAATATAGTATATTTAGATCACAGCATTCACCCTCCCCTTCATGGATGACCAAATCTCTTAAAATAAACAACATAGTATTTGTGTATAGCCTATACAAATCATCCTCTGCATGTTCACATGCTCAACCTTCTGACATTTCAACACAACTCGGTCACCTACAAAGTCAAACACAAGAATCACACAGTCCAGTTATAACAAAACACAGAATTTTTTAAAAAAAAATTAAAGAAATCTCCCAATGTTTCAAATTTATGATTTCGTATTGGGTTGTACTCATAGCTGTCCTGTAGCACATATAGCCCACAGGCTGTAGGCAGGATACACTTGCAGGAATTTAAATAATCTCTAACTGACTTATAATACCTGATATACAGAACAGCTATGAGAGCAGTTGTCACACTATATTGTTTGGAGAATAATAAGCTACAAGAAAAATGTCTGTTCATGTTCAGAATAGACATAATTGTTCCTCCCCACTATTTCTGATCCATGGTTGATTATGGATAGCTGTAGAGAGCAAATTGTACTAATTCTAATCATGGCTGATGTTGACTGCATACTGACTGCCTATCATGCTGTTCATTTACATATGCAAGAGTAGAAGCATGTTCATTTCTAAAAATATAGATTATTTCATATTGTTTCTAATGACTAACAAAAAGCTTATTTGCACTATGATCAGAAATGTGCTTGCTATTCCCTTATACTTTTTAAAAAACCTTTGTTGTTTCAAATATTCAAAATTACCCCATTTTAAATCATTATTAAATTACTATTTTCTATTATAATGAAGATTAGATTTTATAACATCAGGAGAGACAAACATCTCTCATTCAAATGGATAGAATGGAATCACTAATTCCTCTATGAAACTGACCTCTATTTACTATTCCCAGCTGTAGAAACTTGTCCACCTTTAAGGTTATTACAAAGGTTATGTTTATAAGGCACTGGCAGGTGGTAGCTCAATGAGCGGCTTTTCTGACTTTCACTAAATCAGGACTCCGGAACGTCTCCCACTGAGCCTTACAAGTCCCATTCTCCTTAGCTAGACCCACTTTGCATAAACCCTGTTCATTCTTTCAGATTGCTGAAACTACTCTACAGCTCAGTCAATTTCATATAATACTTAGAAGCCTCCATAAAGAGCAGGGAGCCCTATTTGCCTTCAAAGAGCAGTCAAAACAGTAATTATTAATGCTAATTACAGAGTGGGTCTTGAGTCAAGCCTTGTGGGTCATGGGTTTAAATCCCAGTTCTCTGTACAGTAGAAAGCAACTTCTTTGTCCTTTATTTCTCTACTTATAAAACTGGAATAACACTTTTACTTAACTACTAGGTTATGTTCTACAGTGAAATGAGATAGTGTACGAGGCATGTGGTAAGAAAAAATTTTAAGGCCTGGAAATCCCTCAATGACCTCATCCCAAACTTTCATTTGACAAATAAATGAAGCTCAAAAAGCAAGTGAACTGCTCAGGACCACACACCACTAGCCTATGTATGATACAGCTCATGCCTATTTATAAATGATGGTGTTTTTATTCCACACCACTTCCTGCCATACTGTTTTAAATTTATCTTGGCTGTATGAAGAGGAGAAAAATAAGTGTTCAGTCCTTAAATATACACACTTCATGATGCTTATAAACTTTAAAAGGGCAGATGCTGCAATGTGGCGACAATGAGATTTATGGTAATTGGGTGAACCACACAAGCAGCAATGAGAAGAAGCATTTGGCCCGGCGCTGGTGTGGCAGGCTGTCCTCGTACACCAAGATACCTTAGAGACAAATCCAATTTCAGCTGCCCTTCAGATTTAGATTCAGTCCAATTCTATCTGCTCACAGGTAAACAGAAGGCCAGCCTGAGCCCTCTGCCCACAGGACAGGCATGCACAGGCTTGAGTTTGGACTAACCTGAGGGTAGAAGGCAGATGATGCTGTGCGTGGGCTGCGGACAAACTCCATAAAGAAGGCCCCGTCCTGATCTCAGAGGAGGAGGAAGCAACAGCAGCGGCAGCAGATGCAAGGGAGCCAAGAAATGGATTGTGTATGAGAGGAGAGGGGATGAAAAATAAGTAAATAAATAAGTGAAAACAAGGAGGGAAGAAGAAAAACCAGGACTTGAGGAAATGGGCTGGGAGGGGAGCAGGGAGCAGGACTGACCCAGAAAGACAATATCCAAACGTAAAGCAAGAGCAAGAAACCACACCTCAGTCAGCAAACTACCATCCACGTGGGTGGATGCGCCAGAGCTGGAGGGACAGCCAAGCTCCTTGTGTGCACCTATGGCTTGGATGCCTCTGATTTCCTTCAGACCTACGGCAAGGAAGAGGGACAGCCCCAGAGCAGTGTTGGGAAGAGTGAGGTAAAGGCAGCAGTGACATCTTGTCCTTCTGTCTGTCTGGGTAACAGCCTTCTAGGAGATAGACACCGAGCCTAAGATTTCTTCTGCCTGTTAGTTACTAAATATGGCAGCAAAGAATCGCTGAAAAGTCCTGCGTGATCTGTACATACGGGGTGTTAGAGGCAGCAGTACCTGCTCCTCTACTGCCTGGGAGATGAAATCAAGAAACTAAGACTTTCCCAGCACTTGGGAGGCAGAGGCAGGTGGATTTCTGAGTTCGAGGCCAGCCTGGTCTACAGGGTGAGTTCCAGGACAGCCAGAGCTACACAGAGAAACCCTGTCTCAAAAAACCAAAAAAAAAAAAAAAAAAAAAGAAAGAAAGAAAGAAAGAAAAAAACTAAGACTTATAGTCAAGTACATAAGCACTAATGCGATGGCTTCCTGAAGCACCCACCCCTTCTCTACTCAGGGTTGGGTTTAAATGCGCATGTAGTTGAAGAAAAAAATGACAAATAGGAATTTCAAAGATCTGTGGCTGGAATGATAGCTCAGTCATTAAGAGCACTAACTGCTCTTCCAGAGGTCCTGAGTTCAAATCCCAGCAACCATATGGTGACTCACAACCATCTGTAATGAGATCTCTTGCCCTCTCCTGGTGTGTCTAAAGACAGCTACATTGTACTCATATACATTAAATACATAAATAAGTCTTTAAAAAAAAAAACCAAAAACACAAAAACCCTCAAAACTCTCCTGATCCTTCAAAGCCTTTGCTTTGCATGCGTGACCACTCAGTGCAGGCAAGAGTGGCAACTGATCAAGGTCTCTATCGCCTTCAGTTCTAGAGGGAAGACAATGGAGACATTTGGTGTTCCTCTTAGCATCATGCCAACATCTCCCAACAGCCACTGCAGACTCCCTCCAGTAGCACGCCCTGCAAAGGCATGACTGAAAATGCAGATGCACATAGACACGGCACAGGCGCTATCTTCAGGCAGCTAGTAGGGCATCTCAGGGCACTTTTGCTTCTGAGCCTCTAATCTTGGAAGACACACCCCAGCACCATGGCTTTCAGCAGTCAGATGAGGAGAGTGAACATCAGAAAAGGGCTGATGGACATCAGTCACTCTTGCTCTAACAGCTGAGGCACGGACAGCACTGAGACCTATGTCACAGAGGTGAAATCAAGGGGGTTTTTGTTTTGTGTTTCTCTTGGTTTTGTTTTGGTTTTGGCCAAAAGAAAATTCCTTTGTACACAGACTCTCCTTGGGACCTAAAGCTATTCCTTTGAGTAGAGTTAAGAAACCACCACTTAAAGAGCAAGTCTGATCACTCACCTGGTCTGCACAGGTGATCAGAAAACAATAGCTTTTATGATTTTAGATGGCTATGAAGTACTTATGCAGTACCTTTATTTTGCCATGAAGTCTGAAATCCACACACAGGGCTGCTGATCTCTTCCACAGCCTCCAAGCTGCCTACTGTTTTGGTTGATACTTTTCTCATATTTTAATCCCTAGAGTATAATTTAGTAATTTATATGAAGGTAATTAATCAGATCTGAAGTCAAATAACTGCCATAAAGAAGTTCATTAGCATCGTTTAGAATTTTACCTGCTGTAGATTAAATTCTATAGAATTGGTAATATCTGCTCCCACCTGGAATTCTGCTTTGGCGTCCAGGCTATCCTCCAACTCATAGAGATCTGCCTGCCTCTGCTTCCTGAGCACTGGGATTAAAGGCATGCCCTACCACACTCAGCTAAAATTTACCGTGATGATGAGAAACCATTTACATTTTAAACAAAACTCTCTGACACTACTATGGATGACAAGAAATGTATACCAAAAGGAGCAAGCCATGGTTGTCTCCAGAGGAGCCCTGCCAGAGCCTTATAAATACAGAGGCAGATGCTAGCAACCAACTATTGGAGTGGGCATGGGGTCCCCAATGGAGGAGCTGAAGGGGTTTACAGCCCCATGGGAAGAACAATGATTTCGGCCACCCAGACACCCCAAGACTCCCAGGGACTGAACCAGCAACCAAGGGGCACACATGGTTCCAGCCAAAAATGTGTCAGAGGAAGGCCTTGTTGGGCATCAGTGGGAGGAACGGTCCTTGGTCAGGTAAAGGCTCAACAGAGGCCCAAACAAAGGGAAACCGAGGGGTGGTGGAGTGTGTTGGGTGGAGAGGCATATACGTGGAGGCAGGGGGAAGGAGGAAGGGGGAAGGCTGGGGGTCTTAGGGGAGGGGGGATATCGGGAAAGGTTTTACCATTGGCAAGTAAATGAAGACGATATTCAAGAAAAAAAAATAAATTAAAAAAAAAAAAGGTCCCTGATGAAGGATAATAGAACTTAAAGAGACTGTGAGGGAGAATATCTAGAGTATCAGGACAGGTGACCCTGCACTCACGGCTCTGGAGAGCACGCAACAGCCGCCTTTACCTTGCGTGGGCTGTCCACATAGGTGGGAGTCATGGCAGCACCGCTGTTCTCAGGGGGCTGGGTGGAGCTTTTTCCGTGCACAGTTGTCTGCTGTTCTCCTAGGCTCCTGAAGGAAGGGAAACACATGACTGCAGCTGGCTGAGAGAGCAGAAGATCCAAGCTGGCTCACAGGAAGGCACCCTGCTGCTTCCTCCTCTGACATGTGCTTCCTTCTGCCCGGCTCTTACTTCAGGCCCGCCCCGCACCCTTACCACCATTAAACCGCCCCACCCCCAAGACGGGGGTTTCTCTGACCAGGCACGGAAACTGTCATAAACAGCCTGAGTAGTATAGCATAAAATGGCCCAGTTAAAGGAACATTCTAGGACTGGTGAGATGGCTCAAAGGGTGTGCTTGCCACCAAGTCTACGAACCTGAATTTGATCACTGAACCCACATGGTGGAAGAAAAGAACTAACTTCTTTAAGTTGTCTTCTGACCTCCCACACATACTGTACCATGTGTGCATTCCCTCCCCAATAAATGTAATAAAAAATAAAAAGCATTCGAAGAAGCAGGGGTATGCCAGAAAGTGATACACACTTTGAATCCCAGGTGAATTTCTGTGAGTTTGAGGACAGCCTGGTCTACATAGAGAGTTTCATAACAGCCAGAGCTGTATAATAGAGAGACCCTGTCTCAAAAAGACCAAAAAATAAGAAATAAACATTCCAAGAAAGATCAAATATCCTGTATTCACTTATATGTAGAATCTATATTTAATATATACATATATGTATGATGTAATATTATGTGCATACATACATACATACATACAGTATAAAAGCATCAAGAGCACTATGAGGGGAGGAAGCAAAACCGGGTAAGGGAAGGGGAAAGACAGGCAAGTAGGACTATGGGGGCAAGGCATGACAATACATTTATAAATATGTTATAACAAAGCCTGTTTCTTGAAACCTTTTTTTTACTAAAATTTTAGTAAAAAAAAAAAATCATTGTGGGGATAGAGAGATGGCTCAGTAATTAAGGCAATAGCTATTCTTCAAGAAGACCTGGGTTTAATTCCCAGCACCCACATGGTGGCTTAACTTCAGTTTCAGGGGATCCGGTGCTTTCTTCAGGCCTGCTCAAACACCAGGCATGCATGTGGTAACACAGACTACATGTAGATAAAACACCCATACACATTAAAGAAAGGCTGACCAAGATGATCATTTGAGACTAGGAGTTTCAGGACAGTTTAAGTAAACGTGAGACCTCACTCGTCCAAAAACACAGTCTAAAAATCAGCACTGTGGTAACATGCGGTATCTACTAACTAGAGGGATATGTGTTAGTTCTGTATACTTTAAAGAGATTTATGTTAATTTTCAGACATAATTATATTCCCTCCTTCCCTAAGTCATAAAATAAGAGAAATATGATTTTCTTATATCTCATTTTATTTCCGTTCTGATGTAGATTAATGCATAGCTACATGTTTGGTTTCCAATTTTTCCCCAACTAAAATTAGCCAAATGCAGTATATCATAAATAATATAAAGATGGTTTAAAGTATATGGAATATTAAAAAAAAAAAAAAACTGGCCAGGCATGGTGGCGCACGCCTGTAATCTCAGCACTTGGGAGGCAGAGGCAGGTGGATTTTTGAGTTTGAGGCCAGCCTGGTCTACAGAGTGAGCTCCAGGACAGCCAGGACTACACAGAGAAACCTTGTCTCGAAAAACCAAAAATAACAAAAACAAAAACAAAAACAAAAAACAACTGATCAAGGTAGCACAACCCTACAATCCTAGCACTGGGGAGGCTGAGCTAGGAGGATCATGAGTTCAAGTACAGCCTAAGATACATATCAAAAACAAAAAGCAAGGGCTAGAGCTACAGTTCAGTAGTAAAGTCCTGCTGAGCACGCAAGGCCGTGTACTCAATCCCCAATACCCCGTTCCCCTGAAAAGTAACTGTAAGCACCTGTATGCTGTTTTCAGATCTCATTCTTTCATGCAGTAAGTCTGAAAAGACTCATACAGTTTTGCCCCTGTTGTAATATGAAGAGAATCTCCTCCAGGTATCTGTGCAGTGACTTACACCTCATGTGGATGCACTAATGCCAAGACAACTGGGTCCTCTATAAGAACAGAGGACTATGAGCCATCTCTCCAGCACCTTCTTTTTTTTTTTTTTGAGACAGGGTCTCATGCAGCTCAGGCTAGCTTCGAACTTTCTATGTAGCTAAGGATAATCTAAAGCTCCCTGTTGTCCTGCTTCTACCGCCCAGTAAGGGAGTTATAGTGTGTGTGCTACCATGACTTTTTTTTAATCTTCCATATACTTTAAACCATCTTTATATTACTTATGATATCCAATATAATACAAATAGCATATTATTATACAGCATTGTTTAGGGATAAGAAAAAGTCTATACATTCAGTACAGACTTTATTTAAAAGAAAAGAAAATTCTACATGTATTTATTTATTGGGGTGGGACTCATGCCAGAAGACCCAAGTTCAAAGTTAGAGAACAATCTACAGGAGCTGGTTGTCTCCTTCTCCCATACTGGTTCTGGGGAATGTAGGTCATCAGGCTCGGCAGCAATACCCACTGAGCCATCTTGCCATCACCCACAGACAAAGAGAACACATTATATTGCTGCAATGGATACTTCATAGCCAAATTCTTAGCCTATTTTCTTCAGCAGCTGGGCACATTATATAAGTGGCAGGGACAGATCCAACTGCACAGCAGGTTGGCTTAAGCTTATGCCCCTCCCCTGGACAGCCATAGTTGATGAATGCTGTGTTGTCAAAACCCAGATTTCCCCTGAAAGCTGTGCCTTCTAGTTCCAGTGCTCATGTAGTACCCCGAGGCTGTCACTGGGTATGTGACAGTACTGTGCCCGATCCTGTTTTATTCCACTACTTCCCACAGGTGTTGAGCCTAACTAAGAATTCTCCTTAATAAACAGCTTACATCATATCTTGGTCTGTTTCCCTGGCAACCTAATCTGTAACATTTCTCATTCTGACTCTCTGTGGGTGGATGCAGAGATCAAGCCTGTGTTTTCTCACGTCCACTATAGCAAGCGCTCTGCCACTTTTGTTACCTGGCTGGGAGATAATCAAATATAAATAAAAGGTAAATAAACAAAAGCAGAGGATAATTTATAGGCAACCCCGCATGTTCACCCATTAAAATTATATACTCAAAATCAACTTTGTTTCCTCTATTTCCCTGTCTACTCACACTAATTACCTAGAAACAAAATTCACGTATCATTTTATCTGTATCACAGCAATATCACTAAAAGAAAATAACCTGTCTATTTGTTTATATTTATTTATTGTATATGAGTACACTGTAGCTGTCTTCAGACACACCAGAAGAGGGCATCAGATCTGATTACAGATGGTTGTGAGCCACCATGTGGTTGCTGGGATTTGAACTCAGGATCTTCGGAAGAGCTCTTAACCGCTGAGCCATCTCTCCAGCTGCCAGAAAATAAACTTTAAGAAACATAACCACAACCAAATATTTCCCCAACTATCTCAAAAATGTTAGTGTGTCCAAAACGAGATTCTTTGAAGGCCTGTGTTTGCAGTTACATAATCTCTTACATATCCTTTATGGTCTCAACTCCTCTTCTCACTCTCACTCTGCAGCTTACCCCGTGATATATACAATCCAGACGTGCTGAGTCTATTCCTTTATTATCCCATGCTTTCTTCCCTGTGCTTCCTGAGAGCTATGAGATAGACCTAAAAGTTTAGTTAGATGTAGGTTCAATTGGAGGGCAAAGATTCTTCCTGTGTGTGCTTCTTTAGTGACTATACACAGTGATATTCTAGCATTCTTTCTGCTATTAATCAGCAAGAATATTTTAGAAAGAAAAAAATCTACTTGGTTATACTTTATAGGAGAAGCAGAAGACACACTTGCTTTTCGTCTTTGCCCACCAATAAACTGTACTTCTCTATCATACTACAATATATTCTATATCCAGTTTCCTTCTGAGTTACATGCATGAACACACACTATGGCATGTCTTGATGGCTGCAACAGCAGGCCATTGTTGGGACAGCAATAGCCAATGGGTGCACATAACCATCCACAACTGTGGGACTGCCTTCTCGGTGCAGAGCCCATATTCGCTGGTTGAGACTACGCCTGTGCAGTAGCTCAGCGCCTGCCTGCTACAGTGAATGTGCAGAGATGGGGAAGCATGCACAGGGCGCGTGTGTTCTGAGGAAGGGGAAAGCAGTCAGTCCTACACAAAGCCTGCACCACATGTGACTGGCAGGAGGAAGCCAGCTTCCACCAAACACAGGACACAAGTAGGTAAACATTTTTTTACATATATATAGGTGGGTGGGGCACTACCAAACTGTCGACTGCTTTTAGCAAGGAGCCATCCTGCATAGAATCAGGACATCTGTCTATTTGTCTGCATTGGGTTATCCTCATCCCATAAAAGCAGAAAAGGTTTCAGGCCACTATCTGCTGCCCAGGCTAACCCACTGCTGTTAGTCAGCATAGAGCTGACTCCACAGAAATCCGATCAGAGGAATGTGCTTATTGGATAAAGACTGGCTGGAAACTGGAGGAAATAGTTAGAAGGCAGACTATAAAAAGAAAGCCCTTTCTCACGTTGCTGTAATGCTGGTTTTCACAACAAATACAACTGAATCTGCTTTTTACAGTAGAAGATAAAGAAAAGCAAACAAGCTGGGCGGTGGTGGCGCACACCTTTAATCCCAGCACTTGGGAGGCAGAGGCAGGTGGATTTCTGAGTTCAAGGACAGCCTGGTCTACAGAGTGAGTTTCAGGATAGCCAGGGCTACAAAAAGAAACCCTGTCTTGAAAAACCCAAAAAGAAAACAAAAAGCTCAGTGTAAGTAAATACTGTATAAAGGTCTGGTTCCTATGTTCAGCCTCCCAAAAGCCTAGCATATCAGCCAGGAGCAAAATGCCTCAAGTCTGACCTGGCTCTAGTCACAGGGTTCGCTGAAAGCCTCATCATCCACCCCAGGGAATACTACAAGCACAAGATGGCTTGCTTTTCCCAGTCTGAGCAGAAAGAGGCTCACTTGCACATACTAAACAGTGACTCACCAAGAAATTAAAATAAGGTATATTTTACCTCCATTTTCACACCACTCCCAGAAACGTACGTTCCTCGTTCTTTTCTGCAGTCAGGGAGAACCTGCTGGCAGAAACCTGAGGCCTTTCCTGGTCTTCCCAACGAGAGCCAGCATTCTCAGGAGGACTCCTCTGGCTACTTTCCTCTTCTCATCCGCAGGCCTGCAGGCACTCCGTGGTTTGTCTGCACCTTGTTTGTAGTCCTTTCCTTCCACCCAAACCCTACCTCCTGGCACCCACGCACTATGCCATTCTAGGTGGGGGACCCATCCCTGGAAACATGCCAGATAGGATAGTTTTATGCCAACTTGACACAGGCTAGAATCATCTGAGTGGGCACCTCAACTGAGAGACTGCCTCTGTATGGCTTAGGCGGTAGGTAAGCACATGTTCTTAATCAATGATTTTTGGAAAGTTCCCAGCCCACTATGAGTGGTGCCATCCCTAGGCTGATGGCCCTGGGTTCTATAAGAAATCAGGTGGAGCAAGCCAGGAGAAGCAAGTCCGTAAGCGGCACTCCTCCCTGACCTCTGCGGCAGCTCTTGTCCTGCTAGAGTTCCTATCCTGACTTCCTTTAACCATCAACAGTGACATGGAAGCATAAGCCAAAGAAATCTTCTCCCCAGGCTGCTTTTGATTGTGGTATTTTAATCACAGCAATAATATCCTTAACTAAGAGACACATTTTTGCCAAAAACACTGAAAACATATTTCATAATATTAAGGAACTATAATTTTATGATATATTAGGATATTATGATTAGGGTGGTTTTTTTTAAGTTTCATTTTTTACTGGGAACACGCATGCCTCAGTATAAGTGCTGAAGTCAGAGGGTAACTCTTATGGGTCAATTCTCAATCCCACAACATGGATTCCAGGAATGAAACTCAAGTTATAAGTCTTTGTGGCAAATACTCTTACCCACTATACCATCTTGCCATCCTGGGGGGGGGGCCGGGGGGAGAAGGAAAAAACTTTAACTGCAGGCCTATTTTGTTAATTGACACTCACCACTTCACTTTCTGGTCATGTAAATGTCTTTCTTAAAAAAAGATTAGCTTTATTTCATGTGAATGTTGCTTACATGTAAATCTGTATACCATGTGTGTGAAGTGTCCACAGAGGCCACAGAAGGCGGTGGAAACCATGGAACTGCAGTTACAAACAGCTGGGGGCCACCATGCTGGAAACTAAAAGTAGGCAGCTACTACTCTTAACTGCTGTGACAGCACTCCAGCCCTGCAATATCTTCTTAAATATATATGGAAATTATATTTCAGCTTGGTCAGATGACTGAGGCACTGAGATGCCTTAAAACCTGTGGGGTCACACTTACTTCTGACTAGCCTCCATCTCCAGCAGGGCAGACAGAGCTGAGGTTCCTTTCTTCCCGACTGGGGGGCCTGTTGACTCGAGAGAGTGTGCAGAGATGGGCCCGGTCATCTGCAAGCCTTTCATGGCAGTCCCCTTCTAAAGCATGGAGGAGGAGAGAGTCTGTTAGCACAGGGGGGCTCTGAGATTTCCCTGTATCTCAGTTCATGTCGACGCAGCTTTGGACTCAGGGAACCTAATTAATGCAGCAGGGGAACACAGGTTCTGTCGTTAGTGGTTAGTGGACTATAAAACAAACTACGGCCCAGAGAAGTTGGTTTAACCAAGTAAGTTCAAATCCCATTGGAGCTGGAATTCAAACTAAAGTTAGCTCTTTTTACACAAACATTCTAAGTGTTTCCATGTATAGATGGAAGCTGATGTGGGAAAAGGATGTGGCCCAGCCAGTAGGCCAGGCTCTCACTTTAGTGAGAGACCTTGTCTCAAGGAAACAAAGTAGAGAATGACGGAGAAGGACCCACGGCACCCTCCTCTGGTCTCTATAACATGTGCATGGTTACCGGCAGGGAACCATGGCTAAAAATAGGGTTGATGAAGGACCACTATCACAAGATTAAAGATAACAAACTACTAATGCACAAACTTGAATGAATCCCAAAGCATAATGCTTTGTAAAAGAAGCAAGCCTCAAATGGTTTTATATTATATAAAAGCATTTTAAAAATATCTGGAAAGGTTAGTAGTTGCTAGGAGATTGAGACAGGAAAGATAGGACCGCAAAAGGCAGCATGAACCTTTTCTGTTTTTCCTTTGAGTTCTGGGATCAAACTCATTTTGTCAAATGTTAGGCAGATGGTCTACCTCTGAGGAACCATTCATTTTGACTGTGGTGTTTGGTAACATGAATCCCTGTATTTTGTACACACACACACACACACACACACACACACACACACACGAGTCAACTGTACTATATGTTAAATTAAGCAAACCAATGCTGAATCATATATCTGCCTATTGTTGCCTGGGTGGCCTCAGGTCTATCCTGTAGCCTTCATAAGCCTCAGTTTCTCCACTGAGTGGCAGTGTTTGACTGAATTGAACGTGAAGGAAGGCCTGCTGCTGTTAACCTCTCAAGAGCTTTTACTCTGCAATTCAGTACTACTGTGCCTGATCCTGGGTCCCACTTGGGAAGTGCACAATAGGTGCTCTGTCCTCAGCTACAAGGGCAGCTAGTCACAAGGCAATGTCCAGTCACCGTTGGCACCAATCTCCACTTTCATCCTACAACAGGTAGGAACTTCCCAACTGCAATTTCAGACACGTTGAGTAGTCATGGGATAAATCATCGGGCTAATGAGAAAATAGGAGGTAAAGCCTGCAGTCCAGGCAAGTTGTAGCTCCCAGGAGTTCTAAGAACTTACCCGAATCATGCGGTCTGAGCGGTGGCGCCTGCGGATGCGATTTAAGCCCTCTACAAAGCGAATGAAGCCATCTAGAAGCTGCCACTCATCTTCATCTGCGCGGGGTTTGTCCCCATAGATGTCACAATGCACCTCCCCTTCTGTGATGCGCTTGGTGGCAGTGACACAGGCTGGCAGTAGTAGAAATCGGGTTCTCCAGAACTTCAGTGACTCGATTAAGCTATGGTCGAGGGTAACAGAGTAGTGGTGAGAAAAAGCAGGTAATAAAAGTCCTTCCAGAGAGCTCTCTGAAGCTGGTGCCAGACAGTCCCCAAGTGGCTTTGCTTAAGACACTAGACACAAAATCACAAGGAAGACCACAAGGTGGCTTCTGCTTTAACCCCAGAGCCACAACAATGCCTCTGTGCAGCCATCCCCAGTGAAGCAGCTGTCCACTATCAATTGCAAAGCAGACAGAAAAGTTGAAACATTTTACAAGAGACAGCCACAACCACGAGGCTACTAGACAGCAAGAGAATAAAATGCTGAAAGCGTGTGGTAATATGAATCCTTATGTTTGCTAAAAATGTATAGATCTGTATACAAGCACACATATGAACACATACATGAAGGGTATTAATTTACATAATACAATGCTGAATTATAGCTGTAGCGAGGTAGCCTCAGGCACATCCTACACTCTCTATGGGCCTAAGTTCCTCCAATGAGTCCAAACTCTATGCTGACACTTGAACCAAAGGGCACATTGTGACTGAGTTTCTCCTTCTAACTGCAATAAAATACAGACAATAAAATATATCATTTTAACCCATTTGAAGTGTGAATGTCAATGGCTGAGTAGATTCACACTGTTATATAACTGTCACCATTAGCCACACAGAGTTTAACACAAGCAGGTCTGCTGTGTTCTTCCCATTTTAGGGAAAACAAAACAGACATCAAGACAAAAGGACAAATGTATTAAAAGATGCGTATATCCAAAGCAGCAGGAATGGGAAGTTAAAGCCACTGTCTCACCTGAAATCTTCAGAGCCAGCAGAACAAATATACTGATCTAAGTAATTCCACTTGTATTCTTCTAGCCGCTCGTGGCAGAATTCCACCCAACAGGAGACAAACTCTGAGTCAGAGTGGGAAGGGCAGAGGCTGTAGGTGTAATGGATCTGGGCAGATTCATAAGGGTACCTGAAAAACAAAAGTATGCCTGGATACTTAAAAGCCATCTGTACATACGTTCACTGCCACCGTGACCACCACCACCACTGCCGCCACCACCTTTCTGTCTCACTGTACTTGATACTACCTGGGCTCAGTCCCCAAATACAGAAATCAGCTCATCCTAGGAGACTAATGAACATTTCTCAGATCTTCTTAAACTTATCATTCTTTTCTTACATTCATCCTTTGATTTTTAATATGCTTGATGTGAATTATGCTAAGCTTTATAAACTGAATCGAATGCCTTTTGGAAGCAGTAAACTATAAACTTAAAGTTTATTTTAAGGCAAAGCCAAAATTCTAAGGGACTCATTCTATTTCTTATGCACATATTGTTTTGTACACATAATTTAGGTATAGACAAAATTCAAGATGGTCACCAAGGACGGTAAACATGCAAGGACTCACTTGGGAAGGTAACGAGTTACTGTGATCATCTTGTCCTTGAGTGTCACCTTATGGAAAGTTCTGCCCATACTCAGCCAATACTGGCCTTCCTCCTCAGGGCGGTTTCGGGACACAAGGCCTGATAGAGAGAATGATTGCTTTTATCCACAAGATACAGATAAGAGGAACAAAAGAAGAAACAAATGTTTAGAGAGGAGGCAATGCACAGAAGCATCCTCTTTGGTTAAAAAATAAAATTGCAGCTGGCTGGTGGTGGCGCACGCCTTTAATCCCAGCACTTGGGAAGCAGAGGCAGGCGGATCTCTGAGTTCCAGGACAGCCTGGTCTACAGAGTGAGTTCCAGGACAGCCAGGACTACACAGAGAAACCCTGTCTCGAAAAACCAAAAAAAAAAAAAAAAAAAAAAAAAAAATTGCAGAAACAGTCAGATATTTCTGTTATTAAACCAACTAATAGCAAATCAGAGAAGATGCTAAAAGCAACTGGATGCCACACCCCAACCCTGATGCACAGTCCTCTAGAGTAAACGTCAATAGGTTTGGGGAAATGTGTGGGATTAAAATGAAACTCCACTCCACCCAAGCACACTTCGGTCCTCACCTGGCCTGTGCTCCAACTCCTCCCCACGGCTCCTCCCAACTTCAGTCTGAAAGGAGCACTTACTTATGCAATTTTTGTCCCTACACAGCTGCTTGGACACTGCTTCTGCATTTTCTTCCTGAGCCACTAACTAAAATCTTATGGATTAAAAAAAAAAGTTCACATTTATTTACTTTTTTTAGTGTATACGTGCATGAGTACAAGAACATAAGCAAACTATAGCATGCATGTGTGGAAGTCAGAAGACAATTTGTCCTATATGTGGGTTCTGGGGGTCAAACTCACTCAGGTTGTTAAGCATAGCAGTAAGTGCTCTTACTGGCTGAGCCATCTCTCCAGCCCATCTTATAGCTAACTTAATATAACCATCAAAGGCAACTTCCTGGGGGAAAGTGAGCAGACACCACTAGCCTTGTGAATATCTTATCTGTAGGTCCTTATCTGTAGCTCTTATATGTCTCCCTCTCAGGTACCCTAGTGCTTATCTATAGCTCCAGCAACCCAGAACACCAACAGGCAGATTGCTTGAGTCTTGACGTCTGAGGCAAAACTGGGCAACACAGTGAATCCTTGCCTCAAGAACAAATTAAATTAAAATTTAAAACAAAGTTCCAAGAGGCCAGATCTAAATAGAGTTTATCTTTATATTAGCTCCTATTAAAAGGCCTTGCCCAGCGTATGTGTTCAAAAGCATAGTTTAACTGAATTAAACACAGCAGACAGGTCGGGTGGCGGTGGCACATGCCTTTAATCCCAGTACTTGGGAGGCAGAGGCAGAGGCAGAGGCAGAGGCAGAGGCAGAGGCAGAGGCAGAGGCAGAGGCAGAGGCAGAGGCAGAGGCAGAGGCAGAGGCAGAGGCAGGTAGATTTCTGAGTTCGAGGACAGCCTGGTCTACAGAGTGAGTTTCAGAATAGCCAGGGCTACACAGAGAAGCCCTGTCTTGAAAAAGCCAAAAAACAAAAATCAAAAACAAAACTCAGCAGAGTGGGAAATGATGAATATGATCAGAAACATATGACAAGTGTTCAAAAGAATAAAACTGTGCTTTAAAGAATAACCAAGCCAGCCAGGTAGGGCTGGCAACTGCCTGTAATCCCAACCCTTAGGGGGCAGAGGCAGGCAGATCTCTGAGTCTGAGGCCAGCCTGGTCTACAGGGTGAGTTCCAGGACAGCCAATAACAAACAAACAAGCAAACAAAGAACAACAGCACAGCCTGGGCAAGCACCTCATGACCTGCAGACAGTGTGCTGCTTTCTCCTGCTCAGCTCAGAGAATCGGCCCTAGGTGGCAGGTCCCTTGGAACTCCTCAGGAGAATTAAGGACAGGAGAGTCTGAGAGGATTCTGACTGGGATTGTTTCAAATCTCTGCAAGCCCTGCTTTCTGCAGCTGCAGAGTACCCCAGAGACGCTCCTTTACCTCTGCCATACACAGCCTGCTGGCTGTCAGGGAAAGTATCAGGGGAGAAGGGTCACGAGCATCCAGCTCAGCTCCCCGACACCTCAACCAGGAGCACCCCAGTAACCTAACATGTATTTGTAGTTCAGTTAATGTGTCCTCCCCCCAGTGTACAGTAAACCCCAAGGTTCCGCTGGGACAAGTCCTACCTTACCTTTGTGATCCGTGAACCTGAAACTAGAGAGACGCACAACTTGGCTAGGGAAGCAACTTTCCAACTAACACTAGTAACAGGATACCAGTAATTTTATTACCTGGGAAATAAGAGTTTTCCTCTGATAACTAGCCATGAAGAATAAGGGTCATGAATGTCAGGACCAGACTGGACACTAGAATTACACATCACAAGGAACATCACTATCCATTCAAGAGCAGAGGATAAGCAGGCTAGCTGTGGCCAGTGACATCTCAAAGTCAATTCATTACTGTTCCTTGGGTTAACGTTAAATTCTGCCCACCGCTCCATTAGAACTAACATCTCTAGCCACAACTCCAGAGTACTCTAACACTAGCTTTCTTTTTGGTGTGCAAAAATTATCACAATGTTTCCGCTACAAGGCTTTCTTACACACGCATAAACTGATCCTTCTGCCTGCATGCTCTTCCCTCCAACTTCCCCCTATTTCTCCTAATGACTTCTACTTATTTCAGGTTTGAGTTCTAACACTACCTCTCACCGATCCTCCAAACCATATCAAGCTCCAAATTAAAGCAGTCTCATAGGCCTTGAACAAACTTTTCTCTCCCAGTCTTTATCATAGCAGATTCATTTCTCTCTATTGAGCTATAAATTTCCCTGATTAGCAGTGTCAAAAAAATTGTTGAATGAATAAGTGAATGAATAACTACAAATATTTATTTACTATTTCTTATATTCCAGGCACTGTGGAAGTCAAAATGATGAATCCAAAATGATCTCTGTTAAAGTCATTGGTGGTACAGTGGTGATCTTCCAAAATGGTCTTGGCACCCCAAGAGGTAAAGCCAGGTGTGATAGTATACACTTATAACCCCAGCAGTTGGGAGGTGAAGAAGGAAGATCAAGAGTTCAAGGCCAGCCTGGACTATAAAAGATCTTGCCTTAAACAAACAAACAAATAAAAAACAAAACCAAACCAGGAGAGTGTACAATACAAAGAGAAGGCAGCATGTAACCAATGTCAAAGGCGCTTTCTGAGAAAATATCAAGATGCGCAGCTTCATTTCTGAGGCCTGGACTAGCTGCCAACTGAGTCCACACGCCAGATCCAAACTTCTTTAATTTTCTGGCCAGAGGAGCATTACTAGAACCAACAACGATCTGAAGTTTTACACTGGCCGAATAGGGAAGTGGAGGCTTCATTTGCAACAACGAAGAAGCCAGGAATCAAGACAGCTCTCTGAATTAAGAAGAAAGAACACAGACTCAGGGGAAAAGAACAAATGTAAATGAGTAGAGAACTTCTCTACTATGACTGAGGTCCAGGAAAAGTAAAAAGACAAAGACACACATTAAAAATATGTAGCAAACTGGAGAGATGCTCAGTAGTCAAGAGCACATATCACTATTCCAAAGGGCCTGGGCTGGTCCCAGCGCTTGTGCTAGCCTCTCACCACTGCTAGTGTAAGTCTAGCTCTGGGGGATTCTTATGCCCCTCCCTTGCCATTGTGGACTGTGTCATTCCACATGTACATTACAAACAGTTACAAACAGTAAACTTAGATTTAGGCACCATCTGAGAACCTCTTGTGCAACAGGGAGGTGTAACACTAGAAACAATTAAATACCCACTTCCAGGTTTAGAACATTCACTATATACTTGAAAACTAAGTATTAACTTGGCCTTTTGCTACTCCTAGTTGTCTAACCAAACTATATCACGCCTTAAATTAGTCATATCCTCTGTTTTAAAAAAGAGATTTGTAGCTGGGCAGTGGTAGCGCACGCCTTTAATCTTAGCACTTGGGAGGCAGAGACAGGCGGATTTCTGAGTTCGAGGCCAGCCTGGTCTACAGAGTGAGTTCCAGGACAGCCAGGGCTACACAGAGAAACCCTGTCTCAAAAAAGAAAAAAAAAAAGAAGAATGAGGTTGACTTTTAGAGGTGGGCACCATTAATCATGGCACTTGGGAGGCAAAAACAGGCAGAATCCTGTAAGTTTGAAAATATCCTAATCTAGAGTTCCAGGGCTCCACAGAGAAACCCTGTCTCAAAAAGAAGAAGGTTTTTTTTTTGAAAGTATTTATTTTAATTTTATTTGTATCAGTGTTTGCCGGAAAGTATTGATGGATCAGCCTAATTCCATCTTAAGGATGGAAGCCATTCTCTTACAAGGTCAGAACAAATTCATTTCTGTTTGCTTCAAAATCCAAGCTGACAGTGCTTTAACCAGTTTCTAGGATTTGACATTCTCTCTGCCCTATGGAGTTTGGATCATACCTTGAATACCCTAAGAAGATGTTCTTCCAAATAGTTTTGAAATGTTTAGCCAAGTTCCTATGTAACCAAAATTCCTCCGGAAATCCCTCAACCCTTGAAACCCCCCTATTCTTACAGTGTTTTTGTTGTTGTTGTTGTTGTTGTTGTTTTTGGCTTTGGTTATATAAACTCTACCTCCTCCTGTGTTTGATACTATTTTTCCAAAATCCTGCTTTAGGGAGATAGACCAGTCTGACAGAAAATAAAGTTTACTTAATTTGAACAAAGAATTTGGGTAACGGTTTTACTCTCCTTCAGTGGGATTAACAGTCTGTGTACCACTGGGAGTAAGCCATCATGACAGACCTAGGAACCAGAGACCAGGGCCCTCTGCAAAGCAGCCAGTGAGTGCCCTTAACCACTGAGCCATCTCTCCGGCTCCGAGAGGAGGGTCTTATATTTTGGTTTTGAAATAGGGTATTACTTTGTAGTAGAGGCTGACCTATATCTCACCATGTGTGGACCACCAAACCTGACTGAAGTGGTTTTCTTTACCACTGTTGTTTCTTTGTGTTTGGGTGCTAGTGATGAACCCAGGGCCTAATGCATACTAGACAAACATGCTACCACTGAGCTGTACCACCCTCAAAAGAGCTGAAGTGCCAGTTGGTTTTTATGTCAACTTGACACGTTATCATCATCAGACAGAGGGAGGCTCAGTGAGAAAATGTCTCCATAAGGTTTGGCTGCAGGCAAGCCTGTCAAGCAGTTTCTTACTTAATGACTGGTGGGGGAGGCCCAACCCAGTGTGGGTGTGCTATCCCTGGGCTGGTGGTCCTGGGTTCTATAAGAAAGCAGGCTGAGCAACCCATTGAGAGCAAGCCAGTAAAAGTACTTCTCCATGGCCTCTGCATCAGCTCTTGTCTTCAAATTCCTCCTGCCCTGTGTAAATTCCTGTCCTGACATCCTTCAGAGATAAACAGTGATGTGCTTAAGCCAAATAAATTGTTTCCTTCCAACTTGCTTTGGTCCAACTGTTTTACCACATCAACTAAGACAATAACCTAATGAAAGAAAACCTACACTCAGGATTTAGTAGAAAAGAGGGAATATAATTTTAAGGAGAATCACTTACCTCTGCTATAGAGTGGGCTACTGCTCAGAGGGGGTGGGACTGTGGTATTGGGTTTCTGGGCCTTTGGTTGTACTATGATTTGGTACCCCTGCATGAGACGCTGGCAAATGAACTCTTCAAACACTTGCTGGGCTGTCATTTGAACACCCTCTTCATCCCTCCTGGAAAAGAAATGAGTGAGCATGTGGGCATGCTTGCCCTTGGGCAGTGACACAGTCACTGCATCTCTTCTCTTGTTTCATCCCAGGTTATCACTCCACAGCAGCTCATAAAATCCCCAACCTGTACACCAGTTTTAGGAGAAATGATCAGTTCAACAAGATAGAGAAAGAAGACAGAAAATAAGAATAACCTTATAAAATATAATCAGATGAAGTGTGCCCAAAACAACTGCATTAGCAAATATGTGCTCCAGGCAGACAAACTGTTAATGTCAACAGAACTTAAGAGAACTTAAGATGCTAACGGTTCTTGCATCATCACATTTCCCAAATTCTAAAGGAGGACATAGAAGGTATAAAGTCCAGTGTTCTTTCTCTGCATGTGTTCCAATATACCCATAACCCTCTCAAACAAAGCTGATTGCTTTTGTTTCGGGCACTGACCTGTCCATGTCTGCTTCTGGGAGGAGATCATAGCAGCCCTCTGTGTAGTCATTCTGCAGGCCCTGACGGTCCGGGAAGTAGTCAGTGGTGAGGGGGAGGCATGCAGGAGTAGTAAGAGACTTCCAATCCACTCCAACTGTGCAACAGAAGCCTGGCACTACAGGGGGAGCAGACAGTGTCAGAACTGCCTCGCATAATGGGGAAAAGGTATATGTGGTCACCACGGTAGGTTTGGATATGGAAGGAAGGGAGAGGGTGGGGGTGAAGTTCATGGTAAAGGTGATCAAAATTGCCAGGATAGAGAGGGAGCAGAGGGAAGGGGATGAGGGAGGGAGAAAGAGAGAGAAACAGAGTTTGTTAGATAACGCAACACATGCTTATCCAATCCCATCATGCAATGGGATTCACAGCCGCTGTTTTTCATTTTCTGCTGATCATGAGCTATAGCTGAAATGCCAGTGAGGTTACTGCAGGGCAGGCAGGGTTATATATCAAAGCAAATTAACATTCTGAGGGCAGGAGAGAGGCTCAGGTTAGAGCTTCTCTTTTCAAGGGCTGCAGAGTGTCTGGGTAGGAAAGGAAGAAAGCTCAGCCTAATTGGGAGCAAAATAGCACATAGCAGCAGAAACAGGAACACTTTCAGAATCACAGTAACAGATTCAGAAAGATAGGAGGGAAAGCCAAAGGAGGATGTCTGGGACAGTTACAAGGCTGGGATTTGAGACGTGAGTTTGACACCTGCTCCCTAGATAAAGCAAGTTTTAACACTGGTAACTAACTCCTGACATTTGGACAGACCAGTCTGTTGCAGAGGGCTGTGCGGGACAATGAGAGATGCTGAGGAGCAGCCCTGGACTCCACTCACAAGACGCCAGCCATGCACTCCACTGTGAAAACCAGAAACAATGCAGATATGGCCATGTCTGGCTTGAGCCCAAGACCACTGAGTTAAAGCCCAGAGGACGCACTATGGTTTGCTCCATTAGACTCCTGCACTTGTGGAAATATGAGAAATATGGATGCTTTAACAGTGAAACCTAGAGGCAGTTCTGACAGTCCTTGCCCTGCCCTGTGCTCTAGCTTCCATTTACTGCATGCGATCTCTCTGACTCTTTAATCATGATGCCCTCCTCCACCATGGGATGCCAGAGCCAGCACCACAATAATCTCTCTTCCCTCCTTCCTCCTCTCACAGAGACTTGCCATGCTTCCCAGGTTAGCCTTGAACTTATAATCCTTCTCCTGGAACTTGCAGAAGGCTGGGGTACAATGTACCCTACACACCAGGCTTTAAACCACTTTAACACATAAGTGTTTCCCCCTCAAGTGTTTCATCTGAATGATGAAAATAGACAGGTAGCTATCTCTCTAAGTAGAACTGACTCAATCTTTAAGATTGTTTAAGGGAAGACTTTAAAAGTCTATAGAAGGAAACAAGAGCAACAATAGCCCCTCCATACCTCTGAGTACTGAGTGGGACAGTTGGACTCTGTACACTGTAAATGCATGTGCATGAGCAGTAACAAGCTTACAGCACAGTGGACCTCCCTGGGGCAGACGACTACTGACACAGGCCTAACTCTGTCTCTATGCAGGGATCACAGAGTCATTAATACCTCAGAATTCAAAATACATCCCCAACTTCCCCACATGACAAACAAGAAGCTGGGCTTATCCCTACTTCCTAGCTAAAACCCCTCACTACCTTTCTGACTCTCGTAGAAGTGATTTCTGCTGGGCATAATTGCATACGCCTGTAGTCCCAGCACTGGGAAAGCAGAGACGGGATGGTTACTCCAAGTTCAGAACCAGCCTGGGTTATATCAAGAAACCCTAGCTTAAAAAAATCAAAACAGTTAGGCCGGGCGTGGTGGTGCACGCCTGTAATCCCAGCACTTGGGAGGCAGAGGCAGGCAGATTTCTGAGTTTGAGGCCAGCCTGGTCTACAGAGTGAGTTCCAGGACAGCCAGGACTACACAGAGAAACCCTGTCTCAAAAAACCAAACAAAAACAAAAACAAAAAATCAAAACAACAAAGCTGGAAACTATCCAAATGGTCACTAATAAAAATAATTACTAAAACCCAAATATAATCATATGTTTGATGATAAATTAAAAATAACTTCACATTTTCTGCTTTTTTGTTTCGAGACAATGTCTCACTGTGTAGCCCTAGCTGGCCTGGAACTCCTACTTACTCCAGGCTTCCCAAGTGCTGAGGTTAAAGCCCTGTGTTACCACACTAAGCTTAATAAAATTTAAACAAACAAAGGGGGCAGGGGAGAGAGTTGGCTCGGTGGTTAAGAAGAACCCTTGTTTTTGCACAGGACCAGGGTTTGATTCTCAGTAACCATGTGGAGGCTTGCTACCTCCTCAAGCATCAGGCATGCATGTGGTACACAGACATATATGCAGACAAAACACTCACACAGACAAAATAATAAAGACAAAATAAAAAAGAAAGAAAGAGGGCTGAAGAGATGGCTCAGCACTTAAGAGCACTGACTGCTCTTCCAGAAGTCCTGAGTTCAGTTCCCAGCAACCACATGGTGGCTCACAACCATCTGTAATGAGATCTGACGCCTTCTTCTGGTGTGTCTGAAGACAGCTACAGCGTACTCAAACACGTAGTATAAATAAATCTTAAAAAAAAAAAAAAAAAAAAAAGAACAAGCTTTGGGGGCTGGCGTGATGGCTCACTGGGAGAGGCACTTGCCACCGAAGCTGATAACCTGTGTTTGATCCCTGGACCCACCCAGCAGAAGGAGAGAGCCAACTCCCATGGCTGTCCTCTGGCCTCTATGTACATATGCTATGGCATATGTGGGCCATCACACAACTATATAAAATAAATATTTTTTGACTTAAAAAATGAGTAACAGGGACATGAAAAATTGTAAAAGGATTACGTTCATCAATCATCGGTGGAGACAAAAGCCTCAGAGCCACACACCCATAGCCACACAGAATGCAGCGTGTGCAGTGGTGAGTGGCTGCCTGTATTCTAGCAAAGGAGCTCTGAAAATGTTCAGCTATTTAAATAGACAAATGTGATCTAAACAGACATTAACTAGTCAAATATTTTCAACTCCAAGTGTATCTGAAGGACTCCTGTAACAGCCCATTGTTTCTTGCTAATTTTTTTTTTCAGAGCCAGTATGAGGTCTAAGAGCTAAGGCTGGCTTCTGCCCGGCAAGAGGGTCTTCTTGGGAAGCCTACTCTTTCCTGTGTGCCCTGGAGCACACATTCATTCAGCTCACTTCTCTCACTTGGCATTTGAGACACTCAAAGAGTCCCTTGCATATCAGCTTTCTATCACATAGACCGTTGTCTTCCCACAGAGCGTGCTCATGCCCTCACTGCCCCACAGTCCCCATGGCCTGCCCTCCCACTAGTCCCTCAGCCCCTCTTACTTGGGTCTGCTGAGGTAGAAACACCGTCCTCTAGAGAGTCCTTGATCTGGGTCCTAGGATTCACACCTACAGAAAGAAAAGGCAGCTTGTCTGAATCAAAAGTTACTTGACAAAAAAGTTCTTATAGGCCGGGTGGTGGTGGCACAGAGCCAAAAGGGACCCACAGAGACAGTACTCCTGAGAAGCATGGCTCGTGTATCAATCAGGTGCAAATGCAGGATGTCTGAGTCACACCTGGGCACCTGCAGATGGCAGAAGCTTCAAGCCAGGGGAGGCAGAGGAGGGTCACAGAACTGGTTTTCTTGACTTTTTTCTTTGTTTTTAATAAGTGAAATGTTTATTAGCTATGTATTTCAATGTATCCTGTAATAAAACAAGGATTGCTTTGTTTTATTTTTCAAGACAGTGTTTCTCTATGTGGCTGTGGTAGTCCTGGAACTCAGTCCATAGACCAGGCTGGCCTTGAACTCAGTGATCTGCCTGCCTCCTCCTCACAAGGGCTGGAATTAAAGGCATTCAGAATGAAGCTCAGCTCCAAAACAAGAATTCTAAGTTTTGTCCTTACCAAGACCAGCCTACTTTTGACCCTCATAATGCTGTGGGTACACGGATCTAGATGGATGGTGTACTGGCTGGTTTTGTGTGTCAACTTGACACAAGCTGGAGTTATCATTGAGAAAGGAGCCCCCCTTGAGGAAATGCCTCCATGAGATCCAGCCTAAAAGCATTTTTCTCAAATGATCAAGGGGGGAAGGGCCCCTTGTGGGGGGTGCCATCCCTGGGCTGATGATCTTGGGTTCTATAAGAAAGCAAGCTGAGCAAGCCAGGGGAAGCAAGCCAGTGAGTACCATCCCTCCATGGCCTCTGCATCAGCTCCTGCTTCCTGACCTGCTTGACTTCCTGACCTGCTTGACTTCCAGTCCTGACTTCCTTTGTTGATGAACAGCAGTGTTCATCAGTATAAGCTGAATAAACCCTTTCCTCCCCAACTTGCTTCTTGGTCATGATGTTTGTGCAGGAATAGAAACCCTAAGACAGATGGGTTTTGTTTTATTTTGCTTCATGTAATACTTTAACAAGAAACAAAAAGTCACATTACATCAAATTAATAAAGTATCTCGGATCGTAAACTCTATATAGTCCTGCTTTGTTCCAGCACCCGATTTTAACAGCCTGCTAGTCCAGCCTAAGACGGAAGCTCAGTAACACTCAGACCCCGTCCGCAGCAGCTTCCTCTGCCACTCCTGAGCCACCCACAGCCACACCCCATGACCTTGGAGTCAAAGCAGGGCTTTGTGCTTGCAACAGAAGTGCTCTAGGACCTAATTGCACCCATCTCCCAGACGAAGGCTGTTAATCACAACACATTGCATTGTCTACATATTCTAATTTAGTAGAGATGTAAAAACCACACACACATCCGAATGATCAGAAGTCCAACTCCTGGTTCCATCCTTGTGGGAACTGCCTCAAAGAGAAGCCAAAGGGGACACAGGGCCACCGATGTTATGAGAGCTGGTGTCCTTATAATTCTGATTCTGATTTATAACTTCTGAAAAAGGAACAGTTTTTCGAATTAAGGAAGCCAACCATATGGGGAGACAGCGCAACAGGTAGGAGCTTGTGGTGTGCAGGCATGAGGACTGAGTCCAGATCCCTGGAACCCACACTTGTTTTGTTGTTTTGTTTTTAAATCACATGCCTATAAAAACCATGCTGTGGGGAACAGTGACAGGAGACTGGATGGGGCTTGCTGGCTGCAAGCCTACCTCTGGGTTCAGACAAAGACTTTGTCTCAAGAGAATGAGGCATAGAGCGTGATGACAAAGGGACAAAGGATATCTGAGACCTTTACCTGGATTTTATACACACACCTGTACACACGCAAACTCAGAATTTTTTTTTTAAAGTTTAAAGAAAAACATATGAGCCAGGTAAAGCCACATGCCTTCAATCCCAGCACCCAGGAGGCAGAGGGTCAGGTCTCAGCACACACATCAAGCCAGACATTTCCCCCTGGAAATGCAGACAGCCCAGCTCCCAGAGGGGTAAAAACAAAGATCCCTGGGCTGTAACCCTGAGTAGCTGAGAAGGTACTGAGTCCTACATTCAGGGACAGATCCTGCCACAAAGATATGGATGAAAAGTAATGGGACACCTGATGTCTTCTGTGAGTTTGAGGCCTACCTGATCTACATATTATGTTCTAAACCAACCAGGAGTACGAAGAGTCTGTCTCTAAGAGAAAGAAAGAGAGAGAGAGAGAGAGAGAGAGAGAGAGAGAGAGAGAGAGAGAAAGAAAGAGAGAGAGAGATGAATGGGGAGCGAGCATAAAGATCCCCAGGACACATGACCAGATTTGGTGACAGACATCTACAGTCCCAGCATTTCAGAGGTAGAAGCAGGAGAATTACAAACTCAGGGTCATCCTTTTCTACGTAGTAAATTTAGAGAAGAAGACCAGAAAAAAAATAAATAATTTTTCAGTGACAAAAAGCTCACCGCTACAACATTTACATATAACACACACAAGGCCCTAGCTATGATCCTAGGACTGCAGATAAAAAAGGACACCCACTTAACATCAAGTGTCTACTCTGTGCCAGAACCACCCCAAACTCTGGAGATAAAAAAGCATGAGCAAAACAAAAATGTTTCTTATAATGGGGAAAATTTAGATGACTAGATTTTAGCCCTGAGGCTCATCTGGTCGAGCACACAGTGGAGGGAAGCTGGAGGAAGGGCTGAGACCCTGAGTGTGCCTGAGCTAGCAAGGGAACCACCATATTAGGGAAGCAGAGGAGAGCGGAAGCTTACCTGACTCCAAAGGGCCCTGTTAGCCTCATAACATAACCCCGTAATGCCTTAGCTTTGAAATGTCAGTCAAGAAGCCCTTAGACAGCTTTGTATAAAGACGTTTTATAATCTGACTTCTAATTTAGAATATTTACAAAATGGGCTAGAGAGATGGCTCAGCACTTCAGAACACTGTTCTGCAGCCATGAGTGCTGGATGGAGTTCAGATCCCAGCATCCACATCAAGCCAGGCGTCCCTCACTGCACATGCCTATAAGCCCAGCTCCTAGAGGGGCAATGAAGTATCCCTGGTTTGTAACCTAGCTGAGAAGGTATAAGTCCCAAGTTCAGGGACAGAGCTTGGATATGGATAAAAAGTAATAGGATACCTGGTGACCTCCCTCTCCCTGCCTCTGCATGTGCACAACTGTGTGCATCTCCTCCCAACATATGCTCACACACTCACACAAGCACATATACACAAACACAAATAAATAGATAGATTGATAGATAGATAGATAGATAGATAGATAGATAGATAGATAAATGCATCTTTAAAAAAAAAAAAAGAAAAGAGGGGGCTGGAGAGATGGCTCAGCGGTTAAGAGCACTGACTGCTCTTCCGAAGGTCCTGAGTTCAAATCCCAGCAACCACATGGTGGCTCACAACCATCCGTAATGAGATCTGACGTCCTCTTCTGATGCGTCTGAAGACAGCTACAGTGTACTTACATATAACAATAAATAAATAAATCTTTAAAAAAAAAAGCAGTATGAAAGAGTAAAAGAGAAAGCTAAGACCAGCTAACAGACTACAGACTAGGCTAGGTCAATAAAGATAAGGTTCTAAAGATACCATAAGAGAGACTGAACACTAATTGATTATTGTATATGGAAATAAAAATTCGGGCAGTGGTGGCGCACGCCTTTAATCCTAGCACTTGGGAGGCAGAGGCAGAGGCAGAGGCAGGAAGATTTCTGAGTTTGAGGCCAGCCTGCTCATTAAAATAAATGATTTATCAAGTAACCTAGGTTCAAAGGTGAAACAATTCCCATGTAGTTATAGACCACTTCTTTTTTTTTTAAGATTTATTTATTATTATATGTAAGTACACTATAGCTGTCTTCAGACACCCCAGAAGAGGACGCCAGATCTCATTATGGATGGTTGTGAGACACCATGTGGGTGCTGGGATTTGAACTCAGGACCTTTGGAAGAACAGTCAGTGCTCTTAACCGCTGAGCCACGTCTCCAGCCCCTATAGACCACTTCCTGATGACCTCTGGTCCTTTTCAAAACCTACACTACAGGTCATAAGGGGATAGGAAAGGAAAGAGTAAGCCCATACAACTATATCACCCCAACCAGAAAAACAACCTAAGGAGCCCAGTTTCTAAGAAGCTTAACACTGTAAAATGCATACCCACACATACACACAAAAGCAAACACAAATACTCAAGTACAAATTAAACACTAATTTTATAGGTCATCCTAAAGCTTCTCACATGACAGCATAGTCTTCAAAATAAAACTTCATTCATCAATAAATATGCCTAACACTATGGGGAAACAAGTAGCAATAAACACTTTAAGTCTAGCGGGGAAACATACACGGACATCAACATTGGATCGGACTGTGATGCACCAAGCTGTCCAGCTGTGATTGGCATCAGGAGCTGTGTGGGAACACGTCTAACATCTCTTAGGAAGCATGAGATGGAAAGGAAGCCTCAAGGAGAAGATTCAGAAAAGGAGGCGCACTTGAAGCTGAAACCATCTCGGACAAAGGATGTCAAGACTGCACAGAAGAATGAAGGCCATGGCTGGGATGTAAGAACATCCACATATTATTTACAACACCTCCCATTTGTTAACCACCCATGGCTGCCTGGCACTGCTGAGAGCATTCACGTGGACTGTCACTTTTTGTTTGTTTGTTTTTGTTTACATTTTCATAATATTCTCTTCACAATAAAAAACTGAGGTATACAGAAGGTAGGAACTAGCCCAAAGGGCTCACTACTCATTGTGAAGTGAGTCTCATGTCCTAAGATCCTAGAGCTTGTACTTTTCCCAAACTCAACACCTTGTTAAAGTAGAGTCAGGTGAGGACATGAAGGGACACAGGAGACAGGGATGACGGGTGCCTGTTGGAAGAAGCAGCTGGTCATAAGCATTTTGAAATAAATCATTGGTGACAGCATGGTAGTTTCCTGAAGAAGAGCGGAACAGAGCAGGA
Organism: Apodemus agrarius; assembly: GCA_964023405.1. Classification (NCBI taxonomy): domain Eukaryota; kingdom Metazoa; phylum Chordata; class Mammalia; order Rodentia; family Muridae; genus Apodemus; species Apodemus agrarius. The sequence goes on from OZ030016.1 coordinate 75,135,657, forward strand.
AAAGCTACTGGGATCATCCTGAACAGAAACAATAAAGGCTCAACAAAAGCAGTAAGAAGGGAGCTGAGGAGCCACATCAGAATGAAAAGGCAGAAGAGAAGGAAGGGTGGGCAAAAGAACAGCAAACTGGGTCCAGACATCACATCCACGATGAGGCATCTGCCAGTCACCCAAGAAGAGCAGTCGTCAGTTAGGCAGGCTGACAACTTAGAAGCCCAAGGAAGAAGGGGTGAGCCAGAGAGCCAGGCTGCAGGCAGATCTTTTCCCAATACCTGCCTGCCTGCCTGCTTGCGTGCACATGTGTGCCAGGGAACTCTGGGCTAAGAGGATATGACAATATCACCTAAAGACCTTGCACAGTTCAAAGACTCTTTTAAAGCTCACTCTGTTCTCAACAGGAAACTTTTAAAATTCCAAAAGCTACATGTGGTATCTCAGCAATACCCCAGGTCACTGGGCTCTTCTGAGTAGATCCTGGTGCTGGCTGCTAACATCTGGGTTCAATTAATTCTTCCTGCTTCTAATCACTAGTCAAGCTGGGTCCAGAAACCCAGATCAGCCCTCCTTAGTAACCTTGAATCCCAAGGCTAGGAAAACTCAATCTGGCTTCCTACTTTAGCCAAGTGATAGAATCGCTGCCTCTGTAACATTCTGCAGGCACTTGAGAAAATCTAGCAGCCATTTAAGCACCCTGATATATGGCTAAGTATTTCCACAGTACCAAACTTTTGCTTGTTACTCATTTAAAATGAATGAATGAACTGAATGAGACTGTAACCACTTTGGGATTCTCTTACTGCCACTCACATAAGCTCTAGGAATATGGCTAGATTAATCTACCGGTGACTAAAACAATATCATCGGCCCCATTACACAGCTTTACTTTCCAAATTCTTTTCTTTTTTTCTGTTAATTTACAGAACCCCTGGAACTGGAGTTGCAAACAGTTGTGAGCTGCCATGTGGGTGCTGGGAATTGAACCTGGGTCCAGGGAAGGAGCAATGGTTGCCTTTAACTGCTGAGTCATCACTCCAGCCCCTACTTTCATAAACCTTAAGCAAAGTTCTAGAAATACAAGTCAATTTGTAGTACACAGACATGATGAAGCAGTCACCTTGTTGTTTAAAATCTTTCCACACTAATCTTGTAAAATACCGGCTTTGCAGAAAAGGTTGCCTTCTAAACTCATGTTCCCCTGACACTGTGATGAGAATGCTCACGTGAGGTCAGCTGGGCTGCTGTGAGTGATTAGTTCAGTATCTCTGTCTATCTAGACATCAACTGACCATGTAAACTGTACACGCCTTCCTGAGATTACTGGAGGATAATAAAAATGTGTCAGAAAGAGTAAAAAAGAAATCCCTACTCCACCCATCATCTGCACTTAGAATCCATGCCTTCTAACTTTCCATCAAACCAATTTCTACCCCTTCAAGCCTGGCATGCACACTTACTTCTCAACATAACCACATCGCCTCCCTCCACCTTCTTTCTTTTGAGATAGTATCTGATTATATAGGATTGGCAGGCCTAGAACTCACTATGTAGACCAGGCAAGCCTCAAACTCACAGAGCTCTGCCCGTCTCTGCCTCTGGGAGTGCTGGGACTGAAAAGTGTATGCCACCACCCACAGGATGATGTAACAGAGGTCACAATGTTCCCCTGTGGGCCTGTTTTCCTATGAGGGTACAGACTACTCCTACTCGGACTCTGGTGCTACCCTCAACACCTCACAAGCCCTCAGTCAGGACTCCCTGACAAAGCAATGATAAATATGTCTTGACCAACATGTTCTCAGCTAAAAATGTAATGCGCAGCCCATTTATAATTCCATGCATTATAAAGCATAGCTTCTAAATAGGTCATCCAGAATTGTGGCTGAAAAGATCCCCAAAATAGACATGGTCCTGCCGTTCTGGCCTTTGTGTCACTTCTAGATGTGAGGCTGCTCAGAGCATCCCAACTCTTCCTAGATGAGTTACCTGCACCACTGTTGCTAAGCAGGCTGACAGAAAGCTCTTCCACTCCACTGAAGTTCAAGGTCATGCTGTCACCAGGCTGGCGGGAAGTGCTGTGCCTGCAGAGAACAAAGCCAGGCCACCTGGCTTAATTAATGCAGATCATCACATTTTTTTTCCTGTTCACCCTGTATCCTATCGTGTGGGAGAGGACATAAGGGAAAAGGAAAAGAACATGAAAAACAGGCCTGATATTCAGTCCTTAGGATCCATACCTCAAACCATCACATAGTAGGGCATCATTTCTGTGGCAGCCTCGGACACCCTCCCTGGTTGCTTATCTACCACCATGCTAGATCCTTTCCACCCTGTGTCTCCCCACTTAATAACAAAGGAATGATATAAAATGCTCGAATGGATGTACCGGAGTAAACCTGGTGAAGAGGGTGACACACTGTCCAGACCTCCCATGAATGCCCTCCCCCTCAGGAAAAAAAAAAAGATGCCCAGTGTCTAAGGAAGGGACCGAGAAGGATGCTCTTTGTAAAGTATTTCCTAAAGCAACTTAGAACCAGTGTGTCCAGGCTTAAACCGGGGCGATGCTCAACAAGGCTTAAGTGACTTTCTTCTTACACTGACTCTTCAGAGGCTTTATAAGACATTCATGGCTTTTGTTCAAAAACCAACATGCCAAGTCACCGTCACCGGAAGGCTGTCTAAGACAACAGTTTGAATCACCTGTCCCAATGTTCCATAGGCAAACTTTGAGATAAAAAAAGAGATAGCTCATTTTCACCTTTGACCAAGGTTTGGAAGAAAATTAGGAAGTTTACAAAATGTAAGCTCAAAATATACGTGAGCAGGGTCTTGGTAATATTATAGACAAAATGCCAGGCTGATGGCTTGTACCCAGGGATGGGAATTGCACTGGCTGACAAAAGGGTCCTGCCCGAGTGTGCTCTAAGTCACCGCGTGTCATTTCATCATGTTCAGCTCTGTGCTGGGCTACCGTCCAGAGGATGGTACCAACCCTCACCTGCCAGCTGCTTCATGGTATGCCAACTCCAGCAGCTCTGCAGAGGAGTGGGTGGGGTCCCTCTGCCTGCTGCCCTGCAGCTCTGCCATGTTTTGCCGGGTTTGATGATGGATCTGGATGGCCTCTCCAGATGGTCCTACGCACAAAGAACCACTGAATGTTATTCCCACCTGACAGCTCAGGCTGCACACAGAAACATACTCTTCCTTCTTCCCAACTGCTGGGCTACTGGAGAGAACTGACAAACAGCATGGCAAAAGGCACACTACATAAGGGACTATCAGGCTCCCACAGAGGCTTCCTCCAGGCAGGCCCCGGGCTTTGTCATGTCATGTGCTAAGAACATCTGGAACCCTCAGTGTCATGAATACTATGGAAATGCCACACAGAAAAAGACAAGTATAGAAGGACTAAAAGATGACAAAAGAAGGAAAACAAAAAAATGAAATAACAAGCCGGGCAGAGTGGTATACCCCATAGTACACCTCTTTCTCAGCACTTGAAAGGCAGAGGCAGCGGATCTTTGAATTCAAGGCAAGCCTGGTCTACAGAGGGAATTCCAGGGCAGCCAGGGCTACATATACAAAGAAAACCTATCTCAAAAAAAAAAAAAACAAAAACAAAACCAAAGCAAGTGCGCGCGCACACACACACACAACACAAATCAGCAACAACAAAAGCAAAACAAAAAGTAACAAGTGTGACTCTAGGAATCAATGGTGTTTAAGCACAAAAAAAGACAGAATAAAAGAGATCAGAATTAGTCATGTCTAGTAAAAGGTACTGCCTGGAAATACACAACTCAGAGGGTAAATAAGGTTACGAAGGATTAATAAGGTTAAAGAAAGATTCATCTGGGTAGAACCAGCTATGAAACCCCAAATATGAAAGAAGTAAAAATGGGTGGAGATCAAGATATTGAGTAAGGAGCCGGGCGTGGTGGCGCACGCCTGTAATCCCAGTACTTGGGAGGCAGAGGCAGGTGGATTTCTGAGTTCGAGGCCAGCCTGGTCTACAGAGTGAGTTCCAGGACAGCCGGAACTATACAGAGAAACCCTGTCTCAAAAAACCAAAAAAAAAAAAAAAGAGAGAGATATTGAGTAAGGAGGGAAAGCCTCAGGGGATGGGGATGAGGAGCCGAGAGGTCTGGGTGGCCTGGTGAAGAAAGAAGGATCCTAGTTCTTACTGCGTGTACAAGCACATAAACAAGTCAACTGTGTCTGGAGACAAGAGGATTTTTGGTTGCTTTTTTTTGTTTTTTTTTTTTTGTTTTTGTTTTTGTTTTTTTGAGACAGGGTTTCTCTGTGTAGCCCTGGTTGTCCTGGAACTCACTCTATAGACCAGACTAGCCTCAAACTCAGAAATCCGCTTGCCTCTGCCTCCCAAGTGCTGGGATTAAAGGCGTGCGCCACCACTACACGGTTTTTTGGTTGTATTTTTAGTTGTTGTTGGTTTTTTTTTTTTTTTTAGTAATGTGGTCATGAAGGATGGGATAGGAGAAGCACAGAGAGATGAATAAAGGTCATGGTAGAAAGGCCCCTTAAGAGGTCTCAGAATAGGGCTGGGGCGATGGCTCAATCAAGTAAGATGCTTGCCAAGCAAGTGTGAGGACCTGAGTTCGGGTCCCCAGCACGGGTGAGGTGCGTGCGGCATTACGTACCTGTAACTCCAGTGCTAAGAAGATAGAGCAGGAGAACTCTGGGGGACTGTGGAAGCTAGAATAGCCCAACAATGAGCTCCAGCTTCAACAAGAGAGCCTGTCTCCAAAGCTAAAAGCAGCAGAGGACACAGGTCTCCACAGGCATGAACACACGTGTATATGCGTATATGAACACACAATAGCCCCCTACATATCCTCATATTTGCAAAGGAGGGGGGAGACAGAGACAGAGACAGAGATCTTAGCCTGGGGGCTGGAAATGTAACTGAACTGAGACAGTTCTCGCCGACTATGCAGGAAGCAGGAAGCTCAGTTCGGGTTAGATTCCCAGCATCACAGGAACTGGCCATGGAGGGGATGATCTTAAGTTCAAGGTCATCCTCCACTACATGCAAAGTGCAACACTAGTCTGGGCTGCATGGGACTCTGTCTCAAAAATAAAAAAATAAAAAATAAAAAAGGAAAAGAAAATAAAGAAGTGAGAAACAAAGCAAAAGACACAAGAAAGAAGCAACTTGTGTGATTCTAACAGAGACAGGGGACAAAGCAGGATTGGAACGGACTCCAATTACAGCCGAATAAACCAGACTTATTTCATTTTTTATTTAACACTTTAACAGTAAAATCAAGTTTAAAAGAAAATAACATTTCTAATAGTTCAGCAAGATGTTTCCCATTAAAACAAACAAACAAAATGGAGCCTAACACATCTGTTCCTTCCCAGCACAGCAGGAGTCCATTAAGCTGAAGTTTAATTTTAACTACAGCTTTATAAATCCTTACTGCCATTTTCTTGAGGCCAGAACAGAGTAAAAAGATGAGCTACAAAATATAGTGAAGTAAGCCAGGCAGTGGTGGCGCACACCTGTAATCCCAGCACTTAGGAGGCAGAGGCAGGTGGATTTCTGAGTTCGAGGCCAGCCTGGTCTACAGAGTGAGTTCCAGGACAGCCAGGGCTACACAGAGAAACCCTGTCTGGAAAAACCAAAAAGAAAAAAAGAAAAAAAAAAGGAAGTAAAAATAATTATTTTTATTTACCTGTTGGAGGCCCCTGAGAAATGACAAAGTGACATAAGTGGAGCTTAGGGAAGCATTGGGTGGAAATGAGGCCAGGAAAGCACAGGCCCTTTAAACAAACAAATAAACAAACAAACAAAGCCCTTAGGTAAACACAGCTGATCAGTTACAGAGCTTGCTCTCAAGTGTGTGTTCAAAGACTCCACTGGGAACCCTGTGAAAGCCCAGCAGGCATGTCCATCTCACTGGCCGACCAAGGGGTTCACAGAGGCTGAGGCACTTGACTAAGGTCACATGAGTGATTAGTGCTAAGGACCAGAGCTAGGAACTCACAGTTCAAGGCTCTTACCTGAGCAGCCGTCTTACCTACAGGAAAAGTGTGCATCCAGCGCCTTCGGTTGGAGGTGAGCTTCATGGGCATTCTTGAGGGGGCGAAGGGGTTAATCAGTGCTCTCTGAGGTGTGCATCCTCCAGGTCGGACGTGCAGCATGGACTCTGCACTGCCCACATGGAACCTTCCTGGTGCACTAGAGTCCCGCTGGGGTGGTTCTATCATGTTCTCCAGGACATCTGCTGGCCATCATGGAGTTGAACAAACACAAAGCACAAAGCCGCAGTGAAATCAGAATTTAGTAGATGGAAGAGTCAAGGCTAGCAAAAACCTAGGACATCATAAATATCAGAAGTAAGAGAATGAGTAAAATTGTGAATGATGAAGAAATAAATATGTTTAGGTTTGCTTATTTTTCAAGTATTTTGAAGACCTGTCGCTGTAAAGACACACACAAACCTAATGGATTCCCCTATCTTGTTAGGCTGGATGCAATGAGTACTGATGGGGGTTGAGTTATCTCCCTTGGGAATGTGGTGAATATATTCTCTATGTGGGCAAAGCAATACAAATTAATGTTTGAGCCTGGTGTAACAGCACACACCTATAGTCCCAGCACTTGGGTAGCAAGACAGGCAGATTTCTGAGTTCAAGGCCAGCCTGATCTATATAGTGAGCTGCAGGCCAACAAGGCTGTTCTGTGCGACCCTGCCTGGAAAGATCAAAGGGGTTTAATGAACAAGTCTGGTCACAAACACTGTCTGTTTTCCTTTCCTTCTTTCTTCTTTTCTTTTTCTCTTAATGTATTATTTATTGAGGCTAATTAAAAGACTGGTCAGAGTACACAGTGATGTCCTCTATCAAAGCAAAAACTACCTCTCACTACAACACACACATTACATTGGTAAATTATCGGTTGAATTGGGACTCAGAGTGAGGATTCCCTCCCTTGTTTCAGACTTAAGCATGCTTATATCTTGTGTCCTCAAATAGCTGCTGTCCTAGCTTAGTGTGGCCCCTGGCTCTGTGTAGATGTGATAATGCTCTGCTGTCTGTCCAGTGCTTCTACCTGCTATTTGGTATTTGTCCTTTTATTTTTGCTGCTTAATATGTTAACTCATTCAAAACTGAAAGTATAGCCATTGATCATTTTCTGAAGCAAACAGAACACACTGTAAACTAATGAATGGTGCTTTGATTTATCAAATAAAACATGTGGCCTAATTAATTACTATAAAAGTGAAAGAAGACGCCGGGCGTGGTGGCGCACGCCTGTAATCCCAGCACTTGGGAGGCAGAGGCAGGCGGATTTCTGAGTTCGAGGCCAGCCTGGTCTACAGAGTGAGTTCCAGGACAGCCAGGACTACACAGAGAAACCCTGTCTCAAAAAAAAAAAAAAAAAAAAAAAAAAAAAAAAAGTGAAAGAAGAAAGTCAGCTAGGTAGCATGTCGCTCATCTACAATCCTAGCACTAGGGAGGTAAAGGCAGGAGGATTGCTTTAAGTTCAAGGCTAACCTGGGCAATAGTAAAATGAGACTGTCTCAAAAGGGGGCTGGCAAGACGGCTCGGCAGGTCAAGGTACTCGCCACTAAGCCTGGTGACCTGAGTTTAATCTGCAGGACACGCATAGTGGAATGACTACACAATGAATTTGAAGCCAGCCTGGGCTATATGAAACCTTGTCTCAAAAATGCAGAGAAGAACATTTTAAAATAAAACACTCTTTGCATTTAAGATATAAGTACTGTTAATGTAGGCGATATAGGTTATACTCTCTAATCATATAAATAAATATCTACTTTTTTCTCCTTTGAAATTTCATGCTTTCAGCCAGTTTAAAAAAAATCCAACCATCAAAAATATTTGTAGGCATACACAGCATAGCATCATGGTTCCTCATTGATAAATGCACCTTGTTGCCAAATGGTTGGGTCCCAGGAGCTCAAAAGTTTCCACCGTTAACATGCTGGGCCATGGAAAAGCCTCCCTGCTTATTAGGGCTCCTTCCACAGCAAGAGGGGGCAACTGTGAGCATACAGCACTGCTGAGGCTGTAAGCACAATCGGGGCAGATGTGCCCCCCACCCACATTCTTAAGTCAATGATGAGCAGAGGGTATGGCTCTACGTGCTTGCTCGAGGGAGGGTGGGAACAACGGCTTTGCTCCAGAGTTCTTTCTCTTCTCAGGGTACTAGGGATTGAGACTTCTGCATGCTTGGTGAACACTCTCCCACTGAACCTCATTCCCAAACACCCCCACTTTTTTAGTTTTTACTTTTCGTGAGAACGTTTCTTCATCGCTCAGGCTGGGTTTGAACCACCATGCAGCCCAGACAGGCACTGAACTTGTGACTTTCCTGCTTCAGCCTCCCCAGCAACTGTGACTATGGACCTGTGCCACCAGGCCTGGCAGCACAACCATTTTGTCTTTCTTGTTTCTTTGTTTCCTAAAACAGGATTTCTCTGTATGGTAGGTAGCTCTGGCTGTCCTAGAACTTGCTTTGTAGACCAGGCTACCCTAGAACTCAGAGATCTAACTGCCTCTACCTCTGGAGTGCTGGGATTGATGGAGTGTGTCACCACACCCAGCTCCCTGTTCTGTGTTTTAATAGCAGCTGTGGTAAGATGAATCTTTACATGATAAAAACACAGAACATAGTGAGTGCAGCATAAGTGAGTAAGCCCTGTGGATTTTACCAGTGTCAAGTTGCTGGCTTTGCTGCTGCACTATAGTCATACACAATGTCACCATTGGGAGGAGCAGATGGTGCAGCAACCTTCCTGTATGCCGTTTATTCTTATCTGTTTCAAAAATAAAAGGGCTTTTCTGCTTATTGGTTTGCTTTTTTTAAACAGGGCCTCAACTTTGGGACCCTAACTAGCATTAAATTCACTATGTAAGCTAGGCTGGCCTTGACCTCACAGATCCATCTGAATCTGCTGGAATTTAAGGTGTATGACACTATGCCATACTTGGTTTTGTCCTTTTAAGTCAGAGGAGCCTATGAACTACAGCTGCACCTACAGCTGGAGAGACAAGATAGGACACAGGGGCCTGGAGAGATGGCTCAGCCATCACTCATCACTGACAGCTTTTCCAGAGGTCCTGAGTTTAATTCCCAGCAACCACATGGTGACTCACAACCATCTGTAATGGGACCTGACTCCCTCTTCTGGTGTGTCTGAAGACAGCTAGCTATAGTGTACCTACATACATAAAATAAATCTTAAAATAAAAAAAGATAGGATACAGGAGGAGAAGCCCTGTGATCCCTAGTGTTTGACAGCAGATTAACCAAGCAGAGCTGGAGACATGAACAGCAGTGCTCTTGCAGAGGACCTACATTTGGTTCCTAGCACCCAAGTCAGGCAACTCACAAATGCCTGTAATTCCAGCCCAAGGGCATCTGATCTCTGGTCTCTGCAAACACATACCCACACAGATAACCTGGAAGTGGCCAGAGGCACCATGTCAGGTCTCAGGAGCAGTAAAACAGAAGTCTGAAACAGCTTGAGACCAGGGAGACAGTCAAAGAAGATAAGGCTTTCAAGGAAAAAGAGGAGCAGACGCAACTCAGGAGCTGACCACCCAGGCCATGGGCAGGGGTCCTGAGAAATTTGGCAAAAGTAAGCTGTTTCTTACACCTGAGAGGACAGTGATTGTCTTCCATTCCTATGTAAACATCTGGATTTTCTGCTGTAACCTTTTTCTACTAACAGCTAGAACAAAGTGTTATTCTGGAATTTGTTGTACACTCTAATAAACTTTATGCAATGGCTAGTTCTCATTTAATTCAGCTACTCATACCTTGATTGTGAATTTGGGGGCGGGAGATGGGGGTTCAAAGCAGAGTTTCTCTGTGTAGCCCTGAACCAGGATGGCTTCAAATTCCAACATCCACCTGCCTCTGTCTCTGCCTCTGGAGTGCTGGTGTATGCCACCACCACAGGGCTTAGCTGTGAATTTAAAGGGAGTCAGGAGTAGAGCCTGCTCATTCCTCTTTGTTGTACTCTGAGGCCTCTAGCACCTTGAATTAAGTCAGCCTGTGTTTTAAAACAGAGTCTCATAGTGTATCACTGTGTAACTTCAGTCGGCCTGAAATCACATGTAGATCATGATGGCCTTGAACTCAGACATCTGCCTGTCTTTGCAACCCTGGTGATGGGATTAAAGGTATGCACCCAGCTAAGCCAATTCATTTAAAGGGCAAAAGATAAAATCAAGATTAAGCATAAAAAAAAATCATAGAGTGAGTGAGAATATATGGCACATTTGTGTATTTGTGAGACTGATTCAAAGAATCATTCCATCGGCCCAACTGTGAATATTAAATCCTTTATATAGAATATTTGTATATACCCTACTTCAAGTAATTCTAGATTAATTATAACAATTAATACAATGTAAATATCATGTAAGTATTATTATCTAGGAAGTAATGACAAGAATAAAAAGTCTGGGGCTGGAGAGATGGCTCAGAGGTTAAGAGCACTGACTGCTCTTCCAGAGGTCCTGAGTTCAATTCCCAGGAAGCACATGGTGGCTCACAACCATCTGTAATGAGATCTGACGCCCTCTTCTGGTGTGTCTGAAGACAGCTACAGTGTACTCGTATACAGAAAATAAATAATTAAAAAAAAGAGAGAATAAAACATGTGATAATGTTAGTATAAACTATTTTTTTACGTAAAGGTGTTTTCTCTGCACGTATGTCTAGGCACCTCATGCATGCTTAGTGCCTTCAGGTCAGAACAGGACACTGAATACCCTTGGAACTGGAGTCATAGATGAGCATGTGAGCCATGCTGTGGGTGCAGGGTATCAATCTGGATCCTCTGCAAGAGCAACAATTGCTCTTAAATGAGTCACCTCTCCAGCCCCCAGTATATGTGTGATATGTGTGTGTGTGTGTATGTGTGTGTGTGTGTGTGTGTGTATGTGTGTATGTGTGTGTGTGTGTGTGTGTGTGTGTGTGTGTGTAGTACGTGTGTATTTAACCCACAGCTATTTATTGTATGGATACAGAAACCCATGGTTTTAATATGAACTTGACCCTGGTGACAAGGTGGATAAACTCAGCTAACTCTGAAGGCTGAGGCAGGAGGATGGCAGGTCCATGGACTATTTGGGCTATAAAGAGATCTCAGGTCCATCCTGGGGAACTTAATAGGACCCTGTGCCAAAATGAAAATAAAGAAAATGCCAGACGTGGGATGTAACTCAGCGGTATGGTCCTTACCCTGAGTTTAATCTCCACTACTGCAGAGAAAGAGAATAACTATGCAAAGTCAGTTACAGAGGACGAAGTTATTTTAAGTATGGCACAAATGATATGAGAAAATAACAAACCCCTTTGACCCTAGGCCTAAGACAGCACTGTAGATGATGCATAAAAGGTTAAGACATAAATAGTACAACACATATGCAACACCTAATATGATCTATGCCCATTTGCTGGCATGGCAATAACTAAAATTGAGATGTACACCCCACTCCCATTGCTTCCTGCTACTCTCGCCCCTCCACCCTGCAAAAACACAGTCCCCAGATGTCCCCAGCTCTGTCTGCTCCAGCACTCTGACCTCGGGTGCTGGTATAGCCCAATGAGCTGCTGACTTCATACTGGTGCAGGTGTGGGTTAGGAATCATCAGGATGTTGGTGCTCTTGCCCAGGGAGCTGTCATCAGAAGCCTGGCTCCTCACGTCCTCAGTGGGCAGTGCACGGCTTGGCAGGGAAGGGCTGGATGAGACATCACAGGAACTGGCACTTTTGCGATTGTGATTCTCCTGCTCTCTCACAGACCTGACAAACGAGAGGTAAATTAATGCCATGAAAAGGACACTTCGACTTTGAGTGCAACATCTACAAAGATCCTCAGTTAGATATACTCAGGAAATCAGTATCAAAACTCCCAATGTGGGAAATAATGCTAGCCTGGACAGCAAAGTAAGATTTCATCTCGAGAGGGAAAATAGGGACATGGCAGTTTATATATAACCCTGACAACTGAGAGGCTGAAGCAGGGAGGGTCACCAAGTTCAAGGCCATCCTACGCTGCACAGTAAACCCATGAGATGGTGATCAAAACAAGAAAAAAAACTTTAAAAAAGATTGTATTAATTTTGTGTTTGTCTGTTTAGGGGCTGTTTATGTGAATACAGGTGCCCAGATCAGATTTCCCTAGAGCTGGAATTACAGGAAGATTGTGAGAGGAACAACTAGGTACTGGAACTAGAGGAACTCCGGTCCTCTGAAAGAACAGTATGTCTCTCCAGCCCCTACAAAAAAATTATTTGGCCAGAAAGTGGTGGCATATGCCTTTAATCCCAGTACTCAGAAGGCAGAGACAGGAGAGTCTCCCTGAGTTCCAGGCCAGCCTGGTCTATAGGTTAAGTTCCAGAATAGTCAGGGATATGCAGATAAACCTTACCTTGAAAAAAACAAACAAAAATTGTTAACAAAGTATACTGAAGCAGGGCTGAAGAGTTGGTGCTCTTAACCTCTGAGCCATCTCTCCAGCCCATGTTTCATGTTTCAATGAGTATATTATTGTAAAAACTTCTCTTAAGAAGAAGAGAGACAAATATCCTAATTATTTTCTCATTTTTAAATATGTTTTAAATATTGGCTGCAGTGTTTTATATAGCAAATGTTAGACATCATTTTCTTTTCATCTCTATATATTTCAGAATACAGTTTAAAAATCAATTTATTGGATCCCTTCCTCTCACCCATGTCAGCTGACTCACAAGGCTGTTGACAGTGTTGAAGTTCCAGGAGATCCAACACCCTTTTGCACAGACACAGATGAAGGCAAAACATCCATACATAAAAATTCAAATAAATTGATAATATTCAATTCCTAACAACCACATAGTGGCTCACAACCATCTGTGATGGGACCTGATGCCCTCTTCTGGTGTGTCTGAAGATAGCTGTAATGTACTCTTATACATAAATCATCTTTTAAAAAAAATACAATTTATTTTATGTATGTAAATGTTCTGCCTGCAGGTGTGTAGGTTGTAGGTGCACCACATGTTTGCCTGCAGCACATGGAAGTCAGAAGACAACTTTGGATCTCATAGAACCTGGAGTTCTAACTCTAGGTGGTTATGTAACCACCATGTGGATGCTAGAAACTGAACCTGGGTCCTCTGAATGAAGACGTGCTCTTCAGCACTGGGCCACCTCTCTAGCTCCAATGTAAACATCTTTAATGTTCACTGTATTTATAAAAGTATCTCATGTTTTCTTTTTGTTTTATAAGTCTGTTTTAATACAAACATGTGTTGGAATTAAAAAAAAAAAAAAAAGGAACGCTTCACATGCATGTCATCCTTGAGCAGGGCCATGCTAAGCTCTGTATGCTTCCAGTGTTAGCATACGCACTGCCAAAGCGAGCACCCTTCGGGTTTTCCTTTCCTTTCCTTTCCTCTTTCCTTTCCTCTTTCCTTTCCTCTTTCCTTTCCTTTCTTTTCTTTTCTTTTCTTTTCTTTTCTTTTCTTTTCTTTTCTTTTCTTTTCTTTTCTTTTCTTTTCTTTTTTCTTTTCTCTTTCTGAGACAGGGTTTCTCTGTAGGCCAGGCTGTCCTGGAACTCACTCTGTAGCCAGGCTTGAACACAGAAAGATCTATCTGCCTCTGCCTCCCCAGTGCTGGGAGTGCTATCACAACCTTCAGGTTCTCTTAATTCATCTTTTTTTCTTGAGATATAATCTCACTATATAACTGAGGCTGGATTTGAACTTGAAATCCTTCAACATTTGCTTCCTGAGAGTGCTAGGTTACAGGCCTATGCCACCACCATGTCTGGCCACTAAATAATTTTACATGACCCCCCCCCCCCCAAGAGAATCTGACAGAAAACCTGCAGGTGGCGAGGCGCTGAGCCCGGGATGGCCCAGGCAGCCTGAACACTTGGGCATCATAGGCATCGTAATCTACTTGGATGGGAAGAGTGTTTTCAGATTCCTTTGGAGTCCCAAGAGCTGCAAAACACAAATAATACAATTAAGAAAATCTAACAGACACTTAGAGATATCACTAGAGGTATACCTATCTATAAAGAGATGACCCATAGAGGGGCATCAAAATCTGAAAGGCACAGGTGATACTCTACTAAGGACAAGACAGAATAATAAGCCAACCATCTGGTTAGGAATGACATAAATGCCAAAATGATGTTAAAATAATATAGAGTTTCCAGGCAGTGGTGGCATACACCTTCAATCCCAGCACTCAGGAGGCAGAGGCACTCTATGAGTTCAAGGCCAGCCTAGTATAAAAGTTCCAAGATAGCCAGGACTACACAAAGAAAACCCTGACTTGAAAAACAACATAGGTTGGGTGTGGTGGCGCACGCCTGTAATCCCAGCACTAGGGAGGCAGAGGCAGGCGGATTTCTGAGTTCGAGGTCAGCCTGGTCTACAGAGTGAGTTCCAGGACAGCCAGGGCTACACAGAGAAACCCTGTCACAAAAGACCAAAAATAAATAAATAAATAAATAAATAAATAAATAAAATAAAAAAAGAAAAAGAAAGAAAAACAAACAACAATAAAAATAAATATATATATGTAAAAAAAAGTATAGAGTTGAAAGAAAGGCAGTGTAAACTGCACGTTAGTCTTTTTTTTGAGCTGTCCTGGAACTCACTCTGTAGACCAGGCTGGCCTCGAACTCAGAAATCCGCCTGCCTCTGGTTCCCAAGTGCTGGGACTACAGGCGCGCGCTACCGCGCCCGGCTTGCACGTTAGTCTTTTATAGCCTTGTTTTAAATCCTGGCTGAGCAGGTGGACAATTTTCCACCCGACCCCAGAAGTGACCCATTCACTGCAGCTTACAAGGAACAACAAGGGCTAAAGACCCTTCCAAAGGTGACATAAGGAACCTGGGTATCTTGACCCTTATATGAACCTTTTTATGATAGTTCACATTATTCTGTTGCCATGAATTAGCTATCTCTAAAAGTGATAAAACAGTATGTCAAACATACTCACATGTATCACGGCCATTTTTGATTTTCTCAGAGGCAGACTGAAAAATTAAATAGATAATTTATCATTCCTCTGATAGAACAACACAGTATGTACTATTCCCTACAACAACGTCTATGCCCTAGCTATCTAGTAACTTATGAAAAGTGGGTGCTAACACTTGATACCTGCCTACCACAGTGTCAAGCCCTGCTAAGTCTTTTAATTTCCACCTTGCATTTGATTTATTTGCACAACCTTATCCAGATGGGGCACAGGAGACCTGGATGGGGAATGTGCTGGCTAATTTTATGACAATTGACACAAGTGAGAGGCATCTGGGAGGAAGGCACCTTGATCGAGAAAATGTCATGTTTTCTTAATCACCACCCTGGGCTGGCGGTCTATGTTCTGTGTTCTATGAGAAAGCAGCCTGGGCGAGCCAGCAGCAGCATTCTTCCATAGTCCCTGCACCAGTTCCTGCTTCTAGGCCCCTCAGTGAGCTCCCGCCTTAGCGTCCCTCAGTGGACTATGATTTAGGATTTGTAAGTAAAATAAACCATTTTCTTCCCAATTTGGTTTTTGTCTTGGTACTTTGTTAGCTAAAACAAAAACCCTAAGACAAGATGTCTATTCAATTCTTCACACAACAAAGGGTTTGCTAGAGTCACATACCTAGCAAAAACCCAAGCCTATATTTTCTCTCTTGGTCAATCCATTACTCACTGTGATTGTTCAATTATGGTTACCCTACCTGATATCTCATCCCAAAATACCACCAGGTGTGCCTATGCCCTCTCAGAGTCAAGCAGCCCACAATCACAATCTTACTAAGATGGACTAAATGGGGAAGGGTGGGGGGGCCTTAGGAGCCAGCCTTATGTTTTTTGAGGCAGTGTCTCACTTTGTAGGCCTGATGAATTTGAAACTTCCTACGCAGACCAGGCTAGCCTCAGATTCACATTGCTCAGGCTCCTGCCTCAGCCTTCTGAGTGCTGGGATTAAGGAAACGTGCCACCAACTTGGCTGAGCTATCACTCTTAAAATTGTTCTGTTGATGAGCCAGGTGGTGGTGGTGGTGGTGGTGGTGATGGTGGTGCACACCTTTAATCCCAGCATTTGGGAGGCAGAGGCAGGCAGATTTCTGAGTTCGAGGCCAGCCTGGTCTACACAGTGAGTTCTAGGACAGCCAGGACTACACAGAGAGACCTTGCCTTGGGGGGAAAAATAGTGTTCTGTTGAATCTCTCAAATCTCCCACACCAATAATCAGAAATTATTTTAAAATGATCAAGCCACACGGAATGGCATAAACATTCGCAGTACACTTGATACACATGGCTACCCTGCTTTGCCAAAGTAGGGAACAACCAGGAACGCCAACACCAAGGTTGCCACCTTTCCTAGTATCTAGAATTATTATTAGCATATTTTGTGGTAAACAGAGAAAAAAATCTCCACATTTAAATTTCTATTTAAATTAAATTTCTATTTAAATTAAATTTCTAATTAAATTACTAACACAATGTGACCATTTACAATTTTGTATTTCTTCTTCGCTGCAATGTGTAGTCCTCTCATTATCCTTGTCTCTAATAATAGTGGCCTCAGCACTGGAATTAAACCAGTCACATCAAAACGAAAGGAACTTTCCCCCTGAACCTTACTAGAGCCAGCCAGCCTGCTTTCCTGCTGGTGACTGAACCCACGGCGTTTTGCATGTGTGCTGGGAAAGTGGTCTACGTTGGTCTGTAGCACCAGCTCCTCCTCAGTTTCAACCCTGTTTATGCCCCTAGGCAGGGGAGACGGAAGTCGGAAGTATTTCAAGATCAAAATATACACACAGCTGGGTGACAGCCCCAGAGAGTTGGTCAAACTGGGGAAACATACCTTCTTTCCTGCCAGTTTTATCCGTGGGGTGAAACTGTTACAAAACAGCTGGCTTTTGGATGTGTAGAAACTGTAAAAAAAAAAAAAAAAAAAAGTCATCTCTCAAGTCCTAATTTTTTGTTACACTTTGTTTTTTAAGACAGGGTTTTTCTGGGTGGCCCTAACTGTCCTCATACTCAGATCCACTTGCCCCTACCTCCTGAGTGCTGCGATCCTGAGTGCTGTGATTAAAGATGTCCCCTAGTATACCCGGCTTCATTAATTTAAACCTTAAACAAACTGCAATCCAGGTGAGGTCAGCACACCTGCGCTTGGTTTTGTTTTAGGTTCACAAATCTTCCCACTAGCCGGGTGGTGGTGGCACACGACTTTAATCCCAGCACTTGGGAGGCAGAGGCAGGCGGATTTCTGAGTTCGAGGCCAGCCTGGTCTACAGAGTGAGTTCCAGGACAGCCAAGACTACACAGAGAAACCCTGTCTCGAGAGAGAGAAAAAAAAAAAAAAAGAGGCCAGGCTGTCTCAGCCAGCCAAGGCTACATAGTGAGACTTTGTCTCAAACAATAACAACAACCAATAATAATAGTAAAAAATTTAAATTCCAACTTCAACATCAGCAATGATTTCAATTGCTGCTCTGGCCCTTTCTCCCCACATGCCATATGCTCACTGTTTAGTGTGCATTAGTCCTAACTGCTAACTAGACAGAATCTTCTAGGTCAGGAAGGGAAGGGGCAAGAGCTCAGGGTACTTTCATCCTAATGTTGGGTATACAGTTAGGCCCACAGGAAGTTCTTAGCATCCATTCACTGACCGATACTTAAGTTAAACAAAACAAAACAGACAAAAACAGGAAAAAGGTTAGTGTTCAAAAAAAGATAGCTGAAACCATTAAGCCCCAATCCCTCTAAAGATAATGTTAATACAGCCATGTCATAAACCTGTGTTAAGTGGAGAGCGGCCTCACACCAGAGTGCTGAATGAACACACAGACACAGTACTGCCTTTCTATTCTTCAGGACCGCCTTGTATTATCTTTTCTTTCTACATTATAAACTCATAAATAATGTTTGGGATGTTGCCCCAGTTCAAACTTCTAGAGAATCTCTGACTACAAACAAACAAAAAATAAAAATAAAAATGAAGCCAGGTATGGTGAAACACAACTTTAATCTAACACATGGGAACCAAGGTGTATCTCTGTGAGCTCAAGGTCAGTCTGGTTGGTCCACATGGTGAGTTCCAGGGCAGCCACAGCTACAAAGTGAGACCATGTCTCAGAAAACAAACAACAGAATAGAAGTAGCAGCAGCAACTGCTGCAGATAACTGACAGGCCATGGGAACAATCTTAGGGCACACGAAGCACAGAGGAACTCAAGAGTGTAACCTGTACCTGCCATTGGGCCTAGACTCCAGCCAACCCCTGTAACTTGGCTTTTCCCAGTGGTATAAAAGTTAGAACTAAGTAGAGGCTGCTATTTTCTTCCCAGACTTCAAGAGTAAAAGATATGAATGGAAATTTGGCATGGTGGCAGATCTCCATTATTCTAGCACTTAGGAGGCTGAGGAAGGAGTGGATACACAGCAAGACCCTGTCTCAAGAAAAAGAGAAATATTCCAGGACCCATGTATCATAAAAAAAAAAAAAAAAAAAAAGGCCAGGATCAGGGCTGTGCACTTGCAATCCCAGCACCAGGGAGATAGCTTGGGCCTCACTGGCGAGCAAGCCTAGCCTACTTGGGTAAGCTCCAAGACAATGAGAGACCCTGTCTCAAAAAACGAAGTGAATGGCTCCAGAAAAAAAGACATACTAAATTGACATCTGCTCTCCACAAGTATGTACATATACATATATATGTGTACACACACACACACACACACACACACACCAAAACACACACGTGTAGCAATACAACATAAAACTATCTCACATTCTAAAAGACTGGAACTTTCTGCTGCACCTCCCAGCCACAGTTAATAATACACCTTGAAGACAGAATGCCTTTAAGAGAACGATGGTTGAGAGGCATGGTGGTGCATGTCTTTTATCCAGCACTTAGGGAACACAAGCAGTTCTAGGCCAGGGCTCTGTAGAACCTTTACAATCTAAATTATCTAAATACATAATCTTAAATTATGTATTCTTGCTTGCCCTGACCCATAAGTAAGTGTGTATGTGAGTGTTACGGGGTAATAAGTGCTGGAAACAGCAAAAACAGATTGAAAGCAACCTTACAAAGTGAGTGAATATCTACATAAATGTTGAAGACAATGTACAGATATTGCTTGATACCATTTGTTTCCTTGTTATCTGGGTCAGTTGGACCCAATGACGTAATCCCTTAAAAAGTTCTGTTAAAGATTTCTGTAAAGCATCCCTCGTTCCTTCCCCATGTGGTACATTCTGTGCTGTTCAATAAAAGAGAGAGCAACATCCTTTGTTAGGAACACAAAGAAACACACACACAATGGGATTCACATGAGTGCATTCAGGCAGGCACAGATTCAGATTACTACAACAAACAGAAGACACAGGAAAAAAAGCATGATTCAAATGTTGGCTCAAGCTTGGTTAAATAAATTACAGTAAGGGATGGTGTGTTTAAATTTTTTAATCATAATGCAGCACTGATATATTTTGGGCATTCTGAGTCTATTATTAATGTGTTCAAACTGATACATATGTGCACTCATATGAACACACACGCACGCACGCACGCATGAATACACACACCAGAGAGATGTTAGAAAGTTATGAGACAGAAAGATGGATTTCTGTTAAGTTGAACCATAAAATGGCTATTTTTCAGGGTCACAAACAATCTAATATCACAATTTTCATTAAGGTTTCAGGAGTTCTCTTTGTTTGTTTTGTTCTGTTCTGTTTTGGCAAGGCTCACAATTAAATGTGAAAAGGAGGTGTCAGTCTCACCAAATTCTTGGATTTAAAAGTCCTTCACATGTGGTTCTATGCTGCATCATAATGGAACCAGAACACCAGTGTAGGATGAAAAATAAAGTGGAAATTTGGGAATCTTCCAAGTTACTATAAAGTAAAATTTGAGAAAAATGCAGAACTTTAACTGGAATACATTATTTCTATATATTCTATAGTTACCTTTTATCTTTCCTAAACTAAACTCAAAATTATGAAATATGTGGTTTTCAATCGAGATTTCGAATTGATAACTGAATAGAAATGTATTAAAAAGTTACAAATAAAGTCAGCAGGATGGCTCAGAAGATAAAGGTACTTACTGTTGTAACTGTGCTGGCAGAGATGAAAATATTCTAAAGACACACTTGTGTCTCTCATCCTGAGATTATTGAAACAACAGACTTTAAAGACCTGGGAATTCCCCAGAAACTGCTTGCTGGGGGAGGAAAAGCTGTTAGTCAGTGTGGGACTTGTGTCCTGGAAAGAGACTTCACTTAGTTTTCCCAATCTGTGAAGCCATCCTACAGGACAGCCTACAGTCAATGATAGTGCAGTGGTAGGTGGGACCACATCTTGACCAGCCCTGTTTAGATGTGCAAACCCTTGGTCTTCTATTAAGTTCTGATCTCACTTTAGGACCTTAAAAACAGAGTTGAGGGGTTTTCTGGACCTCTTTGCCTATCTTCCTAATGCTGCCTGCCACACTGAATCAATCTTTTTCTGCGCTCTATTTTTTTTTTCTTAGAGCTAAAGACCACAAAATAGGGCTGGAGAGGTAGCTCGGGGGATTAAGAATTCTGACTGTTCTTCCAGGGAACCCAGGTTTGATACCTAGCTTCCACATGATTGCTCATAATCTGTAGCTCCAGTTTCAGGGCACTTGACACCCTCTTCGGACCTTTGAGGACACAAAGCAAGCATGTGGTGAACATGCAGGCAAAAGGCCCATATAAATAAAGTTTGGGATTGTGTTTTTACTTTTTTTTTTTTTTTTTTTTTTTTGGTTTTTTGAGACAGGATTTCTCTGTGTAGTCCTGGCTGTCCTGGAACTCACTTGGTAGAGCAGGCTGGCCTCGAACTCAGAAATCCACCTGCCTCTGCCTCCCAAGTGCTGGGATTAAAGGCGTGCGCCACCACGCCCAGCTATGTTTTTACTTTTTAAAGATTTATTTTATTGATAAAAGTATCCTGTAGCTATCTTCAGATACACAAACCAGAAGAGGGTATCAGATCCCATTACAGATGATTGTGAGCCACCATATGGATGGTGGGATTTGAACTAAGGACCTCTGGAAAAGCAGTCAGTGTTTTTAACCACTGAGCCATCTCTCCAGACCAATAAAGTTTTTTAAAAATTACTTTTATTTTTCCACAGTCCAGTCGTCGTTCTTCTCCCAGTTCACCCTCCAATAAAGATTTTGTTTGTTTGTTTTTTTCAAGACAGGATTTCTCTGTGTAGTCCTGGCTGTCCTGGAACTCACTCTGTAGACCAGGCTGGCCTCAAACTCAGAAATCCACCTTCCTCTGCCTACCAAGTGCTGGGATTAAAGGCGTGCGGCAACACCAACCGACTTTTTTTTTTTAAAGTATGGTATCTATACTGTCTATGGTGGCTTACAGCTTTAATATTAACATTGCTAAGGTGGAACAATCAAAAGTTTGAGACCAACTTGGCTACATAGCAAGACCCTTTCTCAAAAAAAAAAAAAAAAAACCTTACCATCTAGACAATATTTTATAGGCTCTTGGAAAATAACTATTATAATAAATAATAAATAATATTTACTGGGGGCCCCAATGGAGAAGTTAGAAAAAGGACTGAAAGAGCTGAAGGGGTTTGCAACCCCATAGGAAGAACAACAATATCAACCAACCAGACCCCCCATAGCTCCCAGGGACTAAGTCATCAACCAAGGAGTACCCATGGTTGCAGCTGCATATGTAGCAGAGGATGGCCTGGTCAGGCATCAATGCTATGAATGTTCTGATAGATGCCCTAGTGTAGGGGAACTGAGGATGGGGAGGCGGGAGTAGGTGGGTGGATGGAGAAACACTCTCATAGAAGCAGGGGGAGGAGGGATGGGATTGGGGGTTTCCGAGAGGGGGAGAAACCAGGAAAGGGGACGACATTTGAAATGTAAATAAAGAAAATATCCAAAAAAAAGTATACGAAAAATATTTATTAAGCAGATAATAAGGGACATTCTTTGATCAGGATAATTGTAATGGGACCACATTATAATTACAGAAATGGATAAACAAGGAATCCTTGCTTGTTTCTGGTTCTTTGCCTACGAATAATTATATGTGGCTAGCAACAATCACTGAACCAATAGGAACACAGCCTTTTACAAAGATAAAAGACAAATAAGCAAGACTAACATCTGCATTTGTAATGAGTTTCCAAGCTGCTCTCTAATATATTTTGCAACCTGAATACTGTAGAAGCCAGGACAAGCAAGACTGCTCAGTGCTAGCTATACACACTTGTCAACAAGCCTGAGGACCTGAGTCTGCTCTCCAGGAGCTACATGGCGAGAGGAAGGAAGGAAGGAACAGAATCTTACAACTGGTCCTCTGACTTCCACAAGCATGCCATGGCCCAGACACATAAAGAAGTAAGTGTGGTAATCATTTTTTTAAAATATGCTATAAAAGTCAAAATAGAAGGTTCTATTGAGCTGAAGGCATAAGGCAAGTAGGCTGTCCCTCACGAAGCCCAGCCTATGACAAATGACAGACGAGAGAGGGAGTTGGCAGGGAGTCACAGAGAAGAGGGGCTAGAGCTGGGCCTTGAAAGAAAGACCGTTCAAGTAAACGACAAGCCTGAGACACTATAGGTTTAAAAGAAATATAGTTCTGAGGGTGAGGTGAGGGTGTCTGCTACACACAGTAAGAAAGGGAAGGGCTGGAGAGGGGAATCAGTGGTTAAGAGCCCTGACTGCTCCTGCAGAGGTCCTGAGATTAAATCCCCCCAGCAACCACATGGTGGCACACAAACATCTGTAATGGGATGTGTGGTGTGTCAGACACACTGTTCTGGTGTGTCAGTCTGAAGACAGCTACAGTGTACTCATATGTATAACATAAACAAACAAATACATTGTTAAAAGAAAAGCTGGGTAGTGGTGGCGCACGCCTGTAATCCCAGCATTCTGGGAGGCAGAGGCAGGCGGATTTCTGAGTTCGAGGCCAGCCTGGTCTACAGAGTTCCAGGACAACCAGGGCTATACAGAGAAACCCTGTCTCGAAAAAACCAAATCCAAAAATAAACAATAAAGAAATAAAGAAAAGAAAAGAAAAGAGAAAAGAAAAGAAAAGAAAAGAAAAGAAAAGAAAAGAAAAGAAAGAAGAAACGGTGGCAGGAGAGAAGGCTCTGGGGCCAGTCATATTATTCGGTAACCAGCGCTCATGAGAATCAGATCAAGCACATATAGAGTAATGGCTTAAGGACCACTGTCTCCTGATCCCGAGGATCCTAGCACATCAGGCCCTGCCATGCGATAGTAGAGAGCACTAATACTTTTTTACTTCTACATCTTGAGATCCGAACTAAGACTATAGAAATGATTTTGTTACTTAAGAACAAAATGAAAAAGAAAAAAATAATAATGGTCTAAAGAAGTGGATTCTCGGGCCTAGGAGAGAGCAATTGCTGACTCTGCATTAAGCCCTAGGTGAGGCTAGAGAGAGAGTCCACTGATTGGAGGACCTGGGTTTGGTTCCCAGAGCCCACGTCAAGTGGCTCTCAACCACCTATAACTCTAGCTCCAGATGATCCAACACTTTTGTCTGGCCTTTGTGTGTACCCATATACAAATGGCATATGCACACATAGAAATAAAAGTAAATATTTTTAAAAACAGTAATCCAATTAATTAATAATTAATAACTAATCAATCATTAATTAATAAGGGAGTGTGATGGTTTGTATACGATTGGCCCAGGGAGTGACTCTATTTGGAGGTGTGGCCTTGTTGGAGTAGGTGTGTCATTGTGGGTGTGGGCTTAAAACCCTCACCCTAGTTGCCTGGAAGTCAGTCTTCCACTAGAAGCCTTCAGATGAAGATATAGAACTCTCAGCTCCTCCTGCACCATATCTGCCTGGAAGCTGCCATGTTTCTGCCTTGATGATAATGGACTGAACCTCTGAGCCTGTAAGTCAGCCCCAATTAAATGTTGTCTTTTATAAAACTTGCATTGGTCATGGTGTCTGTTCACAGCAGTGAAACCCTAACGAAGACAGGGAGATTTGGGTGGCTCAAAATACTATCCCAGCATTCAGGAGTTTGGGGCAGGACTACCATGAGCTTGAGGATTGACAACATAGAGACCATCTCATAAAACAAAACAAAATAACAAATTTAAAGAGCCCACACCATGGAAACTATTGAAAACATTTTGTCTTCCACTCAAGCTCATACCCACCTGTGGTTTATCCAGTGAGGAATATTATAATCATCACCCAGCCGAGAATCCCTCGGAACACTCCGGTTGTGTAGCTGCAAGAGAAAATGCCAGGACACAGATAACATAGCAAATAAGCTGGTTATGAACTGCTCCAGTCTTTCTAGTTTAATTATTCTTCAACTGGTCTTCAGAAGAGAATCTAAATTCTATTACCTTGAATAATGGCACAGCATGTAATGGCTGCTCTCCCATGCACACTAAGTCCACACCAATTCCTACAAGGGAAGGATGAAGAAAGGTGGGAAGAGGGGACACACAGAAGTAAGTGCTCCGGTCTGCTAGCTCCAGTCTGAATGGTACCGAACTGGGCTGGTATGAGGCATGCTGCAATCTACACTTAAAAATACATGCATTTGCTTTTCCTCTACTGTGCTTTAGGTTAGACACTGATTACCCAGATCTATAAGAAGACAAGCAAGGCCTCCACTATTAAATTCTAGTGACATCCCAGATTCCCTTACAAAGCCCCATATTCTAAGACACTGAAAACTCCATGATTCTAGGACGACTCAGGCTATCAACACAGGGAGACAGCAGAAACCAAGAACTATTACCATTATCAATCATCCGCTGCTTGGTCAAGATCATGAGGAGGCGGTCCACTTCAAAGACACCCACCCCTGGCGTGATCACCACAGACATCTGCCCAGTTCGGTCAAAGTTTCGGTTGATGTAGTGCTTGTCAAACACTTAAAAGAAAACAAAATTCCCCCCAGTGATGATGTCACAGCTTTCAGAAGCCAGCACAAGCAAGCATCTCTGTGCTTTCAGAGCACTTAGCATACATTCCAATCACTCTGACCTGAATTTTACCAAGTCATACACACCATTTACTTTCCCTTCTACTTTGGCAATGTCTTAAAATCAAGTCCTTCACTTTACCCTGTATCAGTTGCCTCCACTGATGCCTATACAGCCGTAAGTGCTTAATTTATCTCATAAACTTACATCATCCATCAATGAGTCTATCTGAAAGCTCCAAGAAGCAAAGATGATGCTTTATACTTATTTGTTTTCTGTGTGTACATTCAAGTGGCCACATTCCAAGGAACCAAAGTCAGGTCATCAGGTTGAAGGACAAGCACCTGTGTCCACTGAGCTATCCCACCAGCCCTCAAATATCAGTTTAACACAATATTTAAGACAATATATAGATCAAGGGGTTTATCATATGTATGAATTTTTATTCAACTAATTCACGCTATGAAAAAATTTTGAAAGTCAAATATGACAAGAATAGTAGCCATAGCTACCCTGTGCTCTAGAATTCCCTAGCACCTGGAAACCACTCCCAAGGAAGGCAACATGTGCTCTAGACTCCCCTAGCACTTAGATACCTCTAAGTTGTAACATGTGTTCTAGAATCCCCTAGCATCTGGATATGACTCTTGGAAAGGCAACACGATGAAGTGAAAACTCATCAGTCCTTCCACCTCCAGCTAGTGCTGCTCATGACTACCAGGAGTCAGTCTTACCACAGTCTGTCCACATAGTCTGTATTTGGAAATACAGCAGAGACAGGTTCACTGGGGACTGAATGTGGCTCCAGGAATTCCTACTGCTCTGTTTCTCAGAGCTGCCAAGGTCTATATCTTCCTTGAAAAGACCTGCCTGAATCTTTACTTTAAATTTCCTTTGCCGTTGGCAAATAATGGTATCTCAGCTACCACATATATACAGGGACAATCCTGTATATATTTGGTTATACCACAGTCACTGTCTCTTCTTACAACAGGACTGATGGAGTATACCTGGCTTTTAATTAGTATACCCTTCTCTACTTGCATTTTAACAATATACGTATGCACTTTTTCTGGTTTTGTTTTTAATTTTTTTAATTGCATTTTTACTGTGTGTTGGGGGATATGCATGCTACTAACTGCACATGGATGGAGATCACAGAACAACTTGCAGGGATCGTTTTTTTTTTTTTTCTCTAAGATCTCAGGGCTCAAACCTAAGCCCGTAACTTGATTTCAGACACCTATACTAAGATTTTCACTAACCCCACGTTTTTGCTTTTGTTTTTGAGACAGGGGCTCTCTAGTAGCTTATGGTCTCATCCTTATGATTCTCCCTCCTCAGGGGCCACACCCAAGAATATATGTATTTTCTTTCAAAAAGCAAAACAAAAAAGAAAAAAAAAAACCCTAAAATTGGTTGAGGGAGGGTATGAAAAATAAAAACACAGTCTGTAGAAAAAAAAACCCAAAACCAAAACCGGGCGGTGGTGGCGCACGCCTTTAATCCCAGCACTTGGGAGGCATAGGCAGGCGGATTTCTGAGTTTGAGGCCAGCCTGGTCTACACAGTGAGTTCCAGAACAGCCAGGACTACACAGAGAAACCCTGTCTTGGAAAAACAAAACAAAACAAAACACAAAACCCACCAGGCAGGAGTCCTGTCAGCTCCTCACCACAGAGGCAGATGAAAACACTGAGCTGATTCTCCAATGGAAGGCCTACGAGCCACAGAGCAGTCATTATGACCACCTGATTAGGATGTACTGCTCTGAGTCAATCTGAAGTATAACTAGGAAGAGGGTAACCAGGTCTGGGTTTTTGGGTATCAGCGATGAGCTTTCTACGGCCACATGGAAAGGACAAGGTCGCTTAGCATGTCCTTACTCACCATTGAATGACAAGTTGATGGCCTCTAGGTAGTTTCCTTGTGCTGAGGTAGAATTATCTCCTTGAGGAAAGCCCCCTGAAGCAGAAGATATCAACAAGGAAAAACATTTCATCAAAGATGATCTCTTGAAAACTATCAGGAAGGTGCTAGGTAAGTGGAGGCTCACACTTTTAATCCCAGCACTCAGAAGGCAGAGGTAGTTGGTTCTGAGTCCCAGGCCAGTCTGGTCCAGAGTGAATTCCAGGACAGCCATGGCTGTTACACAGAGAAAGTGTGTTTTGAACCACACACCCCATTCCCCAAAGGAAAGTCAGGAAATCAGCTCTGACACACAGATGCAGTACCTGCCTGTTCCAGTCGCACCAACACTGGATACTGGATGAAGAGCTTTTTAATGGTCACCAGGAGTGAAGTCCACTCTTCTCTTCTCTCATTCTGTACCACCACTCTGAAAGGAATATTATCATGAAGGTGAATCAAGCATCTGTTACATATGTGCTATCAGGTTCATTACAAAGTTTCAAGGAAGGAGCATAATGTGATTAATACTTGAAAGGAGTTCGAACTTCTCAGAGCCCATAATTAAGGCAGCGAACAGACCTAGAGAAGGGAACAGAACAGCAGCCAATCTGCACGTACTGCTTGCTGATGTAACCGTGCACCAATTCCTCCTGCCAATGTTTGAATCAGCCATTCATGTGTAACCACGCCAAAACTGGCACTGGTGGCGCATGCCTTTAATCCCAGCACTTAGGAGGCAGAGGCAGGCGGATTTCTGAGTTCAAGGCCAGCCTGGTCTACAGAGTGAGTTCCAGGACAGCCAGGGCTACACAGAGAAACCTTATCTCGAAAAAAACAAAAACAAAACAAAACAAAACAACGTGGCTCATTAAAAGGCACCTGGCAGCCGGGCGGTGGTGGCGCACACCTTTAATCCAAGCACTTGGGAGGCAGAGGCAGGCGGATTTCTGAGTTCGAGGCCAGCCTGGTCTACAGAGTGAGTTCCAGGACAGCCGGAACTACACAGAGAAACCCTGTCTCAAAAAAAACAAAACAAACAAACAAACAAACTAACTAACTAACTAACTAACTAACTAACTAACTAAAATAAAAAATAAAAATAAAAGGCACCTGGCCCAGTGCCTGATGCATGAGTTCACCTCAGGAACCTACAAGGTAGAAGGAGGAAACGAACACTACAAGCTGTCCTCTAACCTCAACCAAGTGTTCCCATGAGTACATGCACACACGCCATAAGTAAGGAAATCAGGGTTGGAGAGATGGCTCATCAGCTAAAAGCACTGGCTGCTCTTCCTGAGGACCCAGGTTCAATTCCCAGCATCTACAGGGCAGCTCACAACTGTCTGTAACTCCAGTTCCAGGAGATCGTTCACCCTCACACAGACATACAAGCAAGCAAGACACCAATGTACATAACATACATAAGGAAGTAAATTTTTGGAATCTAAAGAATAAAACTAAGGCAAACCATGATCGGCACATGCCTTTAATCTTAGCACTCAGGAGACAAAGTCAGGTAGATCTCTCCAAGTTTGGGGTCAGCGTGATCTATACAGTGAGTTCCAGCCAAGATCATTAAAAAAACTGCCTTAAGCTGGGCAGTGGTGGCGCACGCCTTTGATCCCAGCACTTGGGAGGCAGAGGCAGGCAGATTTCTGAGTTCGAGGCCAGCCTGGTCTATCGAGTGAGTTCCAGGACAGCCGGAGCTACACAGAGAAACCCTGTCTCGAAGAAAAACAAACAAACAAACAAACAAACAAACAACAACAACAAACAAAAAAACTGCCTTAAATAATCACAATGATATTTAAAAAAATAAAAATAAAAGGGAGAAAATGCTTGAGAAAGATACCCCTAATGTTGACTTCTAGCCTCTTTATGAGCATGTACAAATGTGAACATAGCCCATGTACACATACACACACACTACAGGACAGAATAAGACAGCAAAGCTTCTGTGTACCAATCATTCAACCCTTGTAGGCAAAGAGCCTGCTCCCATGCCTGACAGCCTGAGTCTGGATTCCCTGCACTGATGGAAAAGCCAGGCCATGACTGTGAGTATCTGTAACCCCAGCAGTGGGAAACAACAGACAGACGGATCCCTAAACTCAACGGCCAGCCCACTCAGCAAGCTCCAAGTTCAGTGAAAAATGCCCTGTCTCAACAGAGGAAGTGAAAGAAATCAAGGAAGACACCCAATGCTGACCTCTGGCTTCCACATGCACACTCACATACAGACTCTCACAAATACACATATATACCCTGACATACACGGATAATGTTATTTCAACACACAATTAAGAAACTATAAAAAGCATCAGATAAGTGGATAATATTAGAGTCATTGTTGTTAAATGATATGATTAAATATAAAATTATCTTACTTTGCATAGGAATAAAAATAGTAAAAGAGGTATAATTTATTTTAAGAAAAAATATAACCAAAAGCAGGAAAAGCAAATATGACAAAATATATATAACTGCAAATACAGACAAAATATAACTGCAAATACAGACACTGAACACCCAAAATTCTTGGGTTTTTTTTTGTTTTGTTTTTGTTTTGTTTTTGTTTTGTTTTTTTGTTTTTTTTTTTTGAGACAGGGTTTCCCTGTATAGCCCTGGCTGTCCTGGCACTCACTCTGTAGACCAGGCTGGCCTCGAACTCAGAAATCCGCCTGCCTCTGCCTCCCAAGTGCTGGGATTACAGGCGTGCGCCACCACCGCCCGGCCCCCAAAATTCTTATATTACCTACTTATCAGCATTGATTTTGAAGGCTAAGATATTTTACTGCTACTACTACTACTACTACTACTACTACTACTACTAATAATAATAATAATCTGGAAGCTGTAATGGATCACACCTAAAACCCTAGCACTGTGGAAGCAGAAACAAGGAGTGCTACAAGTTCAAGACTAGCCTGGTTTATACAGAGACTTCCAAACAAACCAAAGCTAAATAGTTAGACACTGTTCAAAAAAGCAAAAACAAGCCAGGCGGTGGTGGTGCATGCCTTTAATCACAACACTCGGAAGGTGGAGGCAGGCAGATTTCTAAGTTTGAGGCCAGCCTGGTCTACAGAGTGAGTTCCAGGACAGCCAGGGCTACACAGAGAAACCCTGTCTCAAAAAACCAAAAAAGAAAAAAAAAGTTTAATAAAAGCAAAAACAAATAAAAATTCTAAACACAATGTATTATTCTGTATGCTAGAATTTTAAAAGTACAGGAATGGAAAATTGATAAAGTCTGAAAAAGTTCTTTAAGTTGGGAAGAAATAATCAATAAATAAGTCAAAGACAGAAAAATATCAAAACATACTTGTAAAAGTCCTCATAGAATCTCCCTTTGTGATCCTGTTGAATTGAAGCTCGGTTTACTTCAGGAAATTCATCTGAAATAAAGAAAATTCACAATAAAAATCATATTGAAAAGAGATTTTTACAGTGCTGTTGGATTACTCTTTTGCCTTGAAGATATGATATCATCAAAAAATAAGCCAGGAGCGGTGGCACATGCCTTTAATTAATTATTTATGTTTTTAAAGATTTATGTTTTCATTTTATGTATATGAGTTCACTGTAGCTGTCTTCAGTGTAGGTGTCAGACACACCAGAAGAGGGCACTGTATCCCATTACAGATGGTTGTGAGCCACCATGTTGCTTGGAATTGAACTCAGGACCTCTGAAAGAGCAGTCAGTGCTCTTAACCACTGAGTCATCTCTCCAGCCTGGCACATGCCTTTTAATCCCAGCATTTGTGAGGCAGAAACAGGCAGGTCTCTATGAGTTTGTGGCCAGCCTGGTCTACAAAGTGAGTTCGAGGACAGCCAAGGCCTTTAAAACAAACAAACAAACAAACAAACAAACAAAAACCAAGACACTAAGTAAATTAAGTAAATACAACTGTGTATTTATTATGCAGGTTTTTTAGATAGTATCACAGCCCAGTCATCTTACATATACATCAATTTATTAGATAAGCTACTACTACTATATACTAATGTGTGTGTGTGTGTGTGTGTGTGTGTGTGTGTTACTAGGTTCAGCAGCTACACGGATAATAGTTACAATTAGGTGCATTATTTTTGTCTTTACTTGGTCACCCTAGCAAAGATGAGAAAGACAAAAAGTACAAAAACAAAGAAGACAAAAATAAATTGCTGAAGATGACAGTGAGGAACCCAACATACAATAACTGACAGAAGGTGGTATAATGATGTGTGCTGGCCCGCAGGCTGCTCAGAAGCCTCTAACAGCAGTCCAACCTAAAGATGCAACAAAGCCCTGTCTATGGAACATTTTAAAATTAGCAGGAGCAATGGTGCACACCTTTAAGCCCAGCACTTAGAAGGCAGAGGAAGGAAGATCTCTGTTAGCTTGAGACCAACTTAGTTGCATAGTAAGTTCTAAAATATAGTGAGACCCTGTCTCTGGAGAAAATCAAATAGACAGACAGACAGACAGACAGATAAAATTTGGACTGTGTAACAAGAATATATTATATTAAAAAAATCTATCTTCTCTGGGCTAGAGATGTATATATGTATGTATGTGTATGTGTATGTGTATGTGTATATGTATATGTATATACATGAGAAAAAGTTACTCACCGATAGATTTTGCATCATAAAAAGTTCTGGAAAATAGGACCACAGTCACTTCGTGACTACAGTTCTTCTCCTAGGCAGGAAGACATAAAAAGTGGGTATAAGTTTACTTCATTTATGTCACTGAAGCAACCCATTCATACTAAGAGGCTCAGCAGCTACACAGTGCTGGACAGCTTCATGTGACTGTAGGAAACACTCTGAAGGAGACACAACACTGCATGCTGTCAGAAGGCCTGCTATCAATTCTTGCTTACCACTGCTTGATTTCAGGTAAGTTACTTAGAGGTCCAAGGATGTGCAAAATGCTTAGAAAGCTACAATTAAGAAAGGCTTCCTGTCATCCAATCCTCCATTTGACATAAACTTGGTCAAGTGAACTTTAGAAGTTGATTATATCTCTACCCATTTTTAATTCATTAGAACTACAGTTAGAGAAAAAGAATAGCAGCCACAGTGGTGATTTTAAGGACCAAAGATTCTCTTATAAACTGCAGGGTGAGAACTGGAAGCTGTTGGAGAGGAAGATAAGAGCTGGTACGAATAACACTTCCATGAACTCTGGGACCAAAACCCTGAGACAGGGTGCTCACTCGTCTACCGAGTCAACAAGTGTAGTTTCAGTTCCTACCAGGCTCAGCCTCATCTCTCTCCCAACCATACCAACACAATTCAGCATGTGACATAAATACATGCAACTAAATATAGTATTCTTCCAAGGCTATATCACAGACCACAGAAATTCCTGAGTGCAAGTCAAAGTACCGGAAGCACACTGCTTCGGTAGAGCAAACTTCCTTAGTTACCAACTAGTTTACCAGACTTCACAGGCTCTAAATCCAGCATCCTTACTAATTATGATGGACAGAAAAAATGTCACACAGAGTCACCCATGTGGAAAAGGAGATAGGGAGTATCATCATCTCCATTTTGCAGAAAAGGAAACTACAACAAAAAGCTAATTGGAGGAGAACCCTAACTTTAAACTCATTTTGTTTTACTTCAAACTCTGTGACTTCAAATACTGAGTGTATATATCCCAATGATGTTTCCATGTGGTAGGAAAGTGGAGGAGCTCTATCTGTATCTTCAAAGGACTTCAATTTTTAAAAGTTTAATTTATCTTTTTTGTTTCATTTTGTTTGTTTATCAAACAAAATCTCATGTATCCCAGGCTATGTAACTGAGGATGACCCTGAACTCCTGATCCTCATGCCTCCACCTCCCTAGTGCTAGAATTACAGACGTTCATGCACTTGGGCCAGTGTTATCATGTGGCAGACACTGAACTCAAGACTGGCTGGACGGTAAGCACTACACCAACTGAGCTAGAGCCCTAGATTTTTCCAGACTGAGTTTCTCTGTGTAGCCTTGGTTGCCCTGGAACTCACTCTGTAGACCAGACTGGTCTCAGATTCAAAGACTTGCCTGCCTCTGCCTCCCAAGTGCTGGGATTAAAGGCATGCGTCACCACTGTGGAGCCATGCCTTGTATTAATAGGGTTAACATGACAGTACTGGCTGGGTGCAGTGGCATACGCCTGAAAACTCAGGACTTGGGAAACAGAAGTAGAAAGATCCCACCCTGGTCTGCATAGCTAGACCTTGTCTCAAAGTAGCAAGAACAAAATAAAGATAGTGCACAGAGCAGTCTGCAGTTCAATGTATCTGGATCAAAATTCTAATATCCATTTCTTTTTTATAGAAATAAAAATCTGACCCTCATAGACAGTCTTATAAAAACAATAAAGAATTTGATTTCAGGCTGGAGAGATGGCTCAGCGGTTAAGGGCACTGACTGCTCTTCTAGAGGTCCTGAGTTCAATTCCTAGCAACCACATGGTGGCTCACAACCATCTGTAATGGGATCCTTAATGGTATCTGATACCCTCTTCTGGTGTGTCTGAAGACAGCTACAGTGTACTCATATACATAAAATAAATAAATATTTGGGAAAACTCACACTATTTGGCTGAGGATATATTGGCATAAGGACAGACATATATAAATAGAACTGAGTTAAAAGTCCATATATCAACCTATATCTCTGTGGTTTTGTGATCTTAGACAAAAATAACAAAATCCATTATAGAGGGGAAAGAATACTCTATACAGAAGATGTTTTGAGACAACTGAATATTTATATGGAAAAGAATGACTCTAAGTGGGCCAGTGGTGGTATATGCTCATAGACACAGGGGCAGAGGCAAGTAGATATCTATGAGTTCAAGATCAGCCTGGTCTACAAAGGTAGTTCCAGGACAGCCAGGACTACATAGAGAAAGTCTATCTTGAAAAAACAGAAAAATAAAGACGGTGGTGGCGCAAGCCTTTAATCCCAGCACTTGGGAGGCAGAAGCAGGTGGATTTCTGAGTTCGAGGCCAGCCTGGTCTACAGACTGAGTTCCAGGACAGCCAGGGCTACACAGAGAAACCCTGTCTCGAAAAAACAAAAAACCAATAAACATAAAGAAAAACCAGAAAAAAGGGGCTGGAGAAATGGCTCAGCAGTTAAGAGCACTGACTGTTCTTCCAGAGGTCCTCAGTTCAATTCCCAGCAACCTCATGGTGGTTCACAACCATTTGTAATGTCATCTGATGCCCGCTTCTGGTGTGTCCAAAGGCAGTGACAATGTACTCATATACATAAAATAAATAAATCTTAAAAAAAAAGAAAAATCAGAAAATTAATTTGGACTCTATTTCATATCACACATGGAAGTCAGCTAAAGCTCTAAATATCAGGGCTAATACCCTAAACTCTTAAAAGTTTGTCTGTCTATCTATCACCACACAGTTTAAACTGGACTTGCCTCATCCTCTGAGTGTTGGGATTATACCCCAAGTGTTGGAGTTACATCTCAAATGTTGGAATTACAGGTGTGCACCCCCATGCCCAGAATTATTTTGTGTGCACTGGTCTTTAGCCTGCATGTGTGTATATGACGGTGCTAGATCCCTTGGAATTGAAGTTGTAGACAGACACTTCCATGTTGGTGCTCTTAAGCACTGAGGAATCTCTCCAGCTCCAGGAGTGGTTTGTTTTTTTATTTTTTATTTTTTTTGGTTTTTCGAGACAGGGTTTCTCTGTGTAGTCCTGGCTGTCCTGGAACTCACTCTGTAGATCAGGCTGGCCTTGAACTCAGAAATCCGCCTGCTTCCGCCTCCCAAGTGCTGGGATTACAGGCGTGCGCCACCACTGCCCGGCCCAGGAGTGGTTTCTTACGATATCAAAAGCATAACAACTAATTGAAAAAATAGTAAGTAGAAGCTAGGGGAGCCAGGAGGCGGTGGGGCATGCTTGTAACCCCAAAGCTGGAGCAGCTGGGACAGGAGCTCCCTGAGGCTCCCAGGCCAGCCAACCAAGTATACGCGAGAAGACCCCAAAACAAGGAAGATAGTACCGAGGAACACCACCGAAGGTTGACCAATAGCCCATAGACACAACTAAACATTAAAATAGAAAAAGAATGGCAAAAGAAAAGCAGGCCCACAATCCTAGTCCCTGTTAAGGCAGGAGGATCAGAAGTTCAAGGCCATCACTGGCTACTCAGGGAGTCAGAGACAAGCCTTGGCCACATGAAAACTGTCTCAAAAATTAAAAACTAAAATAATTAAAGTTATTAATAACTAAAAAATTTTATATGCAGTGAGATCCACCCAGATGATTGAACAATGTACAAAGAACCATACCTTCCACTTAGTAAACAGGTCGGCAAGGAAACCATTCACAGCTTTCTCAAAGTACAGATCCCCTGAAAAGAAGCAGTGAGGGGGCAGTCAATGAACAGGACAAAGACAAAGCAATGGGGTTTACTTAATTTTTTGTAAAAGATCACAAAGCTTTTAAAGTACAAAGTCACTAGATATAGTGACACACACCTTAAATCTCAGCCCTTAAAGGCAGAGGCAAGTGGATCTCTGTGTGTTCAAGGCTAGACTGCTCTACACATCAAGTTCCAGCCAGAACTACAGACCTTGCCTCAAAACAAAACAAAAACGAAACAAACAACAACAACAACAAAAAAGGAAAAAAGTCAAAGGACAAAAGTGTAGAAGACCTATTTGCATACACTAGACTCTACCATTGGACTGTGTTTTCAACTCTGTCAAGCCAAGTTTAATTATGGAGGTTAGGTGCTTCCTTGGCACAGAAAATACAGGACTGTACTTTCTCATAATTAAATAATCTCATAATTACAGTATCAGCTTCAAGGTAAAACCCAAATTTTATTTTTAT
This sequence comes from Apodemus agrarius, assembly GCA_964023405.1. NCBI lineage: Eukaryota > Metazoa > Chordata > Mammalia > Rodentia > Muridae > Apodemus > Apodemus agrarius. Next base: position 75,171,434 of record OZ030016.1, read on the forward strand.
TTTTTTTACTTTTTTTATTAGATATATTCTTCATTTACATTTCAAATGTTGTCCCCTTCCCTGGTTTCCCCTCCCCCCAAAAGTCTCCTAACCCATCTCCCCTCCCCCTGTTCCCCAATCAACCCTTCCCTGTCCCAGCATTCCCCCACACTGCGACATCGAGCCTTTCCAAGACCAAGGGCCTTTCCTCCCTTTGATGTCCAAGGTCATCCTCTGCCGCCTATGTGTCTGGGGTATAAAACCCAAATTTTTAAAGAGGCAGATGACTAGCCAGGCGGTGGTGGCACACGCCTGTAATCCCAGCACTCTGGGAGGCAGAGGCAGGCGGATTTCTGAGTTTGAAGCCAGCCTGGTCTACAGAGTGAGTTCCAGGACAGCCCGGGCTACACAGAGAAACCCTGTCTCGAAAAAAAAACAAATCCAAAAAAAAAAAAAAGTAAAAAGGACAGAATTGTTGACAAGAAAGCACGACACAAGAGCTACAAACTTGGGGGAAAACAAAATTCTTTCCAGTGCCAGTTACAATCAGTACTTAGGGAACAGTACCATAAATATCAAAATCCCACATTTCACAGCTCATCTGAATAAATATGTAAACCATAGCCGACGTAGAACGGAACACCACCTGTAACAAATAAAAACATAATTGCATTAAAAAGCAAATGATTTGTGTACCATTTTAGTTCTACAGGATGAACAGGGTCTCAAAGTCTGTCATGATGGTAAGGGTGACTGACATATTTAACTACAATTACTCATTAGTATTTAGAGAAGGAGAGAATGTGAATGTAAATGTGTGCATGTGCTTGTGCATGCGTGTATGTGCCCGCGTGCGTGCGTGAGTGCGTGTGTGTCTGTCTGTGCAGGCGCGTGCGTGCCCAAGCATGCGTGCCCAAGCCTGTGTGGGCACTGGGGACTGAAATGCAGGTCCGTCAGGCTGCTCTGTCTGAAAGACACCTTTGTGGTTGGCACCTTTACTCACTGAGCAATCTCACAGCCCAGCATAATTATACACTTAAGAATAGTGCACGCATACTTAAAGCTTACAAGCTAACATTCACAAACCATGCAACCTATAAAAGCAACCTGCATACACAATATACTACTGCAATACGGGGACAATGTTATAGGATTAACAATCACCAGTTTTTATGGTTTTTTTTTTTTGTTGTTGTTGTTGTTTCTGATTCAAGGCCCACTCCATGAGAGAGACCCTACATCTGAAACTGTTAAAATGTCCAAGACATGGACATAGGGGAAAAAAAACTATTATTATTCTGCTAAAGGAACATGGAAATAAAATGACTTTTATCCAGAAGGAATAAAGGTGTGTGAGAATTAAATAAATAAATAAATGACTTTTGATGACATATTGCTAGAACCATAGATCACAACCTCACTCCACCCTCATCAGAGATGCTTTTTCTTGCGATAGATAGGAATTAATAGAGATCTACAAGTAGACAATGGGCAGAGTGAGAGACTGGAGCAGTCTTAAATGTGATGTCTTCATCAAACCTCTCCCCCTGGGGGTCGGGGATCTATTACAAAGAAGTGGAAAGGCTGTAAGACGAAGAGGTGGTACCTTGCTCTAAGGAAAGTGTCTTTCAGACACAGCAGGACCAATGCTCATCTGAACTCGCAGAGATCAAGGCAGCACACATAAGACCCGCAAAAGGCCTGCACAGGTTCAAGCAAGATGTGGTCTCAGAACTGAAGGGTGAAAGAGAACACAGGTTCCCACCCCTAACCAATAAGCTATTTACAACTGATATCTGTAGGCAAAGGGAAAATCAGTTTTCTCCAATGGAATGTCACTTGGTAAGTCAACCATATTCCAGGGCATGCTCCATGACCAGGATAGTTAGCCAAACACAAAACAAATTCCACGGTTTTGTGGGTGCTTGTATTGTTTTGGCATTTTTTTGTCTACTGATTTTTTTTCATTATTTTAATATTTATGTTTATTTTAATGAAAGAAAACATGAAGTTGGGTGGTTAGGGAAGTAGGGATGATCTGTAAAGAGTTGAGGGAGAGAGAAAAACATGTTCAAAATATATAAGAATTTTAACAATAAATAATAACAGAGCGAACTCTGACGTGATGGTTCATGTCTGTAATCCTGTAAATCAGAAAAGTGAGGCAGAAACACAGTCAGTTCAAAGCCAACCTGGGCTAAAAAGCAAAATTCTGTGTTGAAAAGCAAACATAATATATACTCAGTAAATTTTGTGGTTTTTTTACTAAATGAACTTTTCAAACAATAGAGGGATTCTCTTAATTCTGAAGTGGCACGGCTAAAAGCAAACTTTGCTCGTTCGGCTTTTCATCTGGTAGAGAGAATGCCCAGCTGGCAGCAAGCCTGCCTAGTTTTCATGAAACTCTCATCTACTATGCCAAATAAGACTGAGTGTGTGGTGTGGCACATGCTTACAATCCCAGCACTTGTGAGGTGGACACAGGAGGGCTAGGAGTTAAAGGTAATCCTTAGGTACAGAGAGTTCAAGGCCAGCCTGGGCTATATGAAACTCTACTTCAAAAACCCAAAAGCAGGGACTAGAGAGGTGGCTCAGTAGTCAAGAGCACTGGATGCTCTCAGAGATGACCCAGGTTGATCGTTCAGCACCGACCAGCACCACCACCGCGGCCCACAACTGTCTCTAACTCCAGTTCTAGGGGACCCAATGAACTCTTCTGGACTCCATGGGCACCAGGTATGTTTGGTACACACATATATATTTGGCAAGCAAAAACTTATACACAAGAAATTAAAAATAATCTACAAAAACAAAAAGGAAGTTACTCTTGCTCTGAGCTCTGTATCATAGGAAGCAAGGTCGGATCCTTAACCTCTTTTTTTTTTTTTTTTGGTTTTTTGAGACAGGGTTTGTTTGTTTTGGTTTTTTGGTTTTTTCGAGACAGGGTTTCTCTGTGTAGTCCTGGCTGTCCTGGAACTCACTCTGTAGACCAGGCTGGCCTCGAACTCAGAAATCCGACTGCCTCTGCCTCCCAAATGCTGGGATTACAGGCGTGCGCCACCACGCCCAGCTGAGGATCCCTAACCTCTTGGGGCTTTACAGCATGTGGATAAGGACTGACAATGTACTCAATATTTTCAAGAATATTCACACCAGAAACGTAGCAGAAATGGCAGCAGCTCTACCCATGGAAGTCACAGAAACCTCAAGAACTTGAACCAAGATCTGTCAAATGAGCCTAATAACTTATAACTGGTGTCATACATTCCCTATTTGGCTCTGTGTGCTCACCACTAACCTTATTCAGTCATTCACTGCTACCTCTGAAGGACGTTGATGACAGAGCAAAATGTCAATCCCTAAGCCTTTTTTTTTAGTTCACTAGAGACTATGCCTTAAAGACTATTCACTGTGGAGAATTCCTGATAAATCCCCCCCACTTGACCCCCTCAAACCTGGTTTTTCAAGAAACCCTGTTTCTTGAAACCCAAGACTAGGCTGCCATGAACTCAGATATCCACCTTCCTCTGCCTCTAGGATTAAAGGTTTGTGATATCACTGCCAGACTTTTATTCTCATTCTCTCTCTCTCTCTCTCCTCTCTCTCTCTCTCTCTCTCTCTCTCTCTCTCTCTCTCTCTCTCTTTTTGGTTTTTAGAGACAGGGTTTCTCTGTTTAGCCCTGGCTGTCCTGGAAGTCACTCTGTAGACCAGGCTGGCCTCAAACTCAGAAATTCACCTGCCTCTGCCTCCCAAGTGCTGGGATTAAAGGCGTGCACCACCAATGCCCAGCTTTTATTCTCTTTTTTAAAAATAGAAACACAGCGTCTAGGGAAAACACGCTTTTGAAAGTGCTAACTTAGCACCACTGCCTGGTTAGCTGTCCCCTCCTAATATTGCTGCAGTAAAATCACGTGTGACCATGTCTACCTTCTTCTTTGGTGCTAGGGATTTGAACTCAGGTTCTCAAGTTAGCACAGCAGATGCTGTTACTGAGGGAGCCAGCACCCCAGCCCTGTTTGTTTTCCTTTGTGAATACACAGGTTCTCAGGACGAAACCCAGGCTAGTCTGGATCAGGTGTGTTCTGGCCTCAGCCTCCTGAGTGCAGTACTTACAGGCAGCACCACGTCCGGGTCCTTTCAGCAGTGTTGGGAATTTACCCGGGACTTCAGGCATGCCGAACAAGTGTGGGACCTTGGAGCTACATGTGAACTCTTTTCTGAACATGATTTTATTATGCAGCCAGAGTTGGCTTTGAGATCGTAATCCTGCTAAACTCTTCTGAAATGCTCAGACTGCAGGCGTGTACTAGTATACATGGCTTACTTTTTAAAATCATGGCATTTATAGTTTTTATACTATCCTGGAAATCACTAAGTAAACCAGGCTAGCCTTGAACTCACAGAAATCCACCTGCCTCTACCTCCCAAGTGCTGGGATTAATGGCATGTGCTGCCACAGCTGCCACCTCCAGGTCTTCCTCCTCCTCCTCCCCCCCACCCCCACCCCGTCACCCCCACCAGGTTCTATACGTAAACTTTTTTTAAAAAAGATATCTTTTGGCCGGGCGGTGGTGGCGCACACCTGTAATCCCAGCACTTGGGAGGCAGAGGCAGGCGGATTTCTGAGTTCGAGGCCAGCCTCGTCTACAAAGTGAGTTCTAGGACAGCCAGGACTACAGAGAAACCCTGTCTCAAAAAAAAAAAACAAAAAAAAAAAACAAAAAACAAAAAAAAAAACAAAAAAAAAAGATATCTTTTGGGGCTGAAGATGTAGTTCAATGGTATGCGCTTAGCACGTGCAAGCCCCTACACTCCCTCCAGAATGGCAAGTAAATAAGACAGAAGTAGGTCAGTCCTTCAACTACTGATTCTCTTGCCTTTTTTCAGACTAAAAGTCCACTAGCCAGGAGTCCTTGCACACACCTTTAATCCCAACACTCAGGGCAGAGGAAGGCCTATTCTGTGAATTCAAGGGCAGACTGGTCTACATAGTGAGTTCCAGGATAGCCTGTACACAGTGAGACCCTGTCTCAAAATACAACAGTAACAACAAGAGTGCACTGCTGTGTCAGTTTTCCCTTTTAAAATATACACTTCCGTGATTTTATGTGATGGCAAACCAGGCAAATGTTGTGGTTATGAAGTTACCTAACGTAAGAGGGCTGGTTGTGATGTGGCTAATGTGTTACCATGGGTTTGACTGCATCATTAAAAAAAGGGAATGACCGCCGGAAGGTGGTGGCGCACGCCTTTACTCCCAGCACTTGGGAGGCAGAGGCAGAGGCAGGTGGATCTCTGAGTTTGAGGCCAGCCTGGTCTACAAAGTGAGTTCCAGGACAGCCAGAGCTACACAGAGAAACCTGGTCTCGAAAAAACCAAAAAAAAAAAAAAAAAAAAAAAAAAAAGGGAATTACCAAAAATATCCGTGTGTGTCAGTGCTGGGGTAAGAGTGTAAAACTTAAATTCTGTGCATCTATGTTTGAGAGGTCGGTGAGGGGGAGAAGATGTGTGTAATCAAGTACAAATGGGTGTGGCACACACACTAGTGCTCAGTTAACGGTCAGAGGCCAACCTTCAATACGGTCCTCATCTTCCACACTGAGGTGGGTTCTCTTCGGGCGAGCTGGCAGAGGAGCTTCTGAAGCATCTCCTCTCACTGCCCATCCCCCTGGAGGAGCATGCAAGGATTTGAGCTCCGGTCATCAGGCTCACACGGCCAGTGCTTTTACCTACTGAGCCAATTCTGCAGCTAGTAAATTTTGTGATACTAATATCCTTTCGCCTGTTGATACTGGGGACTGAACCCAGGGGCTTGTCACACTGGGCAAACCACTCTACGACTAAGTTTCAGCCCCAACCCAACAGTGCTGATTTCTTTTCATATACAGGTATCTTGTTCTCTAAGCTATGATGGTAGTAACAGCTATCATTTCAACTTTCCAGAGGTAGACATACAATTGAGAGTTCAAGACCAACCTGGACTACACATCCATAGCCCCTGGCTTTAAAAAAACAAACAAAAAAAAAAACAAAAACAAAAAACAAAAACAAAAAACAAAAAAAAATTTTTAACCAAGGTCATCTTCTCAGCTTCTTTTATTTGTTTGTTTTTTGGTTTCTTGGTTTTTTTCAAGACAGGGTTTCTTGGTGTAGCCCTGGCTGTCCAGGAACTTGCTCTGTAAAACAACTAAGCTGGGCTGGCTGAACTCTAACTCAGAGATTTGTCTGGCTCTGTGCTGGAATTAAAGGTGTGTACAACATGCATGGCTTTTCCTCAGTTTCTTAAGTAGCTTGGAATCTAGGTCCATGCCTATTGCATAGGATCAGATTACAAGTTCTTGTACTTGGGAAACATTTCCATTCAACAAACACTTGAAATTACTAAGTGCAGGAACTGTACCAGAGAACTTTAAGATATTTTTACTCTGTGGCCCAGACTGAAACTAATTAAGTAGCCCAGAATGGCTTCTAACTCACAGTAATCCTCCTGCCTCACCTTCTGAATGCTGAGCCACTACAACCAGACCTGTATTTAATAGATTGAACAGACTCATGTGGAAGAAGAAAATGAAGATCAATTCCAACCTGCCAAGATCCAACTGTAAAATGAGAGAGCAGTAGAGGACCTAGCTGGGCAGCCGGTACAGTCATCAGAGTTTTGCTGATGCCTTTGTTGTGAATTCAGGACTCAAACACAATGGTATAAGGAAACAAACCCAGAAAGTCATTTTACAACTCTTACCCTGGTCTCTTCACTAATGTACCCACACATGACCTTCTCATTCTTGACCCACAGCTCTCCAGCCTGTGCCCTGAAAGGAGATACACATACAAGTTACTGCCGCTCTCTCCAGCCGGCTCTGTCACTCAGTCTGTCTTCTGAATCAAGCCAGCCTCCTGTGTCTGTCATCTATGTCTACTTGTTTCCAAATGCCCTGATCAGTTTTACCTTTCAAGAGAGCCCTATGAGCAGATTCTCTACTATAAGCAGCCCTCAAGGTCTGAAATACAAACAACTAGAGTCCACAGAAAACATACAGGTCTTAAAAATTGGGCCTTCAGCCGGGCGTGGTGGCACACACCTTTAATCCCAGCACTTGGGAGGCAGAGGCAGGCGGATTTCTGAGTTCGAGGCCAGCCTGGTCTACAGAGTGAGTTCCAGGACAGCCAGGACTACACAGAGAAACCCTGTCTCCAAAAAAAAAAAAAAAAAAAAAAAATAGGCCTTCAAAGAACAGTGATCCTCAGATATGATGTACAAAATTATTGGGTTCAGATTTGATAGCTTCAGTGAAAACTAAAAAATAAGTGTAGGTAAAAACTGTCTTAATCCTAGCCCTGATACAGTGAGTTTCAATACAGAGAAAACATCATTTTAATCTCAGGGTCCTAACACAAGCAGTCAGGAGATATTAAGGGTCAAGATCCCTATTCAAGGGAAATCACACCTCAAACAAGTAAAACATAAAAATGTTGGGAGAGGTGGGGTATGCCCTAAATCTCAGTACTCAGGAGGTAGAGGCATGCTGATCTCTGTGATTTCCAGCCTGGTCTAGATAATGAGTTCCCGACAGCCAGAGCTATAAGGTGAGAGCCTGTTGCAAAACAAAACAAACAAACTAAACAAATTAAAACAAGAAAGAAAAAGAAAGACAGAGGGGACTGGAGAGATGACTCAGTGGTTAAGAGCACTGACTGCTCTTCCAGAGGTCCTGGAGATCAGACGCCTTCTTCTGTTCTCTGTAGACGCTGCACATGGACAGTACATATACACACACAAGGCTATACAGACATAATATTAAAAAAAAATTTTTTTTGAGACAGGGTTTCTCTGTATAGCCCTGGCTGTCCTGGAGCTCACTCTGTAGACCAGGCTGACCTGGAACTCAGAAATCCGCCTGTCTCTGCCTCCCAAGTGCTGGAATTAAAGGTGTGCGCCACCAATGCCCGGCTTAAAAAAAAAAATTCTAAAAGAAAAAGACAAGGGCTGGAGAGAGATGGTGCACGCCTTTAATCTCAACACTTGGAAGGCAGAGGCAGGCAGATTTCTAAGTTTGAGGCCAGCTTGGTCTACAAAGTGAGTTCCAGGACAACAGGGCTACACAGAGAAACCCTGTATCAAAAAAAAAAAAAAAAAAAAAGAAAAAGAAAAAGAAAAAAGAAAGATAAAAGGAAAACAAAAGAACACAGACTGCTCTTCCAGAAGTCCTGAGTTCAATTCCCAGCAACTATATGGCTGCTCACAGCCATCTGTAATGAGATATGACACCTTCTTCTAGAGTGTCTGAAGACAGTTACAGTATACTCATATACATGAAATAAATCTTTAAAAAAAGAAAGAAGGAAGGAAAAGAAAAGAGGCAAGGAGGCCACAAATGTTTGCTTGGTTTTTAAATGTTAGGGCCAAGGACAAGGCTCAGTGGGTAAAGGTTTTAGCTACTCAAGTCTGATGACCTGAGTTTAATCACTGGAACCTGAGGGAAAAGCCAGTGCATCTGAAATCCCAGCATTCCACCCGTGAGATGAAAGGCAGCCAGGAGAATCAGCCTGCAGCCACAGGCCTTTGGATGGATAACTCCTGCAGCACAGCAGAGCCATGCCCTTGCTCTTTCTTTCTCACACACAAAACAATTTTTTGAAAACGTAATGGTAATTTGGTAAATCTTTTCCAATTTAATGTTTTTCCCTCTGAAACTCTTTTGTTGTTTATTTTTTAGACAACTTTGTAGCTCAGGCTAGACTCTAACTCTATTCTATATACCCCAAACTGTTCTTGAACACAGAATCCCCTGGCATCACTCACCTAGGTGCTAGATTACAGGAGTGTGTCACCCACTGTCTTTCCTCTGGGACTTTTGAGAGTCTAAGAGAACAGAGCAGTACAACAAACAAGGCTCTCAGCTCAGAGCTGTCCACTTTGGGGAATAACTAGTCTAAGAAGGGATTGCTGCTGAGGGTCACTTACTAGCTGAATATCAATAGCTAAACAATAATCAATGTCATTCCTTTACAGATGATATGAGTTCAGGTCCCAAAATGACACAGTACTTGGGAGTGGTAGCATCCACCAGTAATCCCAGCACTTGATATACTGCTTTTTACACATACTTTTAATCCTAGCACTCAGAGGAAATTAAATCTTTATGGGTTCAAGGCCAGGCTGTTCCAATTTCCAGAACAGCCAGGGGGCTATATAATAAGACCTTGTCTCAAATAAAACAAAGCCAAGAAACAAAAACAACAAAACAAAGCAACATACTGCATACAACCAAACATTGTTTTACAGGATCTCAAAAACCTTCTCAACTGTACTCAATGTTATTAGCTTTTCCTACTATGCACAAGCAAATTGTGCAACAAAATTTGGTATTAGATACCTCTACTATTGTTACAAGATGTTATCATCTTTCTAAGGCTCAGATTTTACTATCTTCATTTATTTTGTCTGTGTATATGTAGGGTTGTGTTTATGCCTGTGAAGAGCAGAGATTGTCTGTGTATGTGTAGAGGTAAGTTTATACCTGTGAAAAGCAGATAATTTGCCAAAGCAGATCTCTCCTACCATGTGGGAACCAGGAAATTCACCAGTCTTGGCAGAACATACCAATACCTACTGAAACATCTCACTCACTGATGAAGCCTCAATTTTTTAAAAAAAGGCAGTAAATGTGATTAGTATTTATTCCTGTACCTAGCTAGCTATCACTAGCTAGCTACCTACCTACCTAATTTCTAGAGCTCTTGAGAAGAACAAATGAGATATCATAAAGGATAAATGATAAATAAAAAAATTATTCCTGTGGAAATAGGTTTTATGGTTGTTCTTGCCAAAGGTAATATGAGGCCAAGCAGAGCAATTCAGTCAGAAGTCTAGAGAAGGCATACTGAAAAAAGTCACCTTGGAAGATTAAGTTGTACAGAGGCTAGAAGCTTCCAGGCCTAGGCCTAAGGAAAGTTAGAACAGAGAAAGAAATGCTCTGGGTCCAGCCCAAGCAATGTATTTGCATAGCTCAGTCAGTTATGGCTCTCACCTAATAGCTTCAACTGAGAAAATGAAATAGACATTGATATCTGGTGCCCAACCAGGAGAAGGAAAAACCCACCAACATTGCAGAAAAGAGAGGACATTAAACAGAAATGTTGAAGAAAAGTAATTCGCCTTGAATCATCCCTCTCCAAAGGAATTATCAGTTGGTTGGACATGCCAGAAAAACTTGGGAGATTCCAGAGCCACATTGCCTGAGACAGCGAATCACAGTAAGCCAAAAAAAAAAAAAAAAAAAAAGACTGTTTTAATTATATAGACAGACTTCCTGCATTAAAAAATGGAAAACTCAAGCCGGGCGTGGTGGCGCACGCCTGTAGTCCCAGCACTTGGGAGGCAGAGGCAGGCGGATTTCTGAGTTCGAGGCCAGCCTGGTCTACAGAGTGAGTTCCAGGACAGCCAGGGCTACACAGAGAAACCCTGTCTCGAAAAAACCAAAAAAAAAAAAACAAAAAAAAAACAAAAACAAAACAAAAAAAAAAAAATGGAAAACTCTATGGGGATCCAGGAAAGAGGAAATCATTTGAAATGTAAATAAAGAATATATCTAATAAAAAAAAAAACATTGTCTCAAAAACAAAAACAAAAACAAAAAAAAGGAAAACTCCATTTCAGATCCCTTATATTTCCTCTCAAAAAAAGGTTGAAAAATATATGTACAACAAGAAATTAGCTACGTACTAAGTACAAAGAGCAACAAAAGACAGGAAGTAAGAGAACAGGACGTGCTTAACTGTGAACCTATGGTACCTAATGACATTGAGGATCAGGACAGACAGCACATTGAACCTACCGGACCACCTCTTAATAAAGCCTTCAAGGTTCTGATTTGCAGAAGACATTTTAAAGAATCAATAATAAATTATGAAATGAACTCACCCTATATGAGACAGATGTTAAATACCTAGACTACCCAAAATAGAATTATCCCCCAAGACTGGAGAGATTTAGTGGCAGCTGTACTGGAAGCTGGTTCTCAATTACAACAGCTGACATGATCTTTTCTTTTTCTTTCTTTCTTTTTTTTTTTTTTTTGAAGATTTGTTTATTTATTATATGTGAGTACATAGTAGCTGTCTTCAGACACTCCCGAAGAGAGAGTCAGATCTCATTACGATGGTTGTGAGCCACCATGTGGTTGCTAGGATTTGAACTCAGGACCTTAGGAAGAGCAGTCAGCGCTCTTAACCGAGCCATCTCTCCAGCCTTGACATGTTTTCAGAAGAGAAGTTGCAGCTATTGAAAATAGCAATAGCCTAGAAGTGTTAACATTGTGAAAAATCAATTGTTAGGGGAAGGCCAATATGCTGATTTACAAAATCAGAAGCAATCTGATGACTCTATTTTTGTACAATGTACTTTAGTAGCTTTAACAGTCCGGGATAAGGTGGAGGAAGAAGGAAAAGGATCTGTGTCACTCACAAAGACCATGCAAAGTCCCAGAGAGATTTTTACTGATTTCTTTCATAGATTAATGTCTACTATAGACAGGGCAATATCAGATCCAGACAAGATGGATATTGATTGAAACAGACTGTAAAAAAGTTCATAGACCTTTAAAAAAGCTCGATCAGCACCCATGGCTAAATGAATTAGAACTACTGCTGATATTAACCCTAATGACTATGAAATTTGAAATTGGACAAGCAATGGCCAATAATCCTAATGTCAAAATGTCTGTTGTTTTAACTGTGAGAAATGAGGTCATTTGAAAATGGATTGTAGCCGGGCGGTGGTGGCGCACGCCTGTAGTCCCAGCACTTAGGAGGCAGAGGCAGGCGGATCTCTGAGTTCGAGGCCAGCCTGGTCTACAGAGTGAGTTCTGTATAGCCAGGGCTATACAGAGAAACCCTGGCTCGAAAAACCACAAAAAAAAAAAAAAAAAAAATTTGAAAATGGATTGTAGACAAGTCATTCCTAGAGACTTCTCAAGAAGACCTCAGCGTTCCAGGATCTGTGGTAAGGGTAGATAGTCCAATGACTAATGAGTGAAGATCAGCAAGAGATATTTGAAGCAATACCTTACTGATGAGAAACTAATTCCCTATGAGATAATCCTTAAATATGAGGAAACCTCCTAAAGGGTTCCCTTGTACCTGGGCACAAACAATATGAGCCAGGTATTTCCTTTCAGCAATCCACAAAGCAACTAGAAAAAAACCAAACTAGGCATTGGAGAGCTAGTGCATGCTACAGTAGGAAGCACTGCCCTAGACTTAGCTGTAAGTAAAACTCTCACACTATCACCAAAAATTCAATGCTACAAAAATACCCACTGGAATCATGGATTACTACCTACAAAGACAGCAGGAATGGTTTCAGGAAGAAGTAGCCTAACATCTCAAGGATTCACTGTATATCCAGGATGTACAGATGAAGACTTCAAGGGAGAGATTGAGATTATGGCTTACATAAAGGAAATTTGCAGTTTAAAACTGGAGACAGGCCCTGGCAGTGATGGTGCACGTCTTTAATCATATCACTTGGGAGACAGAGGCAGGCAGATTTCTGAGTTCAAGGCCAGCCTGGTCTACAGAGTGAGTCCCACGGCAGCCAGGGCTACACAGAAAAACTCTGTCTCAGAAAACCAAATAAATAAATAAATATAAATAAATAAATAAATAAATAAATCCTGGAGACAGGATTCCTAGCTTTTACTGCTCCCTTATGTCAAAGGCCAGGTAGTTCCAATAGAAAGAAAGTAAGAATTTGGAAAAATGAGAAGACATTTTTTTGACAAATGGTTATTGATGACCAGAGATCAAAAAATAAACAGTATTGAAATTGAAGGACTAGTGGACACAGGAGCTGATTTAACTATAATCTTACAAGAATCTTGTAATCCACTGTCAGAAGGTAACTACAGTTTGTTGGGATTGGAGCATTATTCCAAGTAAAACAAAGTGCAAGACAATCTAAATGTATCGGACCAGAAGGTCAAGTATGTGGCAAACATAGCCATAAACCTCTGGGGAAGAGATCTACTACAACAATGGGGAGCGTAGATTGACGTTTCTTCACTCTCAGATAATGGATACCTATTTTAACTGACACTGTATATTGATATCTTGTATAATATGGCTTGATTGTTTCTCTGTGTAAATAAGTAAAAAGCCACGCTGATATGGTGCTGGGCATAGAATGAGTGTGCCTAATTGTCTAGTTTAAAATGTAAAAAAATAATCCCAGCACTCTAGGAGGCAGAGGCAGGCGGATTTCTGAGTTCAAGGCCAGCCTGGTCTACAGAGTGAGTTCCAGGACAGCCAGGGCTATACAGAGAAACCCTGTCTAGAAAAAACCAAATCCGGAAAAAAAAAAAAAAGTAAAAAATGTTATGTGTATATCTAACTGTACCTTGATAAACAGAAACAGGAAATAAGAATTCCCAAAAATAGGGGCTGGAGAGATGGCTCAGTGGTTAAGAGTACCAACTACTCTTCCAAAGGTCCTGAGTTCAAATCCCAGCAACTACATGGTGGCTCACAACCATCTGTAATGAGATCTGATGCCCTCTTCTGGTGTGTCTGAAGACAGCTACAGTGTACTTACATATAATAAATAAATCTTAAAAAAAAAAAAATTCCCAGAAATAGACTGAATAATGTTTAACTTTAAATTCTTTGAATGCCAGTGAGGCAGAAACAACAGCTGCTAAAGACACTGGGTTATAGGAAAAAAACCACTGAATTAGATCAACCTGTGTACTGTAAAGATGTAGTAAAGAGTGGTAGTAAGAAAATGTATATCAGGTATGTCTGTTTCCACAGGTGATGAAAGACCATGGGTTCCATCAAACTTGATAAAGATCTGATCTGAGTAAGAGAAGCTTCTACTTGAAAGGCTTAAGGAAGAAAGACAGCAATGCAGACAGCATGGAGAGCTCACACATACACACACACACACACACACACACACACACACACCGGCACGGGGACAGATCAACAAACTGGTTGAAAAAGGACAGATCGTTCATCAGACTGGTAGACTGGAAACCTCTGATGCTAAAATGGACCTTTGGTGAAGGACAGATCATATGGACTAGTTATTAAGGATCATTGACAAATCTTCATAAGGACATTCTGCTGCTAAGTTTGTGAAACTGATAATTGTTTCTGTTTTCTGTTGTAAAAGTGACACTGTACAAAGTTTACCTTAAACAGAAAAGGGGTAGATGTACAGGGATTTTAATCCAGCAACATGGCTGCTCTGGGGAGGGATCACATCCAAAGACCTTCTAGGTCTATACAATCCAGCCGGAATGCAGACCTTTACACCTCTATACTGATTTTCATGGTGGCTCTATCAGTTTACACTGCCACCAGCAGTCTATCAGAGTCCCTGTCCTCACGCCCTCACAGCATCGGTTATTTTTGTTTTGTTGATGGTAGCCATTCTGACTGGGATGAGACCAAATCGGGAACGAAAACAACACACCTTGCAAGTTAATGGAAGAGCAATATAGAAAAAAATATATCTTGCGGTTAAGAGTTATGTTTGCAGTTAAGAAAGTTAAGAGAAAGTTCCTGTTGGCCCTTTGTTTGACCTCTGCACTGGAAGTGCTTGATCATGTGGGCAGAAAATATGCCGGGGTGTACACTTGCCTCGGTAGCCAGGAAGTGCACAGGCAGGAAGTGCCTCAGAATATATGCTTACCCCTGATTGGACTTGGTAAGAAATATGGTAGCCCTGTGTTTTCACCCTTTTTAAGCCTCTGTAAAACATGACCTGTGCCATTTCCTGGGAACCCAGGAAGGGGCCTGGCTAGAGTCCATCTTCCTGGACAGTATTAAATTAAAGCTTGCTTCAAAACTGGCTCAAAAATTGTGATAGTAGTCTTATTCTTGACCAGTGGATTAACATATAAAATCTTAAAGCAATTATAATTTGTGTTTCTCTGATATGGATCTCAAATTTTCTGTATTTTAGTAAAAGGGACTTTTCAAAATCCCTCCATTTTTTTCACTGCTAGAGATGGAGCCCAGGGCCTCATGTATATTACTAGTCAGTTAATCTCTCAACCAATTTTAATTTGTGTTGTTCTGATGACTAAAGATGTTAAACATTTTCTCAAGTATTTATTGACCATTTGATTTTCTGCTTTTGAGAACCCTCCCCTTCCTATTAGTGAGCTATTTGAAATCAGTGACGTTCACAATCCGTTACAGCTATAATCTGGAAATAAAAAAGTTGAAATAGTTTATTAAGTATAGCTAAGGTAGCATCTTTTGTACTACATATCTTTAAACAAGCTAAGTGAGGCTGGAGAGATGACTCTTTAAGAGCAACTATTGCTCTTACAGAGGACCTGGGTTCAGGCCCTGGCACTCACATAGTGACTCACAACCATTCATAGCTCCAAGAAATCTGACGCTGTCTTCTGAGCTCTGTAAGCATGAGGTAGACATGTGGTAGGCATACACAAGCAGGAAAAACACTCATACAGAGAATATTTTTTTAAAACTAATTAAAATAAACTATGGTGTGTCCATATAACAGAATATCATGGAGTCATTACAATTATGTGTATAATGAGCTGTAAATTCACAAAACTATAAACAGCCAGCATAGGCTACAAAGTGAATTCCAAGTTAACCTACACTACCATGAGACATGAGACCCTGTAATTTAAAAAAAAAAAAATGGAGATGTAGATTTGTGGCAGAGGCCTTTCCCAGCATTTGTGAGGCCATTCCCAGCACAAAGCAGATAAGACAGTAAAGAAAATGCTGGCAGTGGGTGGAGTGGGGGAGTTTCAGGGCTAGAGTTGTGGCTCAGTGGTAGAATGCTTGACTGACTAGTACATATGAGGCCCTGGGCTCCATTTCTAGCTCTTAAAAAAGGGGTGGTGATTTTGAAAAGTCCCTTTTACTAAAATACAGGAACCATTTTAAATGCAGTGACCCTGAGGCAATCCAATTAGAAAGGCAGCAAGTACATCCTAGCTACAGTGCTGGTTAGTGTGCACCTGTAAGCAAGAATCCTATAAAAACCAGGTGTGATTAAATAGGATATAAAATAGTTTCAGCTCTTAAATATGTAATTTGCACCTCTTCTTACAGTAACTTCAGTCACTTTTCATGGTAACTCTAAAAGCAGCCAGGTATGGGGGCATGCACCTGCCGTCCCTGTACTGGAGAGGTCAGGGCAGGAGGGCTCAGGAGTTAAGAGCCAGTATTGGCAAGCCAGGTGTGGAGGCATATGCCTTTAATCCTAGGACTCTCAGATCTTTGTGAATTCAATGCTAGCCTGGTCTACAAAGCAAACTCCAGGACAGCGAGGGCTGCTACACAGAAAAACACTATCTTCTAAAAACAAAAACAAAAAGCCAGTGTTGGCATCACTGAGGTCAGCCTAGCTACAAGAGACTAGGTCTCAGAATCCCAAAGAGCAGAGTCCCACAGCAGTCCTGAACCTGCCATCTCGTACTCGGCGCTTCGCTCACACCACAGCAGCCTAACGTTGGAAAGACTCAAGCGTTTTCCTGGATGGAGACCCACATGCCTCGAGCGTCGTACACAGCTGACTTGCTGCATTAGATCCTACTGCTGCTTACTACCCAGTGAATCCAGAGTGCCACAATACCTACCTGATGCCAGCAAATTCCACTTTCTGAGTGATATAGGCACAGGTGCTCACCTATGGAAGAAAGAAAAAGAAAGGACTCAAACCATCAGGAAAGTCACACAGAAGGGCTCCTGGCTTTAAAATCTTCTCCAAAAGCAACAATAATGACAAAATAGTAGGGCGTGGTGGTACAGGCCTTTAGCCCCAGCACTCAGAAGTCACAGCAGAGCAAGTTCCTGGAGAGCCAGGGCTACACAGAGACTCTGTCTCAGAAAAAAATAAAAAACAATTTTCTACAACAACAAAGTCCAGTCAGCAAGGCAGTGACAGCTTTACCACACAGGGAAGAAGCTGGAGCCAGGTGATGACTCACTGGCTCTTGAGGGGGCAGCAAGTCCCAACAAGCAGACAGTAAGTGCCACCTGAGAAGTCGACTGATCATGAATGCTTACATAAACTTCTACATTTATTTGCTAAATGTTGTATAAATTATCTTTACACTTTTGAATTTTATTCAGTGCCAAAGTTCAAACCAAAGGCTTCAAGGTTAGCTACTACTGAGAGAGCTAAAAGAAACAGAAATGCCTTTCACTCAATTAAAAAAAAAAAGCATAGGCCGGGCGGTGGTGGTGCACACCTTTAATCCCAGCACTTGGGAGGCAGAGGCAGGCAGATTTCTGAGTTCGAGGCCAGACTGATCTACAGAGTGAGTTCCATGATATCCAGGGCTACACAGAGAAATCCTGTCTTGAAAAATCAAAAAAAAAAAAAAAAAAAAGAAAGAAATAATTTTCACTTAATTATTTGTTTATTTATATTTGATGCTGAGAATTGAACCAAAGTCCTCACATATAATATGTAAAGGCTCTACCACTGAACTATATTCCTAGCCCAATCAAGGTTTTGGTTGTTTGACTTTGCACCGAAAAATATATTTTATGTAGAAGTTGTACATATAATTTGTTCCTTCATAATATGCAAACACTGTACTAAAAAGTTTTCAGTACCTGATCAGCACTTGGCATTTTAAATGTTAAAGGTTCATTAAAGATAAATAAATACATGGTTGTGATGGTACAGGACTTCAATCCCATCACTCAGAAGGAGTTCAAGGCCAGTCTGACTTACACAGCAAAAACCAGACCAGCAAAGTCTACATATTAGGACCATCCTCAAAACTGGGGCTGGGGGGCGGGGTAGGAGTTGAGAGAAGGCTCGGGTTAAAGGCACTTGTTGCTCTAACAGAAAACCCAGGTTCAGTTCCCAGTACCTACAGGGCAACTCAGTCTGTAACTCCTATTCTAGAAGATCTAACTTCCTCTTCTGACTGGTGAAAGTACTAGGTATGCATAAAATACAAATATAGGCATGCAGAAAAAACAGCCATACATGTAAAATAAAATAAATAAGAAAGAAAATAGATAAGGATATAGCCAAATGTTTACAGTAACTAGTTGCAGATGCTAGAATTGGAACTTACTTTGATGGTTCTAAATTTATATGATAAATGAAGACAATTTGTCATAGAAAAGACAACAATACTATTTAAAAAAGAAATCTTACCAAACTTTTCTTTAGTCGCCACATATCCCCACGGCCAATATACTGATCCTTAAAAGTCAATTCCACTAGGTCAAGAGTCACATCCTAAAAGAAAATAACCACATATCTGTATTGTTTTGCTATACCTTATAGTAGCAAATATGATGTCCACACACCATAAAAAAATGCAAAAAAAGAAAACCTTTGCAAGACCACTCAAGAGCAGAACCTGGGAGAATTCTCCAGAGCAAAGGCAACTCCACCATGCCCGTGGCAATTCTACAGGACACCGTACGACAGCTATCCCATGAAAAAAGGCCACCAGAGGACTAACACTGTGCTTCAGTCCCTTTGTTGCTGTTGATTAGCAAAGGGTATGGTTGCTTTGTAGCCCAGGCTACCCTCTCCCTGCTGAGTAATCTTGCCTCAGCATAGGTAGCTCAAACTATAGCGACATGCAACCTTGCCTTCTGTTCTAGTCTCAAAAGATCACATCGAGCTGTCTGCTTTCCTTCACTATAGAATGTACATAATATCTACAGACAATGGCATTGCCTATCAAGCATACTTAATAAATAAAAACCCAAATTTGGGCTTGGGGACGAAAGGCTTTGATCCCAGCACTAGGAAGGCAGAGGAAGACAGATGTGTTCAAAGCCAGCCTGGTCTACATAATGAGTTCCAGGATGGCCATAGCTACATAGTGAGAACCTTTCTCTAAAAACAAACTGAAAAAGAAAGAAAAAAGCAAAGCCATATACAATACTGTATCTTTTTTGTTGTTGTTGTTGCCTTGTTTTTTCGAGACAGGGTTTCTCTGGAACTCACTCTGTAGACCAGTCTGGCCTCGAACTCAGAAATCCACCTGCCTCTGCCTCCCAGAGTGCTGGGATTACAGGCGTGTGCCACCACCGCCTGGCTACAGTACTGTATCTTACACTCCCAGAAAGCTGAGGAAAGGCTGTTGCCATACTTATAGGCTGGGCTATATACTTAGTTCCATGTCAGGTGGCTAAACAGCAAAATTCTGCCTAAAAAAATAATAAAGGAAGAGCACTGATCGCCCCTCCAGAGAATCTGATCCACTCACCTCCCAGCACCCACATGCTGGCTCATACTGACTAAGCTTCAGGGAACTCCAACATCCTTTTCTGGCCTCTGTGGGCACCAGGCACAGTGTGGAACACAAACACGCATGCAGGCAAACACTCAAATAGGTAAAATAAAGATAAATGTTTTCTAAAAATAATAATTAAAAATAAAAAAATAATGGGGGGCAGAGGACTTATGGGACACATGGTGAGGGGGAACTGGGAAAGGGGAAAGCCTTTGGAATGTAAACAAAGAATATAGAAAAGAAAAAAAGAAAAAAATAAGTAACTCAAAAAAAAATATTGGATAAAATAACTAAAAATATTAGCAATTAAACAGAAAATTATAAATACATTCTTTCATATGACTTAAGACAAGCTTTAAAAACTGAGGATTTAAAAGCAGCCTATGGTCGGCAGTAGTGGTGCATGCCTTTAATCCCAGCACTCGGGAGGCAGAGGCAAGTGGATTTTTGAGTTCAAGGCCAGCCTGGTCTACAGAGTGAGTTCCAGGACAGCCAGGGCTATACAGAGAAACCCTGTCTTGAAAAACCAAAAACAGCCTATGTACATTTATTTCTAAATGACCTAAATGTGGCTATATATTTAATAATCTGGCACTATGCTTAAGTACCTCATTTCCATAGTTCCTAACCTTTGAGGATAGGTACTAATTACTATAAAAAGATATAAAAGTACAAAGCAAAGACTTGCCTTGGGGTCTACAACATTCACATAGACATCTTGATAAGGTCTTAGCCGGAATACTTGAGTCACAGTCTGGTCCACACTGATTGTTTCTGAAACGGAGAAAAAAATCTGGATCAGTTAACACATTTTGAAATCAGGGTCAGCACATACTCAAAAATTAGTATAACTCATCATTTGCTATTTCTCTGTCTTCCAGGAGTTTAATATTTAAACAATTCTGTACTTTACAGATGAAACATGTCCAAAAACTACCACTTGATTTAAAGTGATAATAAACACCTGATGTCATGGTTTACCCCTATAATTCCAGCACTTGGGAGGCTGAGGCGGGAAGACTGAAAAGTCAGACTAGGCTACTTAACCAGCCTCTGCCTCAAGAAAGAGAGCTGGAGCTGGAGAAATGTTCAGCAGTTAAGAGTTGTTGTTCTTGCAGAGGTCCTGGGTTGGGTTCCCAGCACCTCACAGTGGCTCACAACCATCTGTAACTCCAGTTTCTGGAGATCCAACAGGCATGTTCGTGGTACACATACATGTATACAGGCAAAGCATCCTTACAAAGTAAAGTAAACAAATCCAATCATTAAAGAAAGAAATGTAACTCAGTGGTTGCACGTAAGCTTAACCTGTGAGTCCTTGGGTTTGTGTAGAGGGAAGAAGAAAACGAGAGAAGGGGTGGGGGAAAGGGGAAGAGACAGGGAGGGTGGAGTGGGGGAAAGGAGGCAAGTACATAAGGATCTTGCACTTGGGGAACTGGAAAGACGGTAGTCGGTAAAGTGCCTGCTCCGTGGACATGACACCCTGAGCCCTGGTCTTCAGCGCCCACGTAAAAGGCAAGCGTGGAGCGCACACCTGCTCCCTAGCAAAGGCGCTTCAGGCCACTGGTGCTAGCGGATCCTCGGACTGGTGGCCAGTCAGCCTAGCCTAAACAGAACTCTGACTTCATCAAAGACTCTATCCTGCCAGGCAGTGCTGGCACATGCCCTTAATCCCAGTACTCGGGAGGCAGGAGTAGCTAGATCTCTGAGTTCAGGCCAGCCTGGTCTACATAGTGAGTTCCATGATAGTACATTTACTATCACACAGTGAGACCCTCTCTCAAAAACAAAACAAAAATACTGTCACAAAAAAACTAAGACAGAAGATGACACCTGACATCAGCCTCTAACCTCTATACATACAAGCCTGGGTAAGCACACATGCACATTGAACACACCCACAAACAACACAGGCACAGACAGACAGACAGACAGACAGAACACACACACACACACACACACACACACACAAAACAATATTTTATTATTTGTGACACTAAGACAAGGATTGTTATGAGTTGGAAGCTGGCCTGATTAGACATTGAGTTTGAGGCCAGCCTAAACTACAAGGGAAAAAAAAAAAAAAGGTTATCCTAGCTACACAGCATTTTCATCCTGGACCATGAAATCTTATTACCACAAACAACTAGAAAAGTTTTTAATTAAAATATTAAAAAAGCATTAAAAAAAACTGTCAAAAAGTGTGGTGGTATATGCCTTTAATTCTAGCACTTGAGAGGCAGACAGAGCCCAGCAAGTACCAGGCCAGCCTGGTCTACATAATGAATCATGAACAGCCAAGGCTATTTAGACCCTACTTTAAAATATGTAAGGAAAGAAAAAAGAAAGAGGGGGAGGAGAGAGGAAGATAGATAATAAACAGACAGACAGACAGATTGATTGATTGACCTGAAGGCTAGGAATATGATCCAGTGGCAGCAAACTTGTTTAGTATGCAGAGCCCTGGGTTAGGGTGGGAGGAGCAACATAAGAAAATTCAAACCCCAGGAGCAGAGGTGAGCTACTTAACTTCCCCACTAAGTTGTTGGTCACGGAAGACTCCAGAGATCTGAAAACAATACGAGCAATTCCACTGCAGTCGGTAGCTCACCAAAACAGACGTCAAGGAGCACAGAGAAACCAAGCTCAAGCTGAGCTCGAAGTGTTCCTCGCTAACTAGCCCTCATGGTGACGGAAGGTATCCTCAACTGTCTTACTCAGCTATGGATCCGACACCCAACAACACAAACCAGCCAGGCAGGACGAGTCCATGGTGCAACAGGAGTCTGTTATAGATGACTCTGACACACACACAGTAGGAGATTCATTTCCACTACTAAGCCTGTGGTTGGGGAGATCACAAACAGTAGTGTGGAAACTACTGCTACAGTTTTACGACATGAATACAATGTGCCTTTCACAATGATGTATCTCATCCAAGTACTAAACAGGCATAATCCTGCTTAGCTTCTAAGGTTAGAGGGGACCGAGTGCATTCATAAAGCCACAGATTCAAATTGCTTTCTAAATTAGTATGCTTTTATTTTATTCATTCATTATTTTGATTTTGGAAAGAGTCTCATTATATAGTTCTAAACTGCCCTAGAACTTTACTCTGTAGCCAGACTGGTTCTAATTGACAAGGATCTCTAGCCTCCCCTAGAATTAAAAGCATATTACTGAAACTGCACAAATAACTATGTTTATTCCCATAGATTAGTTTTGCTATTATTAGCTTTGACCAGAAAAGCTTCTTTCTGCATTGGTCAGCAATGATTGCAGATCCACAACTAGTCAAGATGCTGAGAACAAATGACTTTTGCATGCCAGGCCTTAAGACTCAGGGAACACGGGCTGGAGAGATGGCTCAGTGGCTAAGAGCACTGAATGCTCTTCCTGAGGTCCTGAGTTCAAATCCCAGCAACCACATGGTGGCTCACAACCATCCGTAATGAGATATGATGCCCTCTTCTGGTGTGTCTGAAAACAGCTACAGTGTACTCACATACATTAAATAAATAAATAAATAAATAAATAAATAAATAAATCTTAAAAAAAAAAAAAAGACTCAGGGAACACAACAACACAGGAGAAGGGGCAGAGAGAATATAAGAGCCAGAGAAGTGGGAAGAACCTCATTGTTTAACTCACAGCAGCTATGATTACATAAGATCGGGCCTGTCACTGCTGTGAAAGGAGGAGAGACTCACTCACGAGGCCCTAGCCATTCTTGCACATTTAATGGTTGATGAGTGAAGAAAAGGCATTTTCCCAATGGTGTATCCAGGGTAAGGTGCCTGTGCTCCTCCTGTAAACAACCCCAATAAAGTTTACTGGGTCATGCACACAGAAAAAGACCTGGAAGCAGCAGGGGAGCTACTGTAAAAGCGGAGCGGACTTATCCAACGTGAGAAACAAGAAAGGTTGTGAGGAGTGAATTTGATAGAAATACATTATGTTCATGTTTAGAAACGTCATGATAAAACCCATTAATTCAGGTGGCAAGGAAGTACAGTAGTAAAGGCACTTGCCACCAAGCCTGACAACCTAAGTTCAATTCCTGGGACCCACATGGCAGAATGGAAGAACTGATTCCTGAAGTTGTCTTCTGAGTTCCACACGTGCATCCTGCCTGTTGTGTGTCCACACACTTAACTTACATAAGCAAATATAGGAAGAAAAGGTTTTTTTTGTTTGTTTGTTTGGTTGGATTTTTGGAGACAGGGTCTCACTATGTCTTAAGATAAAGAGAACAGAATATGCACAAATCCACAATTGATCAGAATACAGAGAACAAAAAGAGATTGTGTTATGCTCTGTCCCAACTGATACATGTATTCACAACTCCTCACTTAAGACATCCTCACCATTGTCAAAGAGTGAACACAAAGACTTACAAGAGCTAGAAGGACAAGAGGTTTGCTGCGAGACTGTCACCTAGAAATGTCAGAAAGGCTCCCACTATCAAGGGGCTGCCTAAACAAGACCTAAAGAATGTCACACCAGAGCCGGGCATGGTGGCACACACCTGTAATCCCAGCACTCTGGGAGGCAGAGGCAGGCGGATTTCTGAGTTCGAGGCCAGCCTGGTCTACAGAGTGAGTTCCAGGACAGCCGGGGCTATACAGAGAAACCCTGTCTCGAAAAAAATCAAATCAAAAAAAAAAAAAAAAAGAATGTCACACCTGTAGACAAGCTTGAGGGCTCCCCCCTTTGTAGACAAAAGACTACAGGCAACAGAGGGATGCCGAGTACCAGGGAGGATCCCCCGACTTTGGTTATCCAACACCAAGTGGTCATCCATGAGATGATGTATACACAGGTAACGTGAGCCCACTGCATTTAAATATTATGGAATGTATATGTAAGTATGTAGCAAAGACTCAGAAAGAAAAAAACCTGCATGCTTCTTCCCTCTCAAGCAGATTCTATCCACTCTGTATGTAAACAAATGTATATGTGCATACAATAAACACGAAGAAAAGAGAGAGAGAAAGCTGAAGATGGGAGGCAGGTAAAAGAAACAGCCATGGCAGAGGACAGGAAGCTGCTTGCCCAAGTTCTAACTCTGCCAGGGAGCTTTTGGCTTTGTTTTGGTGTTGGTCAAGTACATAAAACATATTTGGTAATAAAAGTAAAAAATTTCGGCTGGGCGGTGGTGGCGCACGCCTGTAATCCCAGCACTTGGGAGGCAGAGGCAGGTGGATCTCTGAGTTCAAGGCCAGCCTGGTCTACAGAGTGAGTTCCAGGACAGCCAGGGCTATACAGAGAAACCCTGTCTCTGTATAGCCCACACACACACACACACACACACACACACACACACAAAAAAAAAAGTAAAAAATGTCATGTGACACTCCCTGGCATCCCTTCCAAATGTCTAGCCTACTTGTAAAGAAGTTCTCTGAGTTATACAGATTCTGAATCAGTTAATTTTGGTGTGTGATGGTTTAATTTATTTTCAAGGTTTCTAAAATAATAATAGCTGGGCAGTAGTGGTACATGACTTTAATCCCAGCACTTGGTAGGCAGAGGTACCCAGATCTCTGTAAATTTGAAGACAGCCTGATCTACAGAGTGAATTCTAGGACAGCCAGGGCTACACAGAGAAACTCTATCTCAAAAACCAAAAACCAAAACCAAAACCAACCAAAAAACAAGATGAAATAAAATAATGTTTAACATATTAAAACACACAATAAATACTTTATTTATTTAAGTGGCTCTGCTTGAACAGAAACTAGCTATGTAGACCAGGATGTCCTTGAACTAACAGAGATCTACCTGCCTCTCTGCCTCCAGTATGCTGGGATTACAGGCATTAAGCCACCATACAAAGCTTTTCCTCTTTTATTGAGATAAAGATACAAGGCCTGCACCATCATACCTGTTGTATGTACTTTCAGACATAGATGGAACCCAGGCCTCAAAGTATGTTGGGCAGGCAGTCTAACTGAGTTACATCTCTTGGCCCCTCCCTTTTTCTGAGGCAGAGTCTGATAGCTTGAAGTACAGGCACAGTGGGCAAACTGTTCCAGGAGTAAATTTTAGGGGAAATACCCTATTTATCACTGTGTGCCTACGTGGGCATACATGTAATTACAATCGAGTGCAACATACAAAATGAAACGAGCAGTAAGCAATTTTATAACCCAAGCCTAACACTCAAAACTGAAAACTACCCATGCTCTTCTCCTAGGCCCGTAACCGGAAGCTCTGGGACGTACCCAGCACCTGGAGGCCCAGGCACGCTCACGCTTTTGCAACTTATCTATCTTCACTTTCTTTTTCGAATAAAATCCCTTGGTACTTTCTTATATGCATGCAACTCTTCCACTCTTTGAAAAGGACAGCAAGAAACTACAAACACCTATCCAAACAGAGGACAGTGATCACATACTCATCCAGAAAAACACTTAAATATTTGTAAAGAACTTATTTAGATAATTCACCATCAATTATTATCATTATCATTATCATTATCATTATTATTATTATTATGGAGTTAAATATAAAGCTTCCCAGGTACAAATTACCTCTTCTTCTGGCTCTAAATCTAGTTCCTTCGATGCCTACAACACGGTAACAAATGAGGCTCTTTGGCCATTTTTATATCTGCCCGGGGTATGTGGGGAGGTTACAGCTCAGTAGCTATAAAGGTAAATGAAGACAGTAAACACATCAACTACTGCTCCTGGGGCAGTCTCTACAAATGCAGTCCCTAACCTCCAAAGGCTTTATCTGTGTTTTTTGCTCGAGGAAACTCCTTCTGCTAGGTACTTATTCCCTGAGATTACAAAGAGAGGTTTCTTATGTTTCTCAGACAGTAACTATAAAAATCTCAAAGAGGGCCGGGCAGCGGTGGCGCATGCCTTTGATCCCAGCACTTGGGAGGCAGAGGCAGGCGGATTTCTGAGTTCGAGGCCAGCCTGGTCTACAGAGTGAGTTCCAGAACAGCCAGGGCTACACAGAGAAACCCTGTCTCAAAAAAAAATTAAAAAATTAAAAAAAAAAGAAAGAGGTAGCTGGGCGGCGGTGGTGGTGCATGCCTTTAATCCAGCACTTGGGAGGCAGAGGCAGGTGGATTTCTGAGTTCGAGGCCAGCCTGGTCTACAGAGTGAGTTCCAGGACAGCCAGGGCTATACAGAGAAACCCTGTCTCGGAAAAAAAAAAAAAAAGAGAGAGGGGGGGGGTAATACTCACCTTTCTGTAAATCTTCCTTAAGAGACTTGACTTGCAAGAGCAAAGGACTGGAAGAGAAAGCAACAATGAGGGACACTGCGTGAGGTAAGCTTTCTCCACAGCAGTCAAAAAGCAAACAAACAACAGTGCGCACTCTAACTTTTAACACAAACACAGAAAATTCCCCTCGAAACAAAGAAACTGCACTTCCTCTGGAAGAACATGAGCAAAAGCAACAACACTATCCAGAGTTCTTACTTCAACTTTAAAACCCATTGCTAGGGCTGGAGAGATGGCTCAGCAGGTCAGAGTACTTGCTCTCTTTCACAGAATTCAAGTTTGGTATTCAAGACCCACCTCGAGTGGCTCACGACTGTCTGTAACTTCAGATGGAGGGAATCCCCACCTGAAGGCACCTGGGCTCACAAGCACAGGCATACACATAATTTGAAAAAAAATCTTTTTTTTTTAAAGATTTATTTATTTTATATGTGAGTATACTGTAGCTGTCTTCAGACACTCCAGAAAAGTCAGTCAGATCTCATTACAGATGGTTGTGAGCCACCATGTGGTTGCTGGGATTTGAACTCAGGACCTTCAAAAGAGCCGTCAATGCTCTTAACCACTTTAAAAAAATTTGTTTTTAATTTTTTTCTGTGCATATGTGTTTTACCCTGGGTGTCTGTCTGTACATCACAGGCATTCCTGGTACTTTAGGAGGCCAGAATAGAGCATCAGATGTCCTGGAACTGAAATTACAGATGGTTGTGACATGCCATGTGGGTGCTGGGAACCAAACTCAGGTCCTCTAGGACAACAACCTTACCAGCTGAGCCATTTCTTCAGCCCTAGATATGAGCATTTGTTGTTTTGTCTTTTGAGACTGGGCCTTGCTACACAGTTCTGACTACCTGAAATCGCATTGGAAATCGGCGGGGTACCCAGTTCCCTTCATTCTTGAACTGCTCACCTGTACTCATCATTGGGGTGAGCAATCTCCACAATGTCTCCAAGTTTGATGTGCGGAAATACTTTAGGGTTCACGACTAGCTCATCATCTGAAAGACAATTTAGTGATTTTAAAAAGCAACTGGGCTGGAGTATAGCTCAGAAGTTGAGTATACAGTGGTGTACAGTGCTGGGCTGAATCACTAGCACATACCCTCTACAAAATAAAAGCATCAGACAGAAAACACAGGGCACTCCATCACGGTGGCATTACTACCGGATCTCAGGCAAGCTCTAGCCGTTTTACTTTCTTGACTAACATAGGTGTCTCAAGGTAACATCAAACTCACCCTACCAGGTGATTGGAACTCTTTCATCTTCCTGTCTCCACCTCCAGCCCGCTGGGACCACAGGGCAAGCTGCACCATGCCCAACATTTATTTTTACTTTTGCTGTTACACTGATGTTCCATTTGGGTTTTGTTTTCTGGTTGTGGATGGTGGTGGTTGTGGGTGGTAGTGGTGGTGGTGGTGCTGCTGCTGCTGCTGTGTGTGTGTAGGTCAGAGGACAATTTGCAGATGTTGGTTTTCTCCCTTCATCATATAAGGCCCAGGGATTAACTCTGGTTAATAGGTTTGATAGCAAGTGTTCTTACCCACGAGCCACCTCACCAGCCCACATTGGTTTAGATTGTTCATTTTCCTATTTTATAAATACTAAGGCTGGAACTTAACCAAGGGCTCACACATGGGTAAGCAGATGCTCTGCCTTTGCCCTGAGGGTCCATTTTGAATCTAGTTTTAGAACTAAAGGATTTGCATAGGGCTGGGATGTAACTCAGTGATAAAGTACTTGCCTGGCATGTTGGTTTCCATCCTCAGCTCAAAAATAAAAATAAAAAATTGCAAAAGTATCTAGGGCCTCAACAGTAAATGGGTGTGTTGGAAAGGACTCAGGGCTCTCTCTGTGCTCCTAGTACAACCATGGAAATATGACTCTGGCATATCCTTTACACTGTGAATCTGGCACACATATGATGGGAAAAGTCTAGGACCCAAACAGTACTCATATTTATGTAACATTCAAAGAAATCCCTTAAACGCTGTCTTAATTAGACCCTCATAATAAATCTTTAGTATTGGCCAGGCGGTGGTGGCGCACGCCTGTAATCCCAGCACTTGGGAGGCAGAGGCAGGCGGATTTCTGAGTTCGAGGCCAGCCTGGTCTACAGAGTGAGTTCCAGGACAGCCAGAGCTACACAGAGAAACCCTGTCTCGGGGGGGGGGGGGGGGATCTTTAGTATTAACAAGAGCAAGGCAAAAACCTAGGAGATAAACTGACTTGCCTAAAGGTTAGACCGCCAGTCAAATTACAGCTGGAGCTCATTACTAGTACTGAGTTCTTTCTGTCTAAATCAGGCTCACCATCTCTTTATGTGTTGTAAAACTTGAGCCTAATAGTCTAGTTAGTTCACAATAGGACTCAAAACAACCTTTAAACTCTAAGGCCCAGGGTAAAGGTATATAGCTCAATAGAAAAATGCTTAGCATGCATAAGACCCTGGCTACAAACCCAATCCTCGGTATCAATCAACCGATCCACTCATCCATCCATCTATCCATCCACCTCAAGATAAAGGTAGACTTCAAGTATAACTATACTCTACAAAATTCAGCCTAGTAAAGAACTGATTGGGTTAATCTCATTTTTCATTTGAAATGTTCCATTGATAAACTCAGTTCCAATGTGTGTGAAGTTCCTATGATGAACACCCATTGTCTACATTAAGCTCCCTGAGCATATTGTTTTACTGATCCCATTTTCTCTCCCTCTCTCTCTCCTCTCCTCCCTCCCCCTTCCTTTTTCTTTACTTTCTTCCTTTTTGTTTGTTTGTTTTGAGACAGAGTTTCACTGTGTAGCTTGGAGCTCACTATGTAGTCCAGGGAAGCCTCAAATATACAAGAGACCTGAGTGCCTTTGCCTTCTGTGTGCGGGGATTCATAGTATGCACCACCACATCCAGCTCCTATTTCTTTTCTTTGAAACAGAGTCAGTTACACTCTGCAGCAGGATGGCCTCAAACTTTCAGCAATCCTCCTGTCTCAATGTTGGAAAGTTCTGTGTCACAGGCACAAGTCACTACAGCTTTCATAATGTAAAGAGCTCCTTGGGGACAAGAGATTTTACCATACTCACAGTCTTTATACTTAATGGAGATACTGGTTAGAATTCTGGTTTCCTAGGTATATCACCAAGCTTTATCTGTCACTCACACACACACTCTCTCTCTCTCTCTCTCACACACACACACACACACACACACACACACACGTTAATGATATACACATGTACATAAATAAATATTAAATGAAATATAAAGTTTAAAAGGACTCAATGAGGCCTGGCTGTACCCCTGCTTGACGGAGTGCTTGCTCACAGGCACAGAGCATAGGTTCTTTATCCAGATCCACGTAAAACCATGTGGGAGGGAGCACATGCCTGAAATCCCGACACTTGGGTATGAAGGAAGGTCAGTGACTCATCATCCTCCAGCACATACTGAGTTCAAAGGCAGTATGAGCTATAAGACTCTGTCTCAAAAGCAAAACCAAACCATCTCATGTTGTCAGTAATTCTGATTTCTGAAGTAAATAACATAACATAACAAACAAACAAACAAACAAAACAACCAGAAGGGAGGACTTGGGAGCCCTGTCATAGAGACCTTTTCTAGTAAACTTGTGGCCAAGCACTACCCAGAAGAAAAACAAAAACAAAACAAACAAAAGCAAGAGGAAACTTAACTCAGATGTGGTGGAGTATTTCCAGATACACAGGCAAGAGAATAATGGGTTCAAAGCCAGCTTGGGCTACACAGTGAGTTCTAAATGAACCTTGGACACATGGTAAAACCTGGATTCAAAATCCAACTAAACAAAATCTGAATGTGAATGTTTTTCAAAAAGATCCTGTGCTCTCACTTCCAACCATTCTTGATTGCTGATACTGCACCGCCCTTACCCATCCAGCCTCAATTGTGATATGGGTGATTTTTTTTTTCGGTTTTTCGAGACAGGGTTTCTCCGTGTAGCCCTGGCTGTCCTGGAACTCACTCTGTAGACCAGGCTACAGAGTAATTGGGTATTTTTATGGGTAATTTTTAAGGCACATTATAACTTCAGCCAACTTATACAATCCCCAAAGATCAATCAATACTGACCACTGCCCCCAAAGCCCTTCTTGTGGATGACAAGTTTGTAGACCTTTGTGGTTCTCATTTTGTCTTGTGGTTTCTTCAGCTATTCCGATTTTGGAGCAGGGAAGTCATCTTGCTTTCCTGCTACTGAAACACAAACAAATACAGCGAGAATGTCAGGCTTCCTAAAATTGCTCTTTAATTTTAGGCCTTGAAGGTACTGGTTGTTGTTCAGCTGAGAGGCGTGCCAGCCTTTGCATTATATCGCTCCTCCAATTACCAAGGAAGAAAAACAAATAGAAGTGTGCTTTAAAAATTAAAGGGAACTTGGGTTAAGAGCTAGTCAATCCTCTAAAGCTATTTTCTCTACCGCATACCTAAAAGGGAGGCTTGTGGTAAGAGGGGCACTACCTTGTTTTTGTCTGCATCAGGAACACCAAAATAGTACAGGGATATTCGAAGAGGCTAGTCCATCACATCTGTAGAGAAACGTCAAAACAAGGGACTCGTCCAAGGTCACTCGAACTGTTAAGCACTCCCATGATTCACGTTCCACTAACAATGTCCAGGGGAAGAGAGACCTGAGGAAGGCTGGGGTTTCTTTGCCGAACCTCTATGTGTACCAACTCTCTGCGGACCGTCCTGCCTCCATTTCACCGCTGCGGTCGCGGAAGCCGGGCGAGATAAAGACTGGTCCAAGGTCACACGGGGGCTGGAGGAAGAGTCGGGCCTCGAACCTGACTCAGGGACCCTTCCTTCAAGCCCCTAAGTCTCAGCCCGAGGCTGGCGCTCGACTCACCCCCACTTCCAGAGCCCCTCGCCGCCTCAGGCCGAGCCCGAGGCTAGATCCTGGACAGATCTCCAGGACCTCCTCAGGATATCCCACCTGAGAGCCCACAGTTCGCGTAGCTTCCGCAACAGAGCTCTAAGGAGCCAGACAGACAGCACCGCCGGAGAGCGCTCACCTGAGCCCGCGCCGCTCCCGAGGCTCCGCCCCGAGTCCCCGCCCCTCGCCGGTCCCCGCTCAGCCGGCCTGGCCGCTCTAGCCCGGCCTCCGCCTCGTCTCGGTGGCCGCGCCACTTCCTCCTCCGGGGCTGCTGGGGGGAGGGCGGGGGGCGGAGGGGGGCCGGGGGCGTGGCGTCGATGCTGACTTCAAACTGAGTTCCCGTTGGCATTTCCCGCCACCATCTACAGTGCTAACCGCTTTGCAAGGGAAATTTGAAAATAGAGCCACAGCCAAGACCTTCATTTCAGAGAGTGATTTCATAATAGGAGAAACTTGAGAGAGTTGACGCTTATCTCGCTGAGCTGTTTCCATGTATTTGATGAAGTTAGTAACTCAGCTTGGTCCAGAGGGCTATTGAAAAGTTCAAAAGTCTCTGCATGTAGTGACTCATGTTTCTAATCCAGATCTCTGGTTACAAGAGTGCTGAACATTCCCTAGAATTCTTGGACTATGTAGCAAGAAAACGGGATTGTGTATAACTCATGAGCGAGTTAGCAACGTCTAACTGTTAAGTATAATTAAGAAATACAAGTTAATACAATTTAATGCTAAGTACTAATGTAACATGTACAAAGACAAGCTTGGAAGGAGATATTTATATTTATATTTCCCATTATATATTCTTTTGTTGACAAAATTAAACCTAATATACATAACTCAAAACAAGTGCAAACTTAAAATTTGTTTGATAAAAAATAATATTCAAAACATTGAATGCGTGAGTGCAATGGATTAAGTATGCAATAGGCTTGCATGGCCGAAGGCCCAATAGTTTCCTTAGATGGGATATGAGTCATCCAACCAGATTAAGTTGTGTGTTAGCCTCATTACAGAATAAGGATTCATGGGCAGGAGGACCTGCTAGAAGGCCTGACCTGCTCCCATCGTGTAGGCCAAAACAAACAAAGCCAAAAAACCTCCTTATCTAAAGATGAATTATTCCTAGTGTCTCACACGACGGAGGTGGGGGGAGGTAGATTCTCTTGTCCATTGGAGGATCTCAGAGTCTGCACCCACATCCTAAATGTCTTTAAGAACAGAGAGGCAAACAACAATTATACTCTGCCCTCAAAGTCTCCCAAACTGACAATTGAGGATGCTGTGCACAGGGGACCTGTTACTGATGCGAGCCCCTCATGCATGCTGGTTCAGTCAGCTATGCCCTCTATGCTGGCATCCGATCCTTTCTCTTAGCAAAACTTACTTTCAGTAAACACACCCTAACCATGTTCTCTCATTAAAGGAGGATGCCAGATACTCTGTGATCAAGCTCACAGCTTTGCAAAATACTTTTGACTATCCAAGCCATGTCTTTGACCGTTGGTTTTGCATCTGTAGAGTCAACAAATGATTCTATTAAGTGATATCTCAAGCCCTCAGATTCTTCAGAAAAGGATGGCACTTAGATGAAGATTTTTCCCCAACCGGGTCTTACCTGCAGTACTTTGATAAAATAATCTATTCTCTACCCAGATAGAGAACTCCAGGGCCAGGGCCTGCACCTTGATGCCTACAAGGAGTACACAGGTTTTGGCAGGGAATTTTGTGGATGTTTTCTAATAAATTCCAAAGGCCAATGGTTCATTTAATTTGGTTATCTTTCTATAAATCATGCCTCTAAACCAATCTATTTTTAAATAAAATGATGTTAATAAATATGCTTACTGGATTTCTGAGTTCGAGGCTAGCCTGGTCTACAGAGTGAGTTCCAGGACAGCCAGGGCTACACAGAGAAACCCTGTCTCGAAAAAACCAAATCAAAAAAATAATAATAGTAATAATAAGAAGAAGAAGTCTTCCTTGAATCAGTTTACCACTCTGTCTGTCTAGCTTCAGGACCAGCTTGGCTCCTTGGCTGTTGAAGTGCTCCAAAATGTCACAGTACTGGAACCAACTGGTGTTAAGGATGGCATTGGAGCCCTCCTTCAAGAACAACGCTACCACCACACCATCAAATCTTGATTGGGTTGAAATGGAGTCTAAAAACACAGGGACTGGATAAAAATTCCTCTGGTTCCCTCCTCTCACTCTAGATCCTCTCTTTCTTTAATCACATCATTCATTTTTATTGTACTCATACTTATGCATTTTACATATTTGTTTGTTTTTGTTGTTGTTGTTGTTGTTTTTCTCGAGACAGGGTTTCTCTGTGTAGCCCTGGCTGTCCTGGAACTCACTCTGTAGACCAGGCTAGCCTTGAACTCAGAAATCCGCCTGCCTCTGCCTCCCAAGTGCTGGGATTACAGGCATGCGCCACCACGCCCTGCTTTACATGTTTTGTTTTGTTTTTTAAGATTTATTTATTTTTATATGTAAGTACACTGTAGCAGTCTTCAGACACACCAGAAGAGGGCATCAGATCTCATTACAGATGCTTGTGAGCCACCATGTGGTTGCTGAGACTTGAACTCAGGACCTTCGGAAGAGCAGCCAGTGCTCTCAACCACTGAGTCATTTCTCCAGCCCTTTACCTGATTTACTAACTCAATTTTACCCTATACCGAAGCAAAATGTTTCCTGTAAGGTTTCCCAATGGCTTTCACCCTACAATGACTCCATTTGATCCATTTGTTCCTGGTGTATCTGAAAAAGACATTTTGGGCGCTGAGGAGAAACTGGCTGAGAGGGGACCCCATCCCTTTTGTCCTGGGCCAAATACAATTCTTTACATTTGTCTTCCATTTTCTCCTGTTCCCTTCCTTCCATGCAAAGTCTGCTAGCTCGTCTTGGTACAGCAGTCCTGACAATGGACCAATGATGGTCACCCTGAATCGACTTCATGCCCACTTAGCCTCTCACTGACCCACTCTGTCTCCTCTGCCTTGGCTCCCCTCTCCCTCAACCATCCAGGGAAATCTCTCAGGTTTACTTTGTAATCAAATCAATTGCCTACAGCCTTTTGTTTGTTTGTTTGTTTTGTTTTGTTTTTTCAAGACAGGGTTTCTCTGTGTAGGCTGGCTGTCCTGGAACTCACTCTGTAGACCAGGCTGGCCTCAAACTCAGAAATCCACCTGCCTCTGCCTCCCAAGTGCTGGGATAAAAGGCGTGCGCCACCACCGCCCGGCGCCTACAGCCTTTTAACAATTATTTTTCAAAAATCTCTTCAGGAATACAGTTACATTATCCATCACGGCTGATCAAGTTAAAACTCTCCTCCTGCTAAGTGACCAGAGTACTCTCCTCTTCAATGGACCCATAACTACCCCTCTGACACAGTCCCTCCTCAATGGGAAAACAGCCCTGCCTTCCTCTATATCCTAGACTTTAGAATGATAGTTTCCCGCTGAAAGACTACACCTCCCAGCTTCCCTTGCAGCCAGACAAGGGAATATGGGAGGGACCATGTAAAGGGGGTGGTAGTAATTTTATCCCATATAAAACTCTCAACCTTCTTCCTGGGGTATTCTCTCTCTCTCTCTTTTTTTCCCCTCTTTTTTTTTTTTTTTTTTTTTTTTTTTGGTTTTTCGAGACAGGGTTTCTCTGTATAGCCCTGGCTATCCTGGAACTCACTTTGTAGACCAGGCTGGCCTCAGAAATCCGCCTCCCAAGTGCTGGGATTACAGGCATGCGCCACCACGCCCGGCTCGGGTATTCTCTTATCTACCTGCATTGAGTGGGATATTCTCTTATCATGGCATGAGGGGTTCTCCTGCATAGCGTGTGACTTATGTTTCATTCATCCACATGGTTGAGATTGTGTCTTGTGTTTCCCCCCTTTGCGGTGTGTCTGCCAATAAACATAGTCTTGCCTAAAGTCTGACTTACCTCTCTGCTTTCCTGCCTCCCTCCATTAAGTCACCCTCAGAAGTCCCTCTCTCTCTCCCTCCCTCCCTCCCTTCCCTCTGTGTGTGAATGTGGTGGTGGTGGGACAGTGGTTATACACTTACCATAACAGAAGAGTTCCTACTTGGAAGTGTCCAGTGTGCAGGCCTCTACCAACCCAGACCCTAAGCTATTCCTAGGCTTCCATGATCCTTTGCTTGTTGGTATTCAGTTCTGATCATTGAATCCTTGGGGCCAGTGCTCTTCCCCAGAAGCTGGAATTGAAAACTAAACCAGTACATGCTAATCAAACTCTACCACTGAAACAACCCCGACTCTCTATGTTCCTCACTTAATCATCAGTGACAATAGCTATGGTTTTAATGCTACTTTAAATTTTTAAAGTAGGGGAGACAGTGAAGTGGGTAGCCTGAGAACCTGAGACCTTCATCACAGGAAGCCATGTGATATGATGCAGTGACAAGCATCTGTAGTCCCATCCCTACTACTAACTGAGAACTCCCCCAAAGCTTAAGGGCTACTAGCTAGCCTGGGGAACTCAGTGCAGCAGAAACTAGAGATCTTACCTCAAAATCGAAGTGGAGAGGTGAGGACCGCTCTCAAAGAGAAAGCAGTTCTCTGATCTACACACAAGGTCTTGGGCTGTGAAGCCAGTAATGCATGCCTGATTATGCTCACATGCCACACACAGAAATAAATAGCTGCAGTGACTTTACATACATCTTTCTTATTTTTATTATTAGTTATTTATTATTATTTATATGAGTACACTGTAGCTGTCTTCAGACATACACCAGAAGAGTGCATCAGATCCCATTACAGATGGTTGTGAGCCACCACGTGGTTGTTGGTGTTGTGATCATAAAAAGAGAAAGAGGTTTAGAGAATATGGTATACGGCAGTGTGGGAGACACACACAGACGTGGTATAGAATACCCGCCTGGGCAGTGGTGGTGCACACCTTTAATCCCAGCACTTGGGAGGCAGAGGCAGGCAGATTTCAGAGTTTGAAGCCAGCCTGGTCTTCAGAGTGAGTTCCAGGACAGCCAGGGCTACACCGAGAAATCCTGTCTCGAAAAACAAAACAAAACAAAACAAACAAACATCCCATCACTGAGTTTGAGAGTTTGAGGCCAGGTGAGAGATTGTAAAAGTGGGGAGGGGCAGGCCCCACCACTGTCCGGCTTCTTTTCCCTTTTTCTATTTTAATATTTTTGTCTCTCTGTCTCTCTGTCTCTGTCTCTGTCTCTCTCTCTCCTCTTGAGATAGGGTTTCTCTGTGTAGCCTTGGCTGTCCAGGAATTTGATCTACAGACTAATTTGACCTTGAACTCAGAGATCCTCCTGCATCTGCCTCCCAAGTGCTGGAATTAAAGGCGTGCCCAGATCCATTCTAATTTCTTCCAGATACTTCCTTAGGTGCTATTAATATAGTCCTGAAGAAAACAGACAAGGATGGGAAGAAACAGGCACCACAGATATAAAATTCAGTTCTTTTCTTTTCTTTTCTTTCTTTTTTTTGGGGGGTGGGTGGGGGGTTTCAAGATAGGGTTTCTCTGTGTATCCCTGGCTGTCCTGGAACTCACTCTGTAGACCAGGCTGGCCTTGAACTCAGAAATCCGCCTGCTTCTGCCTCCCGAGTGCTGGGATTACAGGCGTGCCCCACCACGCCGGGCTCGGCTCTCGGTACTTTTCAATGCCAAAGAGGCAATGAAATAAAATCAAAGTGTAACCAACTACTTTCCCGGGTTTTGGATTTCATGGCCAGTGTTGATTAGAAGCAATAGGAGAATGGTGTGACGTAAACCTTTGATTACAGTTATTAAAAGGTCCCGCGACCTGCCAGGATGGAAGCAGGCTCCTAGAGTGGCATCTGTCCACCTCAGAGAAAATGGGTAAGACTACAGCGTGGGTAACAGTTGGAGACAGGAACTGAGCCGCAGGGTGTGTTTCTCTTTAAGAGTCAACACGGTGGGGGCGGGGCTGTATGCGTCTGGAGCTAGCAGAGGGTGGAGGTACCAGCTGGGAAGAGCCGCCCTCCGGATTGCGCGCGCGCCGTGCGGGGGGCGGGATCAAGGCCCGTCCGCATGGCTGGCTTTGGCCCCGGATGAGGAAGTGCGGTGTGGAGGGGGGGGAGGGCACTGTAGAAGCGGTGGAAGCTGGAGCGCCCTCGGGCCTCGGCTCCAGAAGAGCTGGTAGAGTTGGCGGCGGCGGGGACAGCGGGAACGGAGGCAGCCGAGGCCAAAGTGGCGGGATGAGCACGGGCCACGGAGGAGGCCACAGGGTAAGAGGCCTGGGCAGCCCCACGACGGCCTGGGGGTCCTCCGCCGGACGGTGCTGACTAAAGGGGGTCCGGGCCCCCAGCCTTTCTGGGAGCCGAAGGGCACCGAAGCAGCGTTGTTAGTGACAAACACCCACAGACATCCAGGAGATCAGGCTCCACGTCGCTGGGGGAAAGCAGCTTCTCAGAATCCTGGTTCTGGGGGAAGGAGGCGCCCATTGAACCTCCACCTGCAGGGGACCCCCAACTTCTCTCCTTGGAGAGGACGACGCCCCTTGTTGCTATACGCATTTCCTCGGCTCTGGTCGATTTGTCAGCGAAGGGAGACCTGTTTATGGTGCCAAGGGGAATTCTTTATCCAAAGGAGCATTTAAGGGTAACCCCTAAACGACCCCCACTTTGGTCAGCGTCTTCCAAGTAAAGGAGATTCTCAACTTTCCCAAAAGTGACAGAGCTGTCTTTTCTGCAAGAAACGGATCTGTCTTTCCTTATTTATTTTTCACTTTTACCCCAAAATAAAGAGAGGCCCTGAATGATAGCGTAAGTCAGCTTTTCTCCCCTTCCCCCAATCATGTCCACCTAGGGAGCTTTGCTTTTTGTGTTTTTATTCGGTCTTGTCTTTTAATATTCATCGAGCTGCTCATTGGCGTGTGATATTGCAAGTTTGTATCTCCCACTTAACATCATTATGACCTTGACTCATCCCCTGTCAGTTGCAGCCCATCTGTAACCTGGGTACTTTTTTTTCTCTGAATTATCATGAGGGCTCAAGGGAAGTTTTGTGGAAAATGTTTGGTGCACAGTGAACTTGGTCAGTGGTTACTGTTGATATGTTAAGGAAGAAAAGTCATGTCCTCAGAGAAGCTGGTGTTTGCATGAATGTATCCTCTATCACAAATTTCAACCCACTCTTTCCACCAGAAAGGCTTTCCCTGCTCCTGAGATACAGGACACTGCCCCTCTCTTAGGATCCTACTCTACTACTCATGTTAACAGAGAGCCTTAGTGAAAATTAGGAAGAAAATACTAAGTTTTGGAAACAGATTAGCACTTTATCTATTTATTTTGATATGAGGGGTCTCTTTATAGCCCAGGCTCAAGCTCAGTAGCCCAGGCTGGCCTCTAGCCTCTGACCCCTGATAATCTTGTCTCACCTTACAGGACACTACTAATTCAGGCATGCACCACCGTGTGCCACTTTTTGTTTTGTTTGGAGATGAGCTCTCACATAGCCCAGGCTGGCCTCACATTTGCTCTGTAGCCAAGCCTCTGATCTTCCTGCCGCCATCTCTCTATTAAGAGTCTTAAGAGGGAGGGGAAACTTGGTGCCAGAAGCCAGACTTTCTTTGTCCACCAGTCCACCAGATCTGTCCAGATCTCTTCTCCCTTCAGCTGCTTTTGTTGGCTATCAAAAAAAAAAAGCTTCCCCTGATCTAACCATCATCTCCAGCCTCCAGCTCTCCAGAGTAAAAAAAAGGCTGTCCTTTCCAGTGTGTAAAGCGCTGCAGATGGCTTCTTTCCCCTTTCCCTTGGATAAGTACGTGAAAGTCTTTCATACATGCTGTCTTTTTGTCAGTAGACATCAAGAGCATTTTCAGTTTAAAACCTTTGTTGAAAGATGGATTGCTTTATCTGCATGTTAATAAAACGGGAAAGGGGAACAGCCTTGATGCCCTAGAGCTCCCCTGCACTGGTCTCGGTGTACGCTGTACACCCGTGTAATGATGTCTTCCTGGTCTTGCTTCCAGTTTGGGTTGAGATCTTGATTAGTGGTTTGTTTTCTTTTAAGACAGGGTCTAGCTGTAAGGCCCGAGCTGGCCAGACACTCCCAGTGCATCCCAGCCTGTCCTCCGCAGCCCTCATGCCTTGGCCTCTTCCGGAGTGTTAGGATCACTGGTGTGAGCCACCACTCCTGGTTTAGGGAGATCTTATTAAAAGATTCTTCTTTTTCTGTCCCTCAAGAAGAGAGGCCTCTTCTCCAAATTCCCTCATGGAAGAATTGGCTACAGTGTCTGAATGCCCCTTATGGAGGGACTGGCTACAGAATTTGAATCTTTGGAAAAGAAAGCCCTTTTCTCAAGGTGAAAGGAGTGCAGTGAACTTCTCAGGGCCCGATCATTCTTGTGAGTATTGCTCCTTGACGCAAGCATGGCCCTGCCCACTGTGGCAGTTCAAGAGAAGGAATTATTGGGGCATGGAGTTTTTCTGATCTGCTTTCTTTTTTCTTTTTTTTTTTCTTTTTTTCTTTATTGCTGTCAAGTTTTGCTTACAAAACTATTATTTGAGGGGAATGTTGAATGATTAGACATGTTGGTGCTGTAAGATTTGGGGTGTGGTAAAAATAGATTCATTCTAATGACATGGGGAATTGTGATGTTATGCTTTTTTTGGGGGGGGGGTTTCGAGACAGGGTTACTCTGTATAGCCCTGGCTGTCCTGGAACTCACTCTGTAGACCAGGCTGGCCTCGAACTCAGAAATCCACCTTCCTCTGCCTCCCAAGTGCTGGGATTACAGGCGTGCGCCACCACGCCCGGCTCACTGACTGCTCTTAACCGCTGAGTCATCTCTCCAGCCTGATGTTATGCCTTTACTGGCTTTTGTCATGTTTTTTATTTTTTTGGTAAGGTAGGAGTTCAATGACCCAATGGCACACTGAAGAAAACCTTTGTGTCTTTTTTTGTTATATATACTATTCCTAAATTGCCTTAAATGCCCACGAGCACCTATTGAAGGAATTAGTTTGAGCCCTGTACTCCTGTTGACACCTGTCTATGGTGTATACGGAAACAAAGAGGAGAAGCGGGAGCTTGTCCGTTCTACCCTGGGGTTTTCGTGGGATAGTTTAGCTTGGTCATTTTGCATGGAAAGAACAAGCCCAGCAAAGTTCATTTAAACTGAAGACATTCCAGAGCCTGAGGCTCCTGAGTGAGGTCAGAGCAGGAGGGACACTCACTGGCTTTTGGCCTGGACACCAGCAAGCCTGAGCTACTCCCTACAGAGCTTTGCAGTTGACACAGGTGAGAGGTCAGTTGTTAGTCTCAGCTCAAAAATAGTATCTCTTCCTCCTCCTTTTCTTTACTTCCCCCCTCCTTTTTTTTTTTTAAAACAAACTTGTTTTGTCTTGAAACAGGGTCTCCCCGTATAGCCTGTTATTGTACTCTGTAACCCCAGCTGGCCTAGAAATTTGTATTTCCCTGATATTGGGATGGTAGACTTGTTTTGTGAATATCATCTTTTAGAAGAATAATTTTATTTCATATTTTGTACAGATGTCACTCATTTTATAACGTCTGAAATAAATCCATTCCCTAAATAATATAATATGTACTTGTACACATGGTAAGAGTGATTCAAGATTGATTTTTTAAATTTTATTTTTTTATTTTTTTGAGACAGGGTTTCTCTGTGTAGCCCTGGTTGTTTTGGAACTTACTCTGTAGACCAAAACGGTCTTGAAGTTACAGAGGTCCATCTGTCTATCTCCTGAGTGCTGGGACACTCAGGAGGTATGTGCAACCACAGCCTGGCTTTATATTTTATTTTATGATTTGAGTGTTTTGCTTGCATATATGTCTGTGTAACATATGTGTGCCTGGTACCTGGAGAGGCCAGAAGAGGGTATCAGATCCCCTGGAACAGGAGTTATAGACAGTTGTGAGCCTCCATGTGGGTGCTGGGAATGAAACCCAGGTCCTCTGGAAGAGCCTTCTCTCCAGCCAGGTAAGAGTCATTCTTAAATCAGTGGCTTAATTTTCCGCTCAAACCTTAAACTAGATAGCAACTTGATATTCTTCTCCAATTGCTTGGTTATAAGCATTGAGAAGGCTTAAGTTGTGAATAAATCCTTGTCTGACTTTTTTTTTTTTTTTTTTTGGATTTGGTTTTTTCAGAGACAGGGTTTCTCTGTATAGCCCTGGATGTCCTGGAACTCACTCTGTAGACCAGGCTGGCCTCAACTCAGAAATCCGCCTGCCTCTGCCTCCCAAGTGCTGGGATTACAGGCATGCACCACCAC
This sequence comes from Apodemus agrarius, assembly GCA_964023405.1. Classification (NCBI taxonomy): domain Eukaryota; kingdom Metazoa; phylum Chordata; class Mammalia; order Rodentia; family Muridae; genus Apodemus; species Apodemus agrarius. The sequence goes on from OZ030016.1 coordinate 75,213,093, forward strand.
CGCCTGGCTCCTGTCTGACTTTTATAGACATGCACTTGTTCTTTCTTTTTACTGCACAGTCATTAAGAATTTAATTTAAAACTGTCGATAGGAAGGAGGCTGACAGTGAGAAGACTGATATAATAAAAGGCCCATCTTGCTAGTTTTTAATAGGTTTGCTAGCTATTTACTCACCAGCTTTTTGCATTTAGATCTTGGTAAAAAAAACAAAAACAACCCATAATGTAGCACTTACTATTTGTTTGTTGTTAGTTTATTTGCTTGTTTTTTGTGTGGCTGGTGCTCAAACGCAGAGCCTTTTATCTTGGAAACTAGTGCTTTCCACTGAAATAACAGCTGAGATACCATAATCACTAAAGTACACCATACAAATGAGTTATTGTTGAGCTTATCACCCAGGCAACACTGTTAATGCATGCTTCTTTGGGGGGAATTTAAGGCCAGTTTTCTTTTTCTTTTTTTTTTTTTTTTTTTTGGTTTTTCGAGACAGGGTTTCTCTGTGTAGCCCTGGCTGTCCTGGAACTCACTCTGTAGACCAGGCTGGCCTCGAACTCAGAAATCCACCTGCCTCTGCCTCCCAAGTGCTGGGATTACAGGTGTGCGCCACCACGCCTGGCTTAAGGCCAGTTTTCATATAACCCAGGCTGGTCCAGAACTCTCTGTGTAATGGAATGTTATCTTAATCCCCCCTCATCAGCCTGCCTCTACTTTGTGTGTGTCTGTGCACATATACGTGGTTCCCTCAGAGGCCAGAAGAGGAACTGGCTCCTCCGGAGCTGGAGTTAGAGGAGATTATGTGCTTGATGTGGTTGCTGGGAACCTCACTCTGGTCCTGTGGAAGAGGAATGCCTACTGTGAATGGTAGAGGTGGATCTTTCACGTCAGGCACACACTTTCACTGAGCTACTGCCCCAGTGCAGCAGGGAGGCTTTAAGGAAAGGTGACATCATGGAGGAAATAAAGTTTAGGAAGAGACTTACTGATTAGCTTTTGAGAACACCCAAGTCTACTGGTGGGCAGGGAATAAAGGGGAGGAAGGTGGCAGAGACCCAAGAAGTCTGTTTCCATAAACTTGGTCGGTGTTCTTTACAGTGCCTGTGTACCCCAGGTGGCCATGAGCTCACAGTCTTGCTTGCTCAGGTGCTGCAGTTAAAGGTGTGCACCTTCCCACAGGGAGGCAGACTTGCATTTTACAGGTGCTTTCATTGATATTTGTGTATCCATGTGATGTTTGTGAATGTGAGCCTGTGTTCACAGTTGTGGGTATATACAAGTCGAGGCAACTTTTGGTTGTTGGTGTTCTTCACTCGGGAGTCTCTGGGATTGAGTTGAGGTCAGCAGTCTTCAAAGGCTAGAGTTTAACTCTGGGCGTCTCTGTGACCCATCATTATAGGATCTTTTCCTGCACTTTGTGTGCATTGTAGGAACTAGGAAAAGGAATCCAAACCAAGTTAAAATGGAGTATTTCCTGCTTTTTGGCATCAAATAGCAAATACAATTATTTTTTGTTAATGCCCACACACATAGACAAATGGCTTAAAATCTGAAGTGCTTCAGTAGCTAGAGGAGAAAGGAAGATTTTAACTCTAAAAGGGATAAAGTAGTCTCAACACTGTCTTATTTAGATATTAATTTTTGGGTTTTTTTTTTTTTTTGGTATTTTTGGATTTGGGTTTTTGTTGTTGTTGTTTGTTTGTTTGTTTGTTTGAGACAGGGTTTCTCTGTATAGCCCTGGCTGTCCTGGAACTCACTCTGTAGACCAGACTGGCCTCGAACTCAGAAATCTGCCTGCCTCTGCTTCCCAGAGTTCTAGGAATCCAGGCATGCGCTACCACCGCCCGGCTGTATTTTTAGTTTTTTATAGTTTATGTGTATGTGCAGAGTGTATATGTGAGTACCATTCATATGAAGGTGAATGGAGAGGCCTGAAGACAGCCTCAAATCTCTTGAAACTAGAATTCTGTGTGGTTGTTGGCCACCACGTTGGTGCTGGGACCTGAACCCAGGTTCTCTTGCAAGAGCAGTGAGTCTCTTAAAAGCTGAGCCACTGCTCCAGCCCCTCAGTGCTATTTCTAAGTGGACAATCTCTGCTTGTGCCATGAGATCCAAGGGGCCTCTCTTGGGTAATTTCCTTCCTATCTCCTCCTATACCCCCTCCTCCTCCTCTTCCTTTTCTTCTTCCTCCTCCTCTTTCCTTTCATTGTATGTTTTTTGAAATCAGGTCTTTTAACTAGCCCAGGCTGGTCTTGAATCCTAGGTTCTCTTAGCTTCAGCTTCCAAGTGCGAGGATTACTGCCTATGAATTTAACAATTTAGGCAGTCCTTATTCCTTTTTTTTTTTTTTTTTTTTTTTTCGAGACAGGGTTTCTCTGTGTAGCCCTGGCTGTCCTGGAACTCACTCTGTAGACCAGGCTGGCCTCGAACTTAGAAATCCGCCTGCCTCTGCCTCCCAAGTGCTGGGATTAAAGGCGTGCGCCACCACTGCCCGGCCCTTATTCCTTTTTTAAGAGTTGGTCTATGTGTATGTGTGCTGACTGCCTGCATGCTTGCCTGCCTGACCAAGTTTATGGGTACCATAAGCCTGCTGATGCCCTCAGAGACCAGAGGGTGTCAGATACCCTGGAGTTGGATTATAGATGGGTAGGAGCTATCTGATGTAGGTGCTGGAATCCAGGTCCTCTTGCAAGAGCAGCAAGTGCTCATAACCAGAGCCATATCTCCAGCCCTCAATTTAGGCAATTTTGGTTTTGGTTTTGAGACAGGGTTTTGCTATAGCGCTTTGACTGCTCTAGAATCTGCTATGTAGACCAAGCTGGCTTCAAACTCATTTGCAAGGTTCTGCCTTCCTCTGCCTCCCAAGTATTGAGGCTAAAGATGTGTGCCATCACACCAATTAAAAAGTAAATATTTCCAAAAAAAATAAATATTTATTTATTTATTGTTTTTTTATTGTTTTATTATTTTTTTTCTTTTTCTTTTTCTTTTTTTTCTTTTTCTTTTTTTTTTTTTTTTTTTTTTTTTTGTGTGGGTTTTTCGAGACAGGGTTTCTCTGTATAGCCTTGGCTGTCCTGGAACTCATTCTGTAAACCAGGCTGGCCTCGAACTCAGAAATCCGCCTGCCTCTGCCTCCCAGAGTGCTGGGATTACAGGCATGCGCCACCACCGCCCGGCTTCTTTTTCTTTTTCTTCTCTTTTTTTTTTTTTTTTTTTGGATTTGGTTTTTTTCGAGACAGGGTTTCTCTGTATAGCCCTGGCTGTCCTGGAACTCACTCTGTAGACCAGGCTGGCCTTGAACTCAGAAATCCGCCTGCCTCTGCCTCCCAAGTGCTGGGATTAAAGGCGTGTGCCACCACTGCCCGCCCCGTTTTTGTTTTTTAAGAAAGGTTTTGATGTGTAGCTTTGACTATCCTGTAACTTGTTCTATAGACCAGGTTGGTCTCAATCTCAGAGATCCACCTGCCTCTGCCTCCCAAGTGCTAGGATTACAGACGTGCGCCACCACGCCTGGCCCACTCCAATGCCTTTTAACTTTTCATTAAAAAATGTTTAGCTTAAAGCACTTGTGGTAGGTAGTTCATACCTGCAAACCCACATTCACATACCCTCTAGTTTTGGATCAGCCCAGGCTATGAGCTGGGTAGCATTCTGGTATCTATAGTTTCTAGTCTTTAAATTCAAGTCTTAAAAATTTTTCTTCTCAGCCTGTGATGATGGCGCACGCCTTTACTCCAGCACTCAGGAGGCAGAGGCAGGTAGATCTCTGAGTTTGAGTCTGGTCTACAAGTGAGTTTCTGGACAGCCAAAGCTACTCAGAGAAACCCTGTCTCAGTCAAAACAAATAACCAAACAAAAATATTTCTCTTGTCTTGTTTAGGGTGGGAGAAGTGTTGAGAATCATCACGCACAGTACACAGTGGCTGTGCATGCCGGGTACCGGGTGCCTCTCCCCAGTGAACCTTAGGCATCATGCCTGCTAGGCAAGCATTCTACCAATGAGCTACATCTTCCTCCCTCTAGTACTGTGAAATATTTAGATGAAATACTTGAGCAAGGAGCCTCTTTCTAGCATTCAGTACAAGGAATTTACCCCACTCAGTGGCATCCTCTGGAGAGCTTGAGGCTTCTGTAGCGTATTATATTAGGCTTGCCACTTTCGACCTCCTCAGGTGTGGTATTAAGAGCTATAATAGCGGGGCGGTGGTGGCGCATGCCTTTAATCCCAGCACTTGGGAGGCAGAGGGAGGCAGATTTCTGAGTTCTAGCCCAGCCTGATCTACAAAGTGAGTTCCAGGACAGCCAGGGCTACACAGAGAAACACTGTCTCGGAAAAAAAAACCAAAACCCGAGAGAGAGAAAGAGAAAGAGAAATAGTGGTTCTGCTTAGCTCATGGTGTTGTTCTGTTGAATTAAATGCATGTTGCCCATAAAAACTCTTGGAGAATCTCAAGAAGCAGCCAGAGGAGTTGGCTTAGTTAGGAACTTGTGCTTGTCTGGGTAGACATATCTCAAGTATGTAAAGGAATGGAATTGCATTTTCCAGTATCTTCCCTCAGAGAAGAGAGGTAAATGTATTAAGAATGTCAGTCTCCTGCTGGGTAGTGGCTGTGCATGCTTTTAGTACCAGTACTTGGGAGGCAGAGGCAGGTGAATGAATCTCTGAGTTCGAGGCCAGCCTGGTCTACAGAGTGTGTTTCAGGACAGCCAGGGCTACACAGAGAAATCCTGTCTCAAGTGAGAAAACAAAAGCGAGCCTGGTGTCATCCCTGCACAGGACAGGCAAAGATGAAGATCTGTGGACTTTGCTGGCCATCCTGTCTAGCCTAATTTATGAGCTTTAGACCAAAGAGAGACTCTGTCTCAAAGGAGGCAGATAACATTCCTGAGTGACACTGGACACTGTCCTGTGCCCTCCACGTGCACACACAGATACACACATATATTTAAAAAAAAAAAAACTGAGTAATTACTCCATGTCAAGTACCTACTCTGGGATACAACAGTGAACAGGTGTTTGAGGTTCATGTCTTGAAAACAGGTAGAAAAGCACTTTTGTTTTCTAGTTGATATCAGGTCTATTTTTGGATATATGTCCATGTCTTATCATTGTTTTTGTTTTTTGTTTTCTTTTAAAGATTTCTCATTTTTTGAGATCAGATCTCTATGGAGCCCTTTCTAGCTTGGAAATCACTACGAAGACCAGGCTGGTCTCAAATTCAGAGACCTGCCTGCTTCTGCCTCCTGAGTAGTGGGGTTAAAGGGGAAAGCCACTAGGCCTGGCAGTTAAATGTGTGTATGTATATCTGTGCAGATGACTGTAGCCTCCTAAAGATGTTATAGGAGCGTGTGGTCTAGGAGGTTTTGAACTGTTCACCTTGGGTGCAGACTTTCATGGGAGCCAGATTCGTGCCCTCTGCAAAAAGAGCACATGCACTTAGGCATTTTGTTAGCCCCCGTTTCCCACTTTTCTTGAGGAGGAGCTCAGTCTTAGTCAAGGATAGCCTTGAACTCCCTTTGAAGCTGAGGCTCTTGAATTTGAGTCAATCTTGCCTCAGCCTCCTGAATAATAGGATCACAGCTATGAGCCACAATACCCATAATACCCGGTGGTGTTATGACGGTGGTGTTGTGATGGTGGTGTTATGACGGTGGTGTTATGACAGTGTTAAGGATTGAAGTCAGGGGCTGGAGAGATGGCTCAGTGGTTAAGAGCACCGACTGTTCTTCCGAAGGTCCTGAGTTCAAATCCCAGCAACCACATGGTGGCTCACAGCCATCCGTAATGAAATCTGATGTCCTCTTCTGGTGTGTCTGAAAATAGCTACAGTGTACTTACATATAATAAATAAATAAATATTTAAAAAAAATCTTTAAAAAAAAAAAAAAGGATTGAAGTCAGGGTTTATGTGCCTTGAGTAAATGCTCTGCTACTAAGCTACATTCCTTGCTTAACATTTAAATAGGCTATTCACAAGGCAGTATTTAAATTAAGATCAATGACATACCTATTGAAGATTAAGATATATATTTTTCTTTTTTTTGTTTTTGTTTTTGTTGTTGTTTTCTCTGTGTAGCCCTGGCTGTCCTGGAACTCACTCTGTAGACCAGGCTGGCCTTGAACTCAGAAATCTACCTGCCTCTGCCTCCCACTGCCCAACAAGATAAGTATTTAACTACCAATATAGTAGACATTTTGTGTCTAATAATGCTGACATTTGAAGTTGAATATATTGTTCATAATTTGTTGTTGTTGTTGTTGTTGTTTTGTGTTTTGAGACAGGGTTTCTCTGTGTAGCCCTGCCCTGGACTTACTTTGTCGATGAAAAGGCTGGCTCTGTAGACCAGGCTCACAGAGATCCACCGGCCTCTGCCTCTAGAGTGCTAGTACTAAAGGCACCATGCCTGGCTATTTTCCATATTTTAACCAATGTGAATGGAAATGGTTTTCTTTTGCCACATCAAGGTTTTAAACTTATAACCTTCGTTTGATTTGTGTCAGGGTAAACCATTGATGCAAAAGACTTGACTCCATAATCTCCATCTGCCCTAATGCTGTCATCTGGAGTAGAGACTCAGCCAGTTCCACTTGGTTCCTCCATGTCTGCTGTGGTACAGGGATTGTACTCTGAACTCTCAGTGAGTGTCTCCAAAGAGCTTCACGCTGAGCAGGAGCCAAGTAAGATTCCAGATGTAAAGCCTGGAACCTCAAGCTCTCCTGTGAGTCATGGCAGGGCCTCACCCCTGGGGTTGCAGAGGACTCATGCAGAAGGTTGTCCTGAAGAAAGCTCTGAGACCTTGGATTATGGGGGCAAGAATGGGTGGTGTGGACTAGTGGACCCTACAAGAGATTCTATGGCTTATGAGATCTTGGATAGGGAAGAGAGACCCAAGAGCATGGAGCCAAAGGTCTTCAGAGATCAAGGAGACCAGGCGCAAGTTTTCAGAGGCCCATGTGAGGGAGCAAAGGAAGACCCGTGCCAGCATTCCACAGCTACTAAAGAAAAGATGCGCCCCTGTCAGGTAAGAGGTGAAATCTCAATTTGGATAAGTTGATTGAGCGATAGCACTGCAGAGCAATGCCTCTAATGTAAATCCCAGATGCTGTGGACAGGCAGCATGTGACTTGAGTCTTGAAACATTGTCAAAAATATGGATTTTGATATTTTTGGATATAAGTCACTGCTATGTTCTTGCTACTATATGAATTTCTCTACAAACAAGGTGGTGTTTCTATACATGCTGATAGAAAGCTATGTATTAGGCCTGGGGAGATGGCTTAATTCAAAATCAGATCCCTAACATCCACATAAAAAGCCAGGCACAGAGAGCAGATCCCTGGAGTTCATTGGCTATCTAGCTGAGCTAATCAAAAAAGGAGGGCAGCAGGCTATTGGAGACCACTCCTGACTTCCACCTGTAGCCATCAGCACAGGTACACACATGTGCACACCCACATAGACACACAGAATGATGCAAAATGATAATTCAAGCTTTAGTAGTGTCATGACAGACTGGAATGAAATGTCCCAGAGAAATCTTTGGGGAGGCTAATGCTACATGTAGTGGCTTCATCAGGTGGGTTTTTCAGAAGCTATTAGCTTTTCGGGCCAAGAAACTTTTCTCCACAGTGATAGCTATCAGACCCAGGCCTTGTATACACTAAGCAATCGTGTGTGTGTGTGTGTGTGTGTGTGTGTGTGTGTGTGTGCACGCGCGCGCGCGCGCGCACGTGCGTGGGTGCCCGTGCATGCACAGATAATTTTTATCTTTTAGGACATCAGAGGTGATCTTCATAATAGACTGAAAATCAAGTCTGAAAAACAGTTCTTTTTTATTTTTAGTTTGTTCTGTTTCAGTTTGAAACAAGGTCTTTATGTAGCTCAGACTGTCCTTTAGTGTAAAACAATCTTCCTATATCAGCTTCTTCTTTTTTTTTTTTTTTAAAGATTTGTTATTATATCTAAGTACACTGTAGCTGTTTTCAGACACACCAGAAGAGGGCATCAGATCTCTTTACAGATGGTTGTGAGCCACCATGTGGTTGCTGGGATTTGAACTCAGGACCTTTCAAAGAACAGTTAGTGCTCTTAACCACTGAGCCATTATCTCTCCAGCCCTGTGTCTCAGCTTCTTGAGTATTAGGGCTATAAGGGTACACTTCCATGCCTGGCTTTGTAACCACATGGAAAATTTCACAACCTTATATAATTCTAGTTCTAGGAGGTCTTATGCTGTCTTCTGGCTTCCTTGAGTACCATACACATATGCACTTACATGTACACTTTTTTGTTTTTTGTTTTGTTTGTTTGTTTGTTTTTTGGTTTTTCAGACAGGGTTTCTCTGTATAGCCCTGGCTGTCCTGGAACTCACTCTATAGACCAGGCTGGCCTCAAACTCAGAAATCTGCCTGTCTCTGCCTCCCAAGTGCTGGGATTACAGGCGTGCGCCACCACCACCCGGCCTTTGTTTGTTTTTTTTGAGGCAGTCTTATTATGTTGCCTTGGCTGGCCTGAAACACTCTAGACCAGGCTGGCTTTGAACTCACAGAGATCCACTTGCTTCTGCATCTCAAGTGCTAGGGTTAAAGATATGTACCAACACACCTAAAATTTTTTAAAAATTAAAGAGTTCAACATTTTCATAAACATATTAATTGAAGGATGGGAGAAAAAATTTTGAGCTGAATTTGTAGGTTCTGGCAAATTACCTCCTTTGGGAGAGGTTGAGTCCTTGTTGTCATTCAGTATATTAGAATGTCCCATGTCATCGACTTAAATATTCCTTTGCCTTAGTCAACTACTGCTGTGAAGAAATACTGTGACCAAGGCAACTTTAAAAGAAAGTGTTGAGCCGGGCGTGGTGGCACATGCCTGTAATCCTAGCACTTGGGAGGCAGAGGCAGGCGGATTTCTGAGTCCGAGGCCAGCCTGGTCTACAGAGTGAGTTCCAGGACAGCCAGGACTACACAGAGAAACCCTGTCTCGCAAAACCATTAAAAAAAAAAGTGTTTAACTGGGGAATAGTTTCAAAGGGTGAGTCTGTGAACATCATGATGGGGCACATGGTGCAGGCAGGCAGGCCTGGTGCTGGAACAATTTCTAAGAACTTCTATATGATCCACAAGCAAGAAGCAGGGACATAACTGAGAATTATGTGGCCTTTTGAAACCTGTCTATCCTATAGGGATGCACCCCAACAGGGTCACACCTCCCAAACCTTTCCAAATATTCTACCATCTAGGGAACAAGCAAGCATTCACTGGGGGCATTCTCATTCAAACCACTACACCATCCAGCTAGCTCTATTAATTTATGTACTATTTCATCATTTTCTTCTGTATCTTCCAGTTTGTTTGTTAAACAAGTTCTTTAATTTTTTGAGACAGGGTTTCTCTGTGTAGCCCTGGCTGTCCTGGAACTCACTCTGTAGACCAGGCTGGTCTTGAACTCAAATCCACCTGCCTCTGCCTCCCAAGTGCTGAGATTAAAAGCATGTGCCACCACTGCCCAGCTAAACAACTTTTTTCTTGTAGCCCAGGCTGGTCCTTTAACACTTCATGTTGCCAAGGTTGACTTCGTACTTCATTCCAAGAGAAGTATTTCAAGAAAACAGAATTTAAGGTTAGAGATTCAGCTTGCTTGCAGGAAGTGTGCGTGCATTTGCAGCTCCTAATGCTGCAAAAACAACATGCAAAACAAGAGACACCCACAGTCCTCCCAGGTCAGTTAGCACTGACAGTGGGCTTGGCGATAGAGCATGTAGACCTGCCGGGAGGGGTGTGTGTGTGATCCTTCCGCACCACAGTAAACAAAACAGAATTGCTGCAATGAAAAAGCAGCTGAGGGGTGGTGGCGGCGGCGGCACACGCCCTTGGGAGGCAGAGGCAGGTGGATTTCTGAGTTTGAGGCTAGCCTGGTCTACAGAGTGAGTTCCAGGACAGCCAGGGCTATGCAGAGAAACCCTGTCTCGATTCTACCCCACCCCACCCCACCCCCCAAAAAAAGAAAAAGAAAAAGCAGGCTGTTCTTCATCTGATTAATGGAACTGTCTTACTTGGATCAAATCTCTCAGGAGATTTGAGAAGAGTCTTGAAGCATTTGGATGGCTCTCCGACAGAAGTGATCCCACTGGGCACAGTTAGACTCATTGGACATCATTGGGTAGCAGTAGTTCCTAGTCATTCTCAGGTCACAAAGCTTGTGACCACTGCAGACCTCTCAGACAAGGAGACAGGCCATCTGCACAGCATTTGGATTTATAAAATCAGATGACCTTAAAATAAGAACCCTTACTAATCTGACAGACTACCACACAGTCAGGAGACAGCAGATGTTAGGCATAGTGGTCAGCCCATTATTTGAGAGGCTGAAGGAAGATTGTCATCTGTTCAAGACCAGCCTGGGTTACATAGTGAAGATCAGGTGACTAACAGCTATATAGCAAGACCCTGACAATTAAAAAGGAAAAAAGGCAAGACATCAAACAAATTAAGAAAATATATTTGTACATATAATTTATAGAGCAATATCTTGCCTTATGCAAAAGAAATTATTTGCTTATTTTGTGTTTGAGACAAGGTCTCTCTATGTTGTCCTGGCTGTTGTAGAACTCATTACGTGGACCAGGCTAGCCTCGAACTTAGAGATTCATCTGTTTCTGCCTCTGCCTCTGCCTCCTGGTGCTGAGATTAAAGGCATGTGTTAGCATGCATAGAGCATCTTTTTCCTTTCTTTGGGGTTTTTGTTCTTGTTGTTTTGAGATAGGATTTGTCTGCGGTAGCCCTGGCTGTACTGGAACTTAATTTGTCGAACAGGCTAGTACTCTCAAGCTCAGAGATGCGCCTGCCTCTTTTTCCCCGTGGGCTGGGATCAAAGGCGTGTACCACCACTGCCACTGGCTCATAAAGAATTCTTTGTTTTGTTTGGTTTGGTTTGGTTTGGTTTTTTTTCAAGACAGGGTTTCTCTGTGTAGCCCTGGCTGTCCTGGAACTCACTCGGTAGACCAGGCTGGCCTCGAACTCAGAAATCCGCCTGCCTCTGCCTCCCAAATGCTGGGATTACAGGCATGCACCACCACCGCCCAGCTTTTAATTTCTTTATTTCTTCAAGATAGATAAACCCTTAGCCAGACTAACCAAAGGGCACAGAGACAGTAATTAAATTAACAAAATCAGAAAAGGGAGATATAACAACAGAAACTGAGTAAATTAAAAAAAAATCACCAGATTCTACTATAAAAGCCTATATTCAACAAAACTGGAAAATCTGGATGAAATGGACATTTTTCTAGACAGATACCAAATATCAAAGCTAAATCAGCATCAGAAAAACCACCTAAACAGTCCCATAACTCCTAAAGAAATAGAAGCAGTCATTAAAAGTCTCCCAACCGGGCTGGAGAGGTGGCTCAGTGGTTAAGAGCACTGACTGCTCTTCTGAAGGTCCTGAGTTCAAATCCCAGCACCAACATGGTGGCTTACAACCATTCATAATGAGATCTTATGCCCTCTTCTGGCGTGTCCAAAGACAGCTACTTACATATAAGTAAATAAATTAAATCTTAAAAAAAGCCCAGGACCAGATGGTTTTAGTGCAGAATTCTATCAAACCTTCAAAGAAGACCTAACACCAATATTCCTCAAACTGTTCCACAAAGTAGAAACAGAAGGAACACTACTCAATTTATTCTATGAAGCTACAGTTATGCTGAGTATTCTCCCTTGGAGATGAAATGGTTTCTGTCTAATCAGGAACTTTTCACAATTTCCTTTCATAGAGGACTTCATAAGAGTTTTTTTTCTACTTCTATCATGTTTAATGTTTCAAATAGATTTTTAGAAACTGGTTGAGTGCATATTTTAGCTTCAGAAGACATCATGTATATTTAAGAGAGGCATTTAACACAGATTATTTACTTATTTATTTAGGTTTTTTGAGACAGGGTTTCTCTGTGTAGTCCTGGCTATCCTGGAACTCACTCTGTAGACCAGGCTGGCCTCGAACTCAGAAATCTGCCTGCCTCTGCCTCCCAAGTGCTGGGATTACAGGCGTGCGCCACCACAGTCCGGCTGGCAGGCGGATTTCTGAGTTCGAGGCCAGCCTGGTCTACAGAGTGAGTTCCAGGACAGCCAGGGCTATACAGAGAAACCCTGCCTTGGGGGAAAAAAAAAAAAAAAAAAAAAAAAAACAGTACCTGAGAAAGGTACAGGGGAAAGACCAACTACAGGAGCCAACCTCATCTCTGAAGTGATGTTTTCAGTTCTGAACTCTGTTCTTGTAGGAGAAAATTAAAAATGATGGTACATCATTTCCTGTGGAGGATACACTGAAGATTGGTCTTATTTCAGTATAATTTTTTTTTTTTTTTTTTTTTTTTTTTTTTAGACAGGGTTTCTCTGTGTAGCCCTGGCTGTCCTGGAACTCACTCTGTAGACCAGGCTGGCCTCGAACTCAGAAATCCACCTGCCTCTGCCTCCCAAGTGCTGGGATTACAGGCATGCGCCACCACGTCTGGCTGGTCTTATTTCAGAACTACAACAATGATGGATGCAGCCTGTGGTGTCCTCCCCCACAGTGGGAAGCACTGAAAACCCTCTCTGCCCCACCAGGGTTGTTTGTGATTGTTGCTGAGTCCAGGTTGTAAAATGTTATTTTTTTTTTAATTGTTCTTTTTCTCTCCAATAATGGTACATGTACCTGGGTTGAATATGCTATAAAATGTTTTGGTTCCAGGATGTAATACTTGTACTGAAGGCGTAAGAAAAAGTTACTGCTTTTCAGCCACGGCATACACATTTTGGAGAATGTCCTGGATTTGAAGGAAAGGAATGTTGTAGTAAGGAGATAGCTGGTGATTGTTTGACACATGCTATGAAATTCATTTTTCATGGTATATTCACAAGACACCCAATTTTTATGATTTATGTCAAATTATTTAAAGGTTGTTGAACTTAATACTGTCCAGATTACTATGTCCCCGCCTCAGAGTCTCTGATCCTAACAGAAGTTTGCCAGAGTGTACAGGAGGTTGCTGTTTATACCCCAGGATTCCATGATGTGGGAAGATGGGCCTGTGGTTAACGTTCACTTGCTACTCTAATGGACGGAGGCTCTGGCTTTACTTCCTAGCACCTACGTTGAGCTGCTCACAACTGCTTGTAAAACTTGTTAAAACTTTAAAAATTGTGTGTGTGTGTGTGTGTGTGTGTGTGTGTGTGTAGCACGTGTGTAGGTAGGTGCCTTCAGAAGCAGACAGTGCCTCAGATCCTGGGGACTGGAGTTGCCACCATGTGGGTCGGGAGAATGAGCTTGGGTCCTCTCTTAAGAGTAGCTGCATTTTTACCCACAAAGCCATCTCTCCAGTTCCTAATGAAGGGATTTCCTGTTGGAAGTAAATAAAATTTCAGTGACCAAAAAGTGAAAAGTCTTGGCAGCTGAAGAGATGGCTCCCTCAGCAAATGCTTGCTGACTGCCAGCACGAGGACCCGAGCTTTTCCCCTGCACTCACATACAAGCCAAGAGCGTAGGACACCTGGAATCCGATTGTCTGCACCATCACTGAGCAGCCTAACCTACCCTTATCACCAAGAGACCCTTTCTCAATATTGTTTTCAGGGTTTCTGAACAGCCAGACTGCTGTTCATCACCAAAGGCAGTCAGGCCTGGAACTCAAACAGGTCAGGAAGCAGGAGCTGATGCAGAGGCCGTGGAGGGATGTCACTTACTGGCTTGCTTAGCTTGCTTTCTTATAGAACCTAAAACTACCAGCTCAGGGATGGCACCACCCACAATGGACCCTCCCACCCTTGATATGCCTTAGAGCTGGATCTCATGGAGGCATTTCCTCATCTGAAGATCTTTTCTCTGTGATAACTCCTGCCTGTGTCAAGTTGACACACAAAACCAGCCAGTACACTCAAGAAACAAGGTGAGGGCTGGTTGAGATGATTCTGACCATAAAGGTCCTTACCGTACAAGCCACAAGTCCTGAGCTTGATCCTAAGGACTCAAGTAACGATGGAAGGAGAGAATCAATTTCATAAAATTGTTCTCTGCTTCCACATGTGCACAGAGGCACATGTCTTCCCCACAGTCACATACAAAATGAGGATGCGGATGGCTCTGAGGAACAACATCCAATGTGAACATCTGGCCTCCAGCTGTACTTACAGATAAATACCTGTGCATACACACAGGGGTGTGTATACACAATGGAAACATGCATTTTTTTAAAGATTTATTTATTTTTTATTATTATATGTAAGTACACTGTAAGTACACTTCAGATACCCCAGAAGAGGGCGTCAGATCTCATTACGGATGGTTGTGAACCACCATGTGGTTGCTGGGATTTGAACTCAGGACCTTCATAAGAGCAGTCAGTGCTCTTAACCTCTGAGCCAACTCACCAGCCCGGAAACATGCATTTTAAAGAAAGAAATTGATGTGGATAGGCTGTTCTTGGGTCTGCAGGGCACTATTGTCCCCAGTTTGCTGTGTCTAAAGCAGAGACAGGGATCTATCTAAAGCATGTTGTTGGGTTGTAAGAGTTTTCTGTGACTTACAATTGGTGCCTCGCTTAAAGCTGAGGGTTTTCTGAATTGAGAGACAGGAAAATTCCTTTACAAGTTACTGGGTTTTTTGGTTTTTGTTTTTTTGTTTTGGTTTGTTTTGGTTTGGTTTGGTTTTTTGGCTCCTCTACATACAAAGGTGTAGGAAAATGGGAGATCCATCTAGAGATAAAACTTCTCTTTCATTAGAATGTTGGCAGTTGAATCCCCTGCTCTGTCCAGTTTATTAGGCACCATACCAGTTGGGCTGTGCCCCTAGCCTTATACTATCTTTGTCAGACTCAGTAGCCCAGAGGCTGGCTCTTAAGTCTGTGAGTCTTTTGAACGAGCCACACCCAGGAGCATGTTTTCTTACCCTTTTTTGATTTGTTCTGTTTTTGAGAGGCTAGAATTGGTTCAGAGGTTAAGAGCACTTGCTCTTGCTGAAGATCTGGGTTTGATTGGCAGCTCTGGGTTTATTTATCTGTAATTGTAACTCCAGGGAATCTGACAACCTCTTCTGACCCCTGCAGATACCAGGCACACATACAGGTAAAATATACACATAAAATAAATGAATTAAAAGCATGAACAAAAACTGGGGCCGAAAAGATGGTTCAGTGTTTGCAAGTATTCTTGTACTCTTCCAGAGGCCCCTAGTTCAAGTCTCAGCAACCACATGGCAGCTGTGGCCCTCTTCTGGCCTCCAAGAGTACTGTATGTAGGCCAATAAGCAAAGCATATACGTACATATATATATATAAATTAAAAAAATCTTTTAGGACTTTTATTTTGAAATAATTTGTGACTTACATAAAACTGAAAAGGCAGAACAAAAGTTCAAAACTGAAATTAAGCCTCAGTTTAGGAGTTTGTTTGTTTGTTTGTTTGTTTGTTTTTGAGACAAGGTTTGACTATAGCCTTTGCTGGCCAGGAACTTCTTATGTGGACCAGACTGGACTTGACCTGCCTCTGCAGTGCTGGCATTAAAAGTCACAAACTCAGCCGGGTGGTGGTGGCGCACGCCTTTAATCCCAGCACTTGGGAGGTAGAGACAGGTGGGTTTCTGAGTTCGAGGCCAGCCTGGTCTACAGAGTGAGTTCCAGGACAGCCAGGGCTACACAGAGAAACCCTGTCTCAAAAAACCAAAACCAAAACCAACCAAACAAACAAACAAAAAGTCACAAACTCAGTCATTAACTTCCCAATTTTCTCATTGATTTGTAGGTGTCTAAAAATTCTCCAACAGTTTCTGTTCTTGAGATCCAGCTAGCTTCTCCTTTTCCTTTTTTTGTTCTCAACAGCACTCTCTCTAAAATTACCGTCCCATCTTCCTGTGAAGGGAACTAGAAGGGGCTGTAGGCAGCGGTGAGCTGCATGCCTGAGCACAGACACCTCTGTCCTGCACGGCTTCAGTTGGCACTAAGTGCCCCTGTAATCTAACCCATCTCTTGATTTCAGAAGGCACTCACAGGAGCTGCATGCTGATACACACCTTCTGCCCCACCACCCAAGAAGCTGAGGCAGGAGGACTACAGCTGTTTTAGTCCCACTTAGGTGCTCTGTTTGGATCTGCTTCAAACTCAAATTCCAGAGAAGTAATCCTTTTTATTTATTAACCTAAATTTGAGCTTTTCTTCAGTTCTTAGTTCCTGTGACTGTTGGCAGCAATCCTGGCCTTACACTGAACTCTGAAGTAATAACTGATGTTTGTGGGCTCAGGTACCAGGTACCTCTGTGTCTTCTGTTGACTGTGGGGTTTTCTTGCTGCAGGATCTCCTCCTGAGACAATCCAGCAAAGGACCTATGTGTGCAGACCTCCCTGGAGATCCACGGAAGAACAGAGGTATGGTACTTCTTTTGTTGTTGGTTTTTGCCTTTGTTGAGACAAAGGTCTCACTTAGTAGTCCTGGCTGACCTGGAACTCATACCCACCTGCCTCTGCCCCCTGAATGCTTGGATTAAAAAATGTGCATTTATCCTTGGGAAGACTTTCGTTCTGTTTCATTTTTTTTAAGATTCGCTTGTTTATGTGTATGTGTGAGCTTGCCTAAGCATGTGTCTGCATGTGCAGGAGCCAGTGGAGGCCAGAGGAGGGGTCAGACCCGGTGGACCTAGTTAAAGGCAGTTGTGAGTGACAGTATGGGGTGTTGGTTCCTCAAACAGTGCTTATTGCAAGAACAGTAAAGCATTAATTGCTGAGCCATGTTTCCAGGCCCCAATTTGGGGGTTTATTTGGAAAAGGTTTAGTTGTCTTTTGGATAGCTGCCAAAATACACTCTTAGTGTGAATAGTGTTTGCTTGATTATTTGAGATGGGTTTTCTCTGTGTAGCTGTGGCTGTCTTGAAACTTGTTCTATAGACCAGACTGGCCTCAAACTCACAGAGACCCCCCCTGCCTCTGTCTTGGGAGTGCTAAGATCACATGTGTGGGCCACCATTCCCCAGCCCTCTTAGTTATCTTTACCACAATGGGCTTTGTTTCGCTTGTTGCCCAGATGGTTTGGAGGGGTGAGTGGAGAAAGAAACAGATGAGAAGGGTCAAGGTCAGACACTGGGCTGGACGGTATTCCAAGGAGGCCAAGTGTGGCCGCACGGGGAGAGCTGGAAGGCTGAGTCGTGGCGTTGCATAGCCTGTGGTCTTCACTTTGATCTTCTGGTCTTGAGATCAGATCATGATCTGGCATTTGGCAAGCAGTATGTGTGTGGTCTCTGGGGGCTAAAGCTAGCCCAAAGTAAGCACCCGTAGCTTTCCAGTTTTTTCACAGTACTGAACTTCGAATCAGTCACTCTGCAAGCACAGATTCCTTGTTTTTGAGACAGGGTTTCTCTGGGCAGTCCAGGCTGCCTCAGAATTTGATCTATAGATCAGGCTGGCCTAGAACTCAGAGATCTGCCTGACTTTGCCACCAGAGTTCTAGAATTAAAGATATGTAGCACCATGCCTGACCTTTAATATTTATCTTTTTGTTTTATTTTGTTTTGTTTTGTTTTTCAAGACAGGATTTCTCTGTGTAGCCTTGGCTTGTCTTGGAATTAACATCTTCCTTTCAGGACTTTCTGTTCATCCCACCCCCTACCCCTCCTTCACCCCTTGTCAGGGTCTTATTATATAGTCCTGGCTTTCCTGGAACTGTCTGTGTAGACTCTTCCCCGGATCAAGTAAGGCCCATGTCCCAAAGTTTCCATTGCCTCTCAGTGCAGGGCGGTGGTGGCACATGCCTTTAATCCCAGCACTTGGGAGGCAGAGGCAGGCAGATTTCTGAGTTCGAGGCCAGCCTGGTCTACATAGCGAGTTCCAGGACAGTCAGGACTACACAGAGAAACCCTGTCTTGGGGGGGGGTGGGGGGTGGTGGGGGTTGGGGGTGGGGGGTGGTGGTGGTGGGCACAAAATTCTTCCATTGCCTCTCAGAGACATGCTCTTGGCTAGGCAGTGTTCAAAAACACTTCAGAGTAAAAGACATAAGAGTGGGAGAAGCTTAGAAGTGGCTGTAGAGGGGTAAGACCAAAGTAGCTATGTGGCTGTTTCATAGGGAGGCTGTCCTGTCGAGACACATTCAGAGTGGTATTCTCCTTGTCTGCTCATTTGAGGGGCTTTTATTTGTTGAAACTGGTTCTGTGTAGCCTGGGCTGGCTTTGAACTAGTCTGTGTAGAGCAAGCTGGCCTCAAACTCACAGAGATCCTCCTGCCTCTGCTTTCTGAGTACTAGAATGGAAGGTACGAGACCCTCCCCAGCTCTGGCCCAGCTCTTTTTTTTTTTTTTTGCTTGCATGTTTTGTGTGAGACAGGTTTGTGCGTTCCTAGGAATCCTCCTTGGCGCTCTGTGATCAGGGCTGACTTCGGATACCTTGCCTCTACTTTTCTTTTCTTTCCTTTTTTTTTCTTTTTTTAAACGAGCACAAATCTACTTTTATTTATTTACTCTCCATTAGTTTAAATCTAGGATCACACGGATTCTGGGTCCAATGGCCTTTGCAGGGAGGTTGCTTCAGAATTTGGCACGAACCACGCCACTGTTTCCGTGGGCCTGAGTTACTTTTCCCAGATCACTCTGGCTTTGATTGGTTTGCCTCCAGGAGTCAGCTGTATGGCTTTTTGCTTTATACACATAAGCACAACTCTTAGAACTTGGTTTCATCTCG
Source organism: Apodemus agrarius (assembly GCA_964023405.1). NCBI lineage: Eukaryota > Metazoa > Chordata > Mammalia > Rodentia > Muridae > Apodemus > Apodemus agrarius. The sequence continues at coordinate 75,231,782 of OZ030016.1, forward strand.
GGCATAAACGCCTTCAATTTTAAGAAGAGCTGCGTGCTGTCTTGGGTTCAGGAGACCTCACTTGTAGCCAGCAAAAGTGGCCCAGCACCACAACCTTCCATACAGGCTTGCTTTCAGAAGTTCTTTGCCTAGCAGGCCTCCACAGGCCAGGCTTACAGAAGGGCAGTTGTTGCAACTCATTGGGATCAGGACCATTTCACTTGCAAATTAATCTCTTATATAAAGTTCTACACATAACTGTTTTGTTGTTGTTTTCTGACTTGTTTCTGGCAGTGCTAGGGATTGAGCCTGTGGCTTTTCTAATGCTAGGCATGAGCTCTACCACTGAGCTGCAGTACCAGTTCTAACTATTCCTTTACAAAGAGCTGTTTTATTTATATCTAATTTCAGGTAATAAGATGATCACCCAATAATAAAACTGTTATAATGACAGTTTATGTGATAAGTAGATGGACTAGTGTTACCCTACCTAGGATTGTCCCCAGTGCTCTGTCACTGAACTTTCTTCCTAGCCTTCTTCTCAGTTTTGAGTTGCCTGGGTTGACCTGGGACACACTTTGTAGCTCTGACAGTCCTTGATCTTGCCATCCTGCCTCAGCCCCTGAGAAGCTGCTATTGCAAACTGACATCACCAGGGCCTCCTAGTAGTGTTTTAAACTAGTAGCTTGGACTGGAAAGATGGCTCAGAGGTTAAGAGCACTGGCTGCTCTAACAGAGGACCTGAGTTCAATTCCCAGCAACCATATGGTGACTCATAACCATCTGTAATGAGATCTGGTGCCATCTTCTGGCATGCAGGTATACATGCATATAGAACACTGTACATATACATACACACATACATACATAATACGTACGTACGTACGTACATACATACATACATACATACATACATAAATCTATCTTGGGGTGGAAAGATGACTCAGAGGTTAAGAGCACTGACTGCTCTTCCAGAGGTCTTCATACTGATATTCCCAGCAACCATATGGTGACTCACAACCATTTATAATGAGATCTGGTGCCATCTTCTGGCCTGCAGATATACATGAAATAGAACACTGTATACATAAATCTATCTATCTATCTATCTATCTATTTTGGGCTTGAGAGATGACTCAGAGGTTAAGAGTGCTGACTGCTCTTCCAGAGGTCCTGAGTTCAATTCCCAGCAACTACATGGTGACTCACAACCATCTGTAATGGGATCTGATGTCCATTTCTGGGGTGTCTGAAGAGAATGACAGTGTACTTGTTGTCATTATAAAAAGATAAAGAGAGCCAGGCATGGTGGCGCACACCTGTAATCCCAGCACTTGGGAGGCAGAGGCAGGTGGATTTTGAGTTTGAGGCCAGCCTGGTCTACAGAATGAGTTCCAGGACAGCCAGGACTACACAGAGAAACCCTGTCTCGAAAAACAAACAAACAAACAAACAAAAAAAGATAAAGAGCTATTAAGATATGTTCTATGGTGTGTGGTGAGGTGTGGGGGAAGAAGCTGCCTCAGTGGGCCCATGCCTAGGCATCTCTTCCCCATGAGGGACAGTATAGTATAGAATAGAGTTTATTCAGGGCATGGGGATGGGGGTTAAGAGGGTAGTAGAGGCAGAGAGAGAGAGAGAGAGAGACAGACAGACAGACAGACAGACAGACAGAGAGGAGTAGAGTGAGAAGTGAAGGCTGGCCATGTGAAGAGAAGGAGGAAGGGGAGGGGGAGAAAGGAGCTCAAGAGGGCAAGGGCAAAAGAGAAGCAAGCAGGAAACTGGAGGGGGGAGAGGGGGGAGGGAAGGGGACCAGCATCTCTTTTATAATGGACAGGGCCTACCTGACTGTTGCCAAGTAACTGGGGTGGAGCTTAGACAGAATCCTCACAGTACTCATATAAAATAAATAAACATTTCAAAAGAACAAAAAACAAAACAACAAAGCCCAGGAACTTAAGACTTGAGTCAGGCTCACATTTTTACCTATTACTCAGTTATCTAGTATCATCTGAATGCCAAATAACATAGTGAAAGGTAGCTTATATTTTTTTCAAAATTGGTTGCTTTTTTGGCTTTTTATCAGAGTTTGCAAAGAAACACAAAACTACTAGTATTTCACACTGAGCTTTCTGATAGTCTTCCCTGGTTAGTCTTTCTGCCATTGCCATTGGATGTATGATGAAATTCATTCAGGTGGAGCAGCTTCTTATTTTTATTTTTTAAATGATATACTGATTTGAGTTTTGTTCTCTTTTGTAAAAGGAAATGTACATAATACAACTGGAGCTCTGCCAGCACCCACAGAAGAGAGACAAGGTATGAAAGCCAGGGGTATTAAGAGGGACAGTGTGGAAGACACTGGGTGGCACTGTGGGTCAGCGTCTGTCAGCTGGGAGCAGTGCGCACCCAGGAGCAGACAGGAGCATGACCAGCAGTGAGCTTTGGGGAAACCAGAGCTTTAGTTTTCACAGTACCTGTAACCTTTGTGGACTCTGATAACAAAAGCAATTCTAAGGAAAAATAATGTGGAGAATTACTAATTTGGCCTTTGTGTGTCATTACCAGGGAACTGTACTGTTTCAAGAATGAGCAAGGGGAAGGAAGAGTCTTGTGACTCACATCCTGTCTGTAAAGAAGATGACAATCACTCGCAGAGTCCCAGCCATTGCGAGGAAAAGCACAGCTCTGCACATGACAGTTCTCTCGCTACAGGAAGCGGAGGTACTATAAAACTCTCGGAAGAAAATTCTAAAATGTTATTTCTCACACCATGTTTGTCTGGTCCAAAATCCTTAGAAAACTGTGGATTGGTAAAGGCTTCTGCTGAAAAAATGCACAAGGTTGATCAAAGCAAGGACTTCACTTGTGGAGAAGAAAGGACTGTGGAATCCAGTCACCACAGCAGCTGTCACTCTCCAGCTAGCTGTCCCTGTCCAGACAGCTGTGGTTCTATGCTTAACTCTTCTGCTGAAGCCACAGAAATTATGTTTAAAAAAAGTGATGTGAAAATTACTTTAGACCTTCATGGTAATTTGATAAACTCTGAGGACCATAGAAAAACTATTGTTGATATGACCCATCCTGAGAAATACTCTGAGGAAAGCAGCTTTTCCTTAGTTAAGGTGCATATTGAAGAGCCTGAACAAACAACTGTAAAGTCCAGTGCATTAAATGGGAAGATTTACAGTAAAGATGCTAAGCCTGTAGTCTGCATCCAGAGAAATCTAGGTGACTTTCTGCTAAATAAGGCATTATGTAACAATTTTCTTTCTGAAAGAAAGCCCCTTCAGAGTTTGATGCCAGAAGATCCAGTAAGTTCTGAACATAATGAAATATCAAAACCCAAGAAAGGTACTGCAAAATTACCATCATCTCCAGAAAAACCTGTTCAGACCTCACGTGACAGCATCTCACATTTCAGTGACTCCATCATCGCAGGTGAGATGAGTGAACGCTCCCCTGACCGAGCACACAAAATAGAGCATGAATGTGTTCCACATCAACAAGTGTCCCTTAGTTCTCAAGACCATGTGACAACTGACTCTCTACCAAGTAGAAACAGAGAAATGCCTTCAGCAACATGCAGAGATGTTCAAGAGAGCCATCATTGTCTGGAGAATGGAGTAAATGTTACCTCTGATACTCAAACCATTCCTGCTGAGACAAAAACGGAAGCCATGTCCCCACAAGGTGACAAAGCCTGTGGTGCCTCTTCATCCATACAAACCTTCAACATCAAAACAAGAAGCTCAGAAGTGCAAAAGGAAGTGACTGGTGTACATTCCACGGTATCCTCAAGTGTGAGAGGAGCAGCTGGCTCTTCCCTTGTCACGGCATGTCAAAGTGTTCCATCTCAGGATATCTTCAGCTGTCACTGCATAATACGAGATGCATCTGAAAAGAGCATGTGTTCTGCTTGTGATGCCTGTGAACCTAGAAGAGATAATCTGAAAGTTCACAACTGTAAATTAAAATGTGGAAATGCAGCTCAGTGTGGCAATCACTGCTTCCAAAGACCGGAAGGTTTTGTAGAAAATAGCACCCTCTTGGAGAGTGAACCTGTTGGGAGAGAGGTGCAGAGCAGCATCCTGGGAGGCACGGGCAGGAGTGCAGTGACAGCAGCTGTGTCACATAGTGCTTCTCAGAACGCAGTGACTCATGTGGAAAACAGTGACAAAGGACTAGTTAGAAAGAAACAAGATCAACACAAAGACACTGAGATTTATAAACACAGCATCTCTGCTTATGATATACAAGAACTAAAGCAGTCTGCACACATTCCAAGTCCTGAAACATTAGTGGACCAGTCTCTGAGTGTTATTTCATCTCATTTTAAGACCATGTACCAAGAAGCTGAAAGTCTTCACCAGAAAGCAGTTGAAGTCTCTGACTGCCAGAGTAACCAAAATAGTGTAGACAGATGCAGATGTGAAGGTAATCCAGCCAGGGAAGGAGTCAGTGGTGACTGCCGAGAGACCTTCCCTGAGGTAGGCCACAAGCCAAAGGATCTGATAGTCAGTTCAGGCAGTAAATTCCCTCTGTCTTGTGGTAGTTTAAAGATAAAAGATCCCAAAAGAAACTTTGAAAATATTCCTGGTTCTGAAGAGTTCACACACAGTATGCTAGATGCCGTATGTCCAGACTGCACAGATGAACCTACAGAGGGAGTGCTGGGTATGGAAGCATCTAGTCTATCTGGTCATTGTACATGGCAAGATACATTGGCATGCCATGAGACTTTAAGAAGTAGCTCGTCTCTGCGAGGAGAACTGAATGTTGTATTTAAAGGTACACCTGGCTGGCACTCAGAACTCCCAAATGCTGCTGTAGACTCTCCTGAAGTACAAAAATCACGTGAAGAAAAAGTATGCAGATCTCTAAAAGACTATGAAATGGAAGAATGTCCAGACTCTGCCACTGATCATGAAGTAAAATCTGTTGTAGATCATGAACTAAATATAAGAGCCCTGGATAGAGGAGGTGTATCTTTAAATTACATTCATTGTGAGCATCAGCGTCAAGGAGGATCTATGATAGAAGAACAGAGACTTGAGGCAAATTCTGAGTTTGGCAAGAAGAGAACCTTTGGATTATCCCTAAAAGACACAGTGTCTCCTGGGTGCCAAGACTCTATTTCTTCTCGGGAACATTCACCAGCTGATGCTCATGATGAAAGGCCTAACGTGAAACATCACTCCAAACCCAAAGATGGTGAAATGTTTTGTGAAAATGTCAAGGATTGCACAGTTCTGTCTGACATGAAGGAAGGAATACCAATGGATTTAAGTAACCCTAGTGAAAAAAATAGCACATGTATCAGTGTGGACAAAAATGTTTGCAAAACTTGTCACTCTCATAAGAATTCTATTGATAAACATTTGCCTATGACAATGGAAATAGCAATTAAAGTGAATAAAGAAGAAACCGAAGAACATCAGAAGGGACTACTGGGTCACATACCTGTTGGGGAAGCATCTGAGGAGACCATAGCCAGAGAAGGTCATGATGGTAATTCTCAGACCCACTTGAAATGCCAGAGAGTGCAAAATGTTACTGAAGCCCCACAAAACCACGGAGCTGTGGACTATGCTTTGCCAAAGGAAGAGCACACACATCAAAAGGGCACATATGCACTGTTGGAACAGCATACGTCATCAAAGATGTTATCAGATGAGATGCAAAATAAAAAGCAACCTGTGGCTGACCAAGAGGAGTCCATCATGATGAGAGCAGTCACCCTAAGAAAGCCATCCAAGGACAAAAAAGCTAGACAGCTCCAGAGGTTGAAATCCCCAAAAGAAGAGAGTTTATGTCATTCATTAAAGAAAGACATTGAGTTATGCACAGGTACTTGCTTTCCTGGTGCATCCTGGAAAGAACATGACCCCAGCTTTGCTGGAGGTGACAGAATACACGGTGCCTTCGTGACTGTGTCATATCAGCAAAGATTGCTTCCTGTAAAGAAGCAGCCTCATCGAACCTGTAAGAGAATTTCCTGTCAGGAGCCGGTCACTGTGCGGAGAAAAATAAGTAAAGGGAGAAATTCTGATTGTGAAAAGATTTTCTCTAATTCAATCCCCACAAAAGCACACAGACTTCTCAGCCCATGTACTGTGCCTGCCAAGCCATTGGAACCTGAAACCGTAGCTAGCGAGAGCTTGCGTAGCCACATACCAAAGCCGAAGGCTACTCTGTGCCATTCCTTGAGGAGCCTGAGTTGTAGGAAGCCTACCAAAGAATCAGCCTTACTAAACAAGCTGTCTGTCCTTGCCTCCAAACTGACTCTGGCAACAAAGCCCCAGAAACTCAGATATCGGCGATATTCCTCTTCCCTTGTTCCATTGGCTAAAAACTACAAGCGCCTCAGATATAAAAAGCTCCTAGATGGATTTTCACATAATGCAATGCAGCTGGACCCATATTTGGCAGCTACTGGATGGAATAGGGGGTCTAACAGTAGGCCCTTGGCACTTTATTCTCTTGAAGCTGTTAAGATGAGCTTCATAGATTTGAGCAACAAGATGCCATCACTGCTGTTTGGTATTGAAAACGTTCCATTTTCCTTTCATGTGAAATCAGCATCCAGTTGCATGGCTGAGTCCTCCAGGACTTTTCCTGAGCACTGTGCTCCATTGAGGCTTGCCTTAACAGAGGCCTCCCAGTGCTCAACTCCATCTCCCAAGTGGACCTTCTCTTTTTTCTTGTCCCACGGTTGCCCTGGGATGGCCACATTCAGGGAAGACACTGGTCTCAGTAGTCAGACATACACTCAGGCTCCTCTCAGAGATTATGGAGGCACTGCCATAGTTCAGACCAGAGCAGACTGCTCTGACCTTGGCCTTCACACACTTCTAGCACTTTGTTCACCCGGATGTTATCGAATCTGGACAAAAAGACGGAACTTCAACAGTTCTATGCCTATCATGCAGAGGCTCTTCTTGACCCAGTTTACACAGGGCCTGAAAGGGTTAAGGTCTCCAGCCTCTATGGCAGATAAGTTCTGTTCTCTGCCCTACTCGGTGGGCCGAGTGTTGTCCATTTGGAGCCAGCACGGGCCCTCTTGGGCCTTCAAATCGCCAGCTCTTCATTCCACTCGTAGCACGCAGCAGGGGAGCCTGAGCGCCCCGAGCAGGTAAGAACATGTCTCCTTTTCTCTGTGTTCTATTGTGTCTCCTGCTGCTGCCTGGGAAAGGAGAAGGGCTAGGGCTGGAAATCAGGACTGTCTGCTAGGGGCTACCTCTGTTATATTGTTTTTCTTGGAAAGTCTGTTGAGAGTGCAGCAGTAATTCTTGCATATAGAGGCCTCTGATTTGCCCACAACATCTTCTCTTACATCTTCACTATTCTTTACATTTTATTCTTGTTTGTTTGTTTGTTTGTTTGTTTGTTTTCTGAGACACAGTTTGTATAGTCCTGGCTGTCCTGAAACTCACTCTGTATGTAGACCAGGCTGACCTCGAACTCAGAAATCCGCCTGCTTCTGCCTCCCAGAGTGCTGGGATTAAAGGCGTGCGCCACCACTGCCCGGCTTTACATTTCATTCTTTGTGCCACCATCTTGGTTTTTTTTCCTCTTGAGTCAGGGTCTCAGTATAACTCTGCTGTTACAATTCACCATGCAGACCAATCTGACCTGTCCCTGCCTTCCAAGTGCTGGGATAAAGTTAGGCACCAAAACGCCCAGTGTCTGCCACTCCCTTTCATTATGGCTTGTTTGCCTGTTTGAGACACTGTAGCTTAGGCTGGCCGGGAACTCAAGGACACTTTCCTTTGGCCTTGAGTGCTGGGATTACAAGTCTGAGCCTTCGTGTCCCAGTTGCTTCTACATTTTTTTCTATAATATGGCCTTTAGAAATTCACAGTTGTATATCCTGGTTTTAGGACTTTGAGGAATTTGTAGTGAACTGAACAGATTCTTTTTGGGGGAGTTGAGGGGAAGAGGAAGGTTCCTCTGTGTAGCTCTGTCTTGGAACTCTGTAGATCAGATACATTTTTTAAATAAGCTGTAGTCACTATGCTGGGCAGGTTCTGAGCTATGCTAATCTCTTCACCTGTTAAAACCCATATAAATGCCTGTCAGCTGCCAATCTGATGTCTTCCTGGACGCTTCTGCTCCATCAGCCTGTCCTTAGGGTGGACCGCTCTTGGCCACATGTTCCTGATTCATTCAACCTGATAGTGACCTCTCTCCCTCTCTCTCTCCCTCTCCCTCTCCCTCTCCCTCTCCCTCTCCCTCTCCCTCTCCCTCTCCCTCTCCCTCTCCCTCTCCCTCTCCCTCTCCCTCTCCCTCTCCCTCTCCCTCTTCCCTCTCCCTCTCCCTCTCCCTCTCCCCCTCTTCCTCCCTTCCCCCTCCCTCTTCTCCCCACTCCTCCCCCCATTCCCCCTCCCCTCTTCCCTCTCTCCCCCACCCGTTGCTTTTCACCCTGATAGCAGCCCCCTCCTCCCATTCCCCTCATGTAGCTCCTCTCCACTTCTCATCATCCTCTTTTCCTCTGAGAAGGGGAGCCCCCCTTGGTACCAACCCACCCTGGCACATCAAATTACTACCGGACTAGGCATGTGCACTCTCACTGAGGCCCAGACAAAGCAGCCCAGTTAGGGAAACAAGATCTATAGGCAGGCAACACAGTCAGGGACGGCCCCCCACCCCAGTTGTTGCGGGGCCCTCATGGAGACGAAGCTGCACTTCTGCTATATATGTGCCATGGGTTGGGGGAGAGGGACACAGATGACTAGATCCAGCCTATGTATATATTCTTAGGTTAGTGGTTCAATCTATGGGAGCCTGAAGGTCCAGGCCAGTTGAGTCTGTTAGTCTTCTTGTGGAGTCCCTGTCCCCTTTGGGTCCCTCAATCCTTCCCCCAACTCTTCCACAAGACTCCCTGAGTTCCTTTTAATGTTTGGCCGTGGGTCTCTGCATCTGTTTCAGTCAGTTGGTGGGTGGAGCCTCTCAGAGGACAGTTATGCTAGGCTCCCGTCTGCAAGCCTAGCAGTATCATTAATAGTGTCAGGGATTGGCTCTTGTCCATGGGGATGGGTCTCAAGTTGGGCCAGTCATTGGTTTGCTATTCCTTCAGTCTCTGCTCCATCTTTGTTCCTGCATTTATAGCAGGACACATTTTGGTTGAAGGTTTTGTGGTTGGGTAGGTGAGTGGGTGTTTTTATTCCTCCACTGGGAATCCTGCCTAGCCTTAGGAGGGGGCCACGTCAGGCTCCAGAATCCCCCACAACTAGGAGTTTTAGCTAGAGTCACCCTCATAAGGAACCTAAGATTTAAAAGTTCCCATTGTTTTTAGAGTTTTTAGGTGGGATATAATTCATGTAGAGTGTGTACTTAGCACAAGTTAAGATGCTGAAATCAATCCCTACACTAAAACAGTCCTCAAGGAATTGTGTTAGATAAATCTTTCTACTGAGATTCTTTAGATGGACAGAAAGTCTGTTGTTTTGTTTTATTTTTCCAGATAGGGTTTCTCTGTTAGCCCTACCTGTCTTGGCACTCGCTCTGTAGACCAGGCTGGCCTCCAGAGATCTGTGACTAAAGAACAGGCCGGCTTAATTCTGTCATTTTTAATTTGTTCTTAACTATTGCTACTTTTGAAATTCTAATTTGGATTGAAATTTAAGACCAGTTTGGGCTAAGGGATGAAATGTCTCAAGAGGACATTAAAGGGGCAAGAAAGATATTCAGCAGTTAAGAGGACCCCAGTTTGGTTCTTCTTAATTCCAGTTCCCAAGGATCTAACGTGCTCTTCTGGCTGCTATGGGCACTGCATGCATTTGGTGTACATACACACTATTGGCAAACAAACGTGTGTGTGTGTGTGTGTGTGTGTGTGTGTGTGTGTGTGTGTGGTGTTTGCAACAGGTTTCTCTATGTAGCCCTGGCTGTCCTGGAACTTACTGCAGACTAGGCTGCTCTTGAACTCAGATCCCCCTGCCTCTGCCTCCTGAGTGCTTGGATTAAAGGCGTGCGCCACCACTGCAGCTACACAAAACTATTAAATCTGTAAATAAATTTAATTAAAATTTTAAATAAATAAAATAACAAATGAAAGAATGGGCTACTTCCTGGCAAGATGTTTCAGTGAGTAAGCCACCAAGCCCGATCACCTGAGTTATATTCTTAGAACGCATGAAGTGGGAGGAGAAAAATGACAGTTTGTCGTTTGACCTCCATACACACTCCATACGACACACATGGTGAGTTCACACATGTACAAAATAAGGAAGTATACCGTAAAACTAAAAGATGAGTTGTGTCAAATGAGTGCTTACATTGTCTGGTCCTTTGGTCTGCCTCTGTAGACTGTTATACCTGTTCTGTGCTGTAAGCTGTGGCACAGAGCTTTCAGATGTCTGTGCTTCCTCCCTCCCCGCCTTTTCTCTGTCATCTCGTAGCTGATGCTGGCCCCCAGCTCCCTGCTGGGCTTGAACTCCTGACCTGCTCCACCTTCCAGGTTCAAGGATTATAGGCCTGACCACTTCTCTGCTATATTCTTGGATGCTGTGTTAGTATTCAGGATGTGAGTATTCAGGATGTGGAGAGATGGCTCTCAAGAGCACTGCGCTTAGCCAGGCGGTGGTGGCGCGCCTTTAATCCCAGCACTTGGGAGGCAGAGGCAGGTGGATTTCTGAGTTCGAGGCCAGCCTGGTCTACAAAGTGAGTTCCAGGACAGCCCGAACTACACAGAGAAACCCTGTCTCGAAAAAACGGAGGAAAAAAAAAAAAAAAAAAGACAGGGTTTCTGTGTGGCCCTGGCTATCCTATAACTCTGTAGACCAGGCTGGCCTCAAACTCCGAGATCCACCTGCCTTTACCTCCCAAGTGTTAAGATTAAAGGTGTGCACCACCACTGCACAGTTCTTTTTTTTTTTTTTTAATATTTATTTTATGTATTTGAGTATACAATGTAGCTGTCTTCAGCCACACCAGAAGAGGATACCGGATCCCATTACATATGGTTGTGAGCCACCATGTGGTTGCTGGGAATTGAACTCAGGACCTCTGGAAGAGCAGTCAGTGCTCTTAATCACTGAGCCACCTCTCCAGCCCTTTCTTTTTCCTCTTAAAGATAGGCTCTCACTATGCAGTCTAGCCCCCAGTATTTTGATGTAATTTACCTTTGAGACAAGTTCTATTCTTAGGCTAGCCTCAGAGTCTGTGCCCTGCTGTTATTTTCCTGAGGAGCTGGGACCACAGGTTTGTGCCACTGCACTGAGCACTTGAAGATTTTTTTCTAACCTTATCCCTTGGCTGCTTGGGATTTCCACTGAACTAGAACTAGACACAGGAGCTCTTTAATCCTGTTTTGACCTGCTCTTTCCAGTATCTATTCTCTTACTGAGACTCTTCACCTAAGACCTTAATCTGTTCTCACCATTTGAGAAATGGGACTTTTTTTCTTCCTAGCTGTTTAACAGATTGCCAATTTTCAGGGAGGAGATGAGATTCAGGGTTATGCTACAAATTCCTCGTTAATAAAGTGTGCTCTGGAAAGGCACAGAATGTTCCCAGCATCTTACATGAATGTATCTCTAAGCCATCAGCAGAGGGATGTGGCTGTTCTTTATGTACACTGGGCAGTAACATTTTTTTTTTTTAATTTTTAAATTTTTTTTTTCTGAGTGTTTTGCCTGAATGTATGTCTGTGTGACACATACATGCCTGGTGCCCAGGGAAGTCACAAGAGAGTGAAGGAGCCCTTGGAACTGGATTATGGATGGTTGTGAGCCTCCAAGTGGGTGCCAGGAACTGAGCCTAGGTCCTGGCCGAGAATAAGCAGTGCTCTCAAACGAGGAGCCATTTCTCCAACCTCCTTACTTTTTTATGTGTCTTGCTGTTTCATCTGCATGTGTGTATGGACACGTGTACTTAGTGCCCATGCAGATCAGAAGAAAGTATCAGATGCCCTAGAGTTGCAGATAATTGTGAGCTGCCATGTGAGTGCTAGGAATTGAACCTTTGTCCTCTGGAAGACCAGCCAGTGCTCTTAACCACCCAGCCATCTCTCCAGTCCCAAAAGGCAAAATTTATTTTAACAATTAATATAGACCTGAACAGTTTAAGATCTTTATTTTATATTTTCATATACTTTATAATTTTTTTCAAATATTTTATATTTACACTTTCTAGTTTGCATGTTTGGGGTTTTCTTTTTCGGGGTGGGGGGGATTGAGGTAGACTTGTGCCATGATTCGCACGTGCATGTGTGTGTGTTTAGTCAGAGGACAACTTTGGAGTTGTTTTTTTTCTTTCCACTTTATGTGGGGCTCAAGAATTAAACTTGGGCTGTCACCTTGTGTTGTCAGACAGTGAGTATCTACCTGTTGAGCCATCTTACCTTTCCCCCTACTCCCCACCCCACGCTCCCCTTATATTGGAGGTAGTGTCTCATGTAGTTCAGAGTGGCCTATAGTAAGACTGTGCGTCCTAGCATGATCTTGAACTCATCATCATTCCGCCATGGTGCAGGGGTTGCTTATCCAGATACTTTGTTATGTTGTTGTGTTTGGTTCTTTCACGAGCAAGATACTTTTATGTCTAATTTTTAAAAACCATCTGTTGAGCTGGACAGTGGTGGTGCATGCCTGTAATCCCAGCACTTGGGAGGCAGAGGCAGGTGGATTTCTGAGTTCAAGGCCAGCCTGGTCTACAGAGGGAGTTCCAGGACAGCCAGGGCTATACAGAAAAACCTTGTCTTTAAAAAAAAAAAAAAAAAAAAAAAAATCAAAACAAACAAACAAAAAAAACCAAAAAAACAAAGACAAAAAACCATCTTATGTGTGTGTGTGCATGTATGAAGTATACATGTGCCATGATAAGCACATAAAGGAAGGTAGGTCAATAAATTTTGGGGGAATCCATCTTTTCTTCCACTCTGTGAGTTCCAGAGTTTGACCTCAGGTTGTCGGGCATGGCAGCAAGACCTTCTACATGTGGCGCCACCTTACGATTCCTCATCTTTAAACTTTTAAAAGAGCCTCACGTGTGCCTACCAAGGTGTAAGCCCTAACATCATTCTTGTTCCTGTCCTCTCTCTTACTGTCCTTTCTTTTCTTTATACCTTTTTTCTACTAGGAGCACTCCTCCTCCTGTTAGCCTGCTTCCAGCCCAGGCAACCCATGAGCTTAGTGGCATGGTGGGAGGTCCTTATTTCTTGGCCTCCATCATGTGCCAGTACCTGCAGTAACATCAAGACCTTTGCTCTTGTCCCACTCCCTTAACTTGCTGCTTTGTACTTGTGCTTTACTTCAGCCACACCACCATACCAAATGTGCCTCTTCCAGGCATGGACGCTGTCCACAGCACCAACAGTTGTCACCTGAGGTAAGCCTGGGCACACAGGCCTGAAGTGTGGGTGGGTGAGTGAGAAAGCGCAAGGGGAGAATACATTTATTCTGGTGTTCGTTGGTAGCATGGGCTAGGCATGGCACAGCTCTGACCTGCTCTCACTATGCTGACTCAGATTTATAGGTCTCAAATATCTCTGAGAACCAGTAATGCTCTATAGCAAATAATGAGGAGTAGGGTTGTGTAATTAGAACTTTTTACTTAAAAAAGAAATCACTAAGCCAGTCGTGGTGGCTCACGCCTGTAATCCCAACACTTGGGAGGCAGAGGCAGGCGGATTTCTGAGTTCCAGGACAGCCAGGGATACACAGAGAAACCCTGTCTCGAAAACAAAACAAAACAAAACAAAACAAAAAAAGAAATCACTAACCAGCTTGTCAAGCATCTCAAGGTGTCTGAGGTCCTCACCCTGCACCAGCCTGGGTCCTGGTCCCCGAGTGGGTTGGTTCATCTGTTCATTCACTACTATCTTCTCACCAGTCTTCAGTTACTTACACACTTCTTTATAAAACTGCCCTATACACTGAAATGGATTGACCACATTCTTGTAATTTTACATATGTGTAGACCCAGGTTAGTCTAAAAATGACTAGGAAACAGGTTGACTAAAAATGTCATTCCTGGACAGCAAAAACATCACCCATTCTAATCTGTATGTTCAAAAGATCACATAGGCTGGGATGAGAGACCACAGTGGTAAACTGCCTGCTTTGCAAGCCTGGGGCCATGTGTTTCACCCCCACAGCCCACATAGAAAACCAGCCATGGTGGCACACTTGCTATTCTAGCGCTTAGGTAGGCAGAGATAGGCAGGTTCTGAGGCTTACTAGCCAGCCATCCTAGGCTACTTGGTGAGATCTAGGTGGCCGGGACAGCTGAGGAAGGACGTTGTCTTCTGGCCTCAACATGCATATGCACACACCAGGACCACAGCAAGAGCCAGTTGACTAGTCCTTATCTTTAAATTTTTTAAAGAATCTTAATCTGTGTGCTTACCAGGTTACTTTATGCTGCCAGGCAGTGATGGCACATGCCTTTAATCCCAGCACTCAGAGGCAAGTCGATCTCTGTGAGTTTGAGGCCAGCCTGGTTCTCACAGCAAGTTTCAGGGCAGCTGTGGCTCCACAGAGAAACCCTGACTCAAAAACAAGCAAACAAACAAACAAGTCTGCCGGAAGTAGAGAGCCAGCCTCATACAGGTTTTGTCTACATTCTGTCTCCATGGTGCTAGGCTAGAGCCTGTGTTTCCTGCCTTGGTGCCAAAGTCTTGCTTGGTAACAGAACCAGCTGTCAGCACGCTCCTGCTCTCGGCCTCTGAGCTCCCGGTTCCTGGGTTTGATGAGCTGGATGGTGTGTCAGCAGCTTGCCCCCGACCACAGAGCAGCCCTGCACAGCGGGATGAGGTAAATGCAGTACCAGGGTGTCAGGTGGTGGTGGCACCAGGGTTCCCGTTGGCCCCATCACATGGTAGGTACAGACTTTACGCACTAGCCTTCACTCAGGGTCTGAGCATACTGGGGTAGGAGATGATATGATGGATTTGTATGGGGTTGGTTTGTTTTCAGAGATGGAGCCCTCCTGTTTTCTCCTTGCTGGCTTCCAGCTCTCCCTGTTGTCCACACAGAGCCTAGGTGTCTGTACTATGTTTCAGGTCCTGTTTTCTCAGCAACAGCATTAGAGTTTATAAAGAGACTTGGCCCTAAGTAAGAGCCTTTGCACATTGAAAAATGAATAAATGATAGTGTCCTTCAGGTTTACAACATCAACTGTCTCCATTGATTGAACACTTCAGTTGATTATCTCTTGGAATCTTTCAACTCTGTTTTAATATATGAAGGGGCAGTGACAAAAAAATGAAGCAAGGGTTGGAAGGGGAAACATGTCTTTAGCTCCTTTTTAGGCTTGTCTGTAAACTGAGGAAGCAGTGTTTGAGTATAGCAGCTTTATTTAAAAGTCTCATATCTTGACTATCTTTGTTCTTAACCTTTAAAAACAGGCTGAGCCAGAGAAGAGACCAAAGAAAGTCTCACAGATCCGCATCCGGAAAACCATTCCTAAACCAGACCCCAACCTTACTCCGATGGGCCTGCCTCGGCCCAAAAGGTGAGCTTCTCTGATGCAGACTGGGTTCACTGTCTGGGAAAAGTGCTAGGCAAGGCATGCTTGTCCTCAAAGCCGCCGTCACATGCTCAGAGCTGTGTTCTTACTTCTGGGAATTATCCCAAGCATTTATGGCTACATAATTATGTGGAAGATTTCCAATACATTAGTCATTTTTACTGTACTTATGCTAGATATTATGTGTGCATAATCCTAGCTTAAACTCCAGTCGGAACCCAGCCTTTGAGCTTTGAGAGGCCAAGGGGGAGTAGGTGCTCGTTCAGACCAGCTGTGGGTACGTGGGGAGTGCAAAGCTGCCTGGGGAAGGTTCTCTTTCAGAGGAGAAGCTGGTCAGGGGCAGTGCGCGAGTGCAGAGTTACAACAACTTAAAACAACAAAAAAAGTCACACAAACCAAAAAAAAAAAAAAACAGTTTATTTAATAAAAAATTTCATTTTCAGCCAGGCGATGGTGGCGCACGCCTATAATCCCAGCACTCTGGGAGGCAGAGGCAGTCGGATTTCTGAGTTTGAGGCCAGCCTGGTCTACAGAGTGAGTTCCAGGACAGCCAGGGCTATACAGAGAAACCCTGTCTCAAAAAACAAACAAAACAACAACAAAAAAAATTCATTTTCAGTTCTTGATTTTATTTGTATGTGTGTGCCTGGTGCACTTGAAGGTCATTTTCATGGCATTGGGTCTCCTGGAACTGAAGATATATTTGTGTTATGGTGTTTTTAACTTCTGGGCCATATCTCCAGTCACCAAATATACTTTTGAAGTTGGACAGTGCAGTGTACTCCTGTGATCCCAGCAATCTGGGATTGGGGGCGAAGAGGGAATCGTTCAAGGTCACTTTCAGTTTCCAGCCTTCTGGGTTATGTGCAGTGTTCTGGTATAGTTTTCATTGGTTCCCTTAAGTAAGTTAAATCAATTAACCTCTTGAACTCTAAGAGTCTGTGGGCCAGGAAAGTGCCCAGGGAGAACAGCGCTTGCCAAAGCCTGTTTTCACTATATATCCCAGGTTGGCCTTGAACCCATCATCCTTCTGTCTTAGCTTCTAAATGCTGAGATTACAAGTAAATAGTATTATCTTAAAATATATTTTCTCTCTCACTCCCTCCTCTTACTGTACTGGAGACTTAGTAGAAGGCTTTGTGAGTGGAAGCCTAGCAGCCGCCTTTGAGCCATACTCCGCTATCACATCCTTAGCTGACTGTCCTTTGTGTCACCTCTAGAAACGTACGCTTTGCATATCTCAGGCCCCCACACCCCATGGCAATAGAGAGTAGGTTCCAGTGTGGCTTTCCTTCCTGCTTTGTGCTTCTGATCTAAAAGCCTCATTGGGAACACAAAGGCTTGTTTGTTTCACTTTGCTTTGTTGTTTGGTTTTGTGTTTTTTTATATTTTTCCTTTTTTCTTTTTCTTTTGTGTTTTTGAGACAGTGTTTCTCTGTGTACCTCTGTCTGTCCTGGAACTCATGCTGCCCTAAGTCCAGGCTTGTCTTGAACTCAGAGATCCGCCTGTCTCTCAACGCTGGGTTTAAAGGAGGGTGCCACCGTCACCTGCAGGCAGTATTTTTATTTTTTTTAATGATATAAAAGCCTTTCTACTTGTTATTCTTGATTCTGTACACATGATGTCTTATCATCTTTATATATTTTCTTCATATTTTATTCTTACTCCCTTCCCTGTCCCCTTGCACACCCAGCAGGTTCCCTTACTCCCCAGGGAGCCCCTGCTTCAGTTTTCATCTTTTGTTCCCCACACTGTTTCCTGATTTCCCCAAGACCTCATCCCCCTCATGATCCTAATTCTTTTTCTTTCTTTTTTTTATATACATGTAATAATTTTGGTGGTGTGTTGATTTAGACACACCCGTGCATGGATCTGAAAGTCCTACAGTCGGACATATGGCATTCCCAGTGGGACCCCAGTCGGACATACGGCATTCCCAGTTGGGCATATGGCATTCCTTTTTTTTTTTTTTTTTTTCTGTTAAGATTTATTTTTATCTGCATGGGTGGTTTGCTTGCATGACTGTGTGTGGGTGCCAGGTCCCCTAGACCTAGAGTTGTGGAGAGCTGTGAGCTGACATGTGGGTACTGGGTTCTCTGGAAGAGCAGCCAGTGTTGTTAACAACCGAGCCATCTCTCCAGCCTCGACATATGGCATTTCTGTTTCAATGTTTTGGAAAACTTGCACACTGATTCCCATGTTTGCTGCAGGAGTTGGCCCTTTGACAAGCAGTGCATAAGTTTCTCCTTTCCCCACGTTCTCACTGCATTTGTTGTCCTTTGTTTTGTTTCTGGTTGTTTGGTTGTTCTGGAACTATCTCTGTAGACCAGGCTGGCCTTGAATTCACAGAGATTCTCCTGCCTCTGCCTCCTGAGTGCTGCTGGGATTATAGGCGTGCATCACACTGCCATTTTGTTTTGTTTCCTGTAAAAGATTTTGATTTGTAGTTTTGGTGTTCTCTCCCCACTGTGCTGCCATCCACCCCTTCACTGGAATGGATACTGCCTCTTCCTCCGCTGCTGTCGTCTCTCTTCTTCCCTGGGTCTTGGAGAAAGTCTTTCTTTCCTCCTACACCCTTTTCTTAGAATGTGGTGGAACACAACAATTCTTCTGATTTCTGAGTCCTTTTATAGTTTGAATTTTGCAGTTCAAGCTGGCTGACCCAATGTCCCAGCAAAGTTCAACAAGGACACTGGAAACCACTTATGACACTCAGGAGAGGTGTACGTAATTAGGGTGCCCAAGGCTATTGGGCATGACCTACCAATCATCTTTAGCCATTCTGGGAGCAGGTGGCCTAGTTTGGTCCTGTGGACGTTTAAGAAAAAGTTTATTGGTCTCCATCTGGTGGTGATCCCTTTTCTACAACCCCCCATCCTTGGCGGTCTAGAAGAGATGGGTATTTGACTGCTATGAGCCAGGTAGAGTCAGAGCAGCTCTTGGGTGTTGAGCTGGAGTGTTGTGTGGTGTCAGGAAGGGCTTTGGGTTCCCTGCTTTTAGGAGTCGGGCCCAGTAGACAGCCCACATGTCTTTCTCATCCCTCTATGCAGAGCACTCCTGTATGGAGTGGCTGTCATTGCTTCCTGGAGTTTGGGAGAGATGGGTCACTTCCTAGGCAGATGGACCAGGTTTCCTTTGTCATATCTTCTTGATGACTTGCTCCTTTATTAACTCACAGTATTCTTATCTCTTCTGTCTCAGTTTGGTTCGAGGTCTACTTTATCAGACATTACAATAACTATACCAACTTGTTTTTAGTTTTCATTTGTTTAGAATTTCCACCTTTTTTTCTTTTTCTATTTTTATTTTTTCAGTTTCCATCCTTTAAAACATTGTTTTCAGCTGGGTGGCAGTGGCACACACACTCAGAGAGCAGAGGTAGGTGGGTCTCTGTGAGGTTAAGCCCTGCCTGGTGTACAGAGCAAATTCCATGATAGCCAAAGAAACCTTTTCTTGGGGGGAAAAATCATTCTGATCGTAGATTATAAAAAGTTAGATCAAAGGATTTTAGCTGGGCATTGGTGGCACATGCCTTTAATCCCAGGACTCAGGATGCTGAGGCAAGCGGATATCTGAAATCGAGGCCAGCCTATTCTACAAACTGAGCTCCAGGACAGCCAAGTCTACACAAAGAAAGCCGTTTCAAAAACAAAAACAAATGAAAAAGAATGTTTTATTTGTGTGGATGTTTTGTCTTCATGTGTTTGTGCACTGTGTGTTTTGTGTGCATGTTGTCTGTGGAGGCTAGAAGAGGGTGCAGGGTCTCCTGGGTCTGGAGTTCCAGATGGATTGACATGACATGTGGGTGCTCGGAATCAAACCTGGGTCCTCTGCTAGAGCAGCCAGTGCTCATAACCACTGAGCCATCTTTTCAGCCTTTTGACTTTGTAGTTTTAACATCTCAACTATGATGTGTTAATATGCACCAGAGAGGTTCTTCTCTGGTTGGGTCTATTTGGAGTTCTAAATGCCTCTTGTATTTCAAAGTCGCTTTATTTTTGGACAGATTATGTTGTGTTTTCATTGATGAACTTCAGTATACTTTTATGGGGTTCCTTCCCCACTCTTTTTATCATATAGATTCTTGAGTTTGTCTCTTAATTGTATCCCAGTGTTCTTGAACATTGTGGTCATGTTTGCTTTTGTTATTGTTGGGGGGGGGCGTTGTTTGTTGGTTGGTTTGTGGGTTTTCGTTTGTAGCTTAGTTTTTAGAGACAGTTTCTCTGTATGGCCTTGGTTGTCCTGGAACTCACTTTGCAGACTAGGCTGGCTTCAAACTCACAGAGATCCACCTCAGTTTGCCTCCTGAGGGCTAGGGTTAATAGCCTGCACCACCAAGTGGCCTTGGTCTTGTTTTTTGTTGTTTTCTTATTGATGATTGAATATTGCTGTCTTATACCCTTTTTTTTCCACCCTCGGTAATCTTTCCTCTGCTTGGTTAAGCCTGTTATTGGTGCTGTCACGCTCTTTATTATTTGATTCATTGAACTTTTCCTTGCCAACTTCTCTCTAGCAGGCTTTCTTCTTTAAAAAGCCTCACTTTTTTAGAGTCGTGTGTGGGCTTGTGAGGAGAGTGCACGCATAGGAGCACAGTGCTCTTGGGTATCCGAAGAGAATGTCAGATCCCCTGGAACAGACAGTTTGAACCTCCGTGGAGTCTATGAAATGAGCCTAGGTCTCTGCAAGAGTAGCAAATGTTCCTAACCCCTGAGCCATCTCTCCAGTCCCTCCCTGTTTTCTGTATTCTGAGATAGAGTCTCACTGTGAAGCTTCGGATGACCTGAAATCCCCTATTTAGGTCAGGCCCACAGTGATAGACCTACCTCTGCCACTTTAGTTCTGGAATTCAAAGCCACCTGCTATTTTTAAGTTAATTTCCTTGCTGAGTTTTTCTTCAGTATTGTCAGCTTTTTCATCCATACTGCTGATTTTGTTGTTATTACTATTAATGCGTGTGTGTGTGTGTGTGTGTGTGTGTGTGTGTGCGCGCGCGTGTGTGTTGACGTGCGTGCACGCACGCGTGCTCGTTGATGCATATGTGCAAGAGTGCTCATGGCTGGGCCCAAATGTGTACAGCATGGGTTATGTGTGGAGGTCAAAGGACAGGTTTTGCAGGTTGGTTCTATCTTTCTACCATGTGTAGCATGGGAATTAAACTCGGATTTTTAGGCTTTCTTTTTTTTTTTTTTTTAAAGATTTATTTATTAATTATTATATGTAAGTACACTGTAGCTGTCTTCAGACATACCAGAAGAGGGCGTCAGATCTCATTATGGATGGTTGTGAGCCACCATGTGGTTGTTGGGATTTGAACTCAGGACCTTGGGAAGAGCAGCCAGTGCTCTTAACCGCTGAGCCACCTCACCAGCCCAATAATTCGAAGATCTGCCTGACTCTCTTTTTTTTTTTTCTTTTTTCTTTTCTTTTTGTTTTGTTTTGTTTTTTCGAGACAGGGTTTCTCTGTGTTGCCCTGGCTGTCCTGGAACTCACTCTGTAGACCAGGCTGGCCTCGAACTCAGAAATCCATCTGCCTCTGCCTCCCAAGTGCTGGGATTAAAGGCGTGCGCCACCACCGCCCAGCTCTTAGGCTTTCTAACGGGTGCTTTCACTGCTAATTCATTCCATTGCTGATTTTTGCTGGAAAATGTTTAAGATGTTCATCTGGCATTTTAACCACAGCAGTAACTTTGAATTCAGTAACCAAGGAGTTTGATCTTTTGATGAGTCATGTTGTCCTGCTATTTTGTATTTCTTGCTGTTTTGTATTGAAGTTTGTATATCTGTTGGTTTATAAGCCTGTAGTTTCCAAGGGTATCTTAGTGAGCAGCCTGCTCTTTAAGGTTTAGTCAGCAGTACCAGTCATCAAAGAGAACCCAAAGTGTTGTAGCAACAGTAACACCAGCCACACTGTATGAGATGCAGAGGGATTTAAAATCCCCTCATCCAGTAATACATCATTAACACCCATGCAACTGAAATGTCAGAGCTACTGCGGAGCATGCAGGGACCCTGTGGACTAAGTGTGAGAACAGCAAAGTGTTGAGAGGAAAGGGGGGGGGGAGACGGAGCAAGGAGAGAACAGAGGAAAACCCACTTAAAAGGTGGGAGAAGCATGGGATGTTAGGGAGCCAAGAGTAAAGGAAAAGCTTTACAGGAGAAAAGGCAAAATAAAATTCTCAATAGTGAAAAGTTAAAAATGCAATTAATGTAAAAAGGGGAATAAAAAATAAAATCCCACCAAAAGTAAATATAGTTTGGTATATGTCTTGGTTAGGGTTTCCTGCTGAGAACAGACACCATGACCACAGGAACTCTCATAAGGACAACATTCACTTGGAGCTAGCTTATGGTTCAGAGGCTTAGTCCATTATCATGGCAGGAAGCATGGCAGTGTCCAGGCAAGCATGGTGCAGGAGGAACCGACAGTTCTGCCTCTTATTCAGAACATAGCCTAGGAGAAGACTGGCTCCCACATGGTTAGGAGGAGGGTCTGGTGTGGTGTCTGGAATCAATCCCAGACTCTTGCCAGGAAAAGTGTTCTGTTATCAACCTCTATCCCTCTTTAGACTCCCAGTCTATTTTGAGTTGAGTCTTACATATGAAAAACAGACAAATTTGATTTATTTACACATGGAATCAGTTTTCCCAGCTCTGCTTAAAACTACTTCCCTTTCTACACTGTGTGCTGGTGTCAACTATGTTAAAAATTGTTTGACCACAGTAGATGTGTGAAATTATTTCTGTGTTCTCCACTGTTTTGCATGCAGACAAATATTTATACATAAAATAAAAGTAATCTGTAAAACAAAATTATTGAAAAGATTTGAATAAATAAAATGTATGTGTTCTGATGCAATGCTGTGTAAAACATAAAACAGTAATAACCAAAAAAAAAATTGTTTTGTGGGTTTCTTTGAGACAGGATCTCTGTGTAGCCCTGGCTGTCCTAGAACTTGCTCTGTAGTCTCAGCAGCCGTTGAACTTGAATCCAGTCCCCTGCTTCTGCCTCCTGAGTGCTGGGACTAAAACCATGTGCCACTGTGTCCAGCTAAGAGAAAGTTTTTAAAAGAAATGAAATAAGCCGGGCGTGGTGGTGCACGCCTTTAATCCCAGCACTTGGGAGGCAGAGGCAGGCGGATTTCTGAGTTTTGAGGCTAGCCTGGTCTATAGAGTGAGTTCCAGGACAGCCAGGGCTACACAGAGAAACCCTGTCTCGAAACACCAAAAAAGAAAAAGAAAAGAGAAAAAGAAAAAAGAAATGAAATGAAATAAGTATACTAACCTCAGAAATTTGAAATATAAAGTCTCAATAGTTGGCTAGTACATAAATACATATATTGGTAAAATAGAAAAGAAAATTGAGAATGAATACCAGTTCACAGGGTGAACTAGGGTATAGTGAAGGTGTCTTCTCAGGTAAGTGGTGGGAATCTGTGCTATTAATTGCTATTGGGATAGGAGCCATTTTAAGAATAATGAAATTGTATCTATATGCCTTTTCCTAATTATAATCTCTGCTAATCAGATTTTAGTGTTAACTTAGGAATGCTCGAAGAAACCATAGGAAACTTCTGTTTGGAATGGGCTAATTATAATAGAAATTTGTAAGTCATAATATAAAAGCTAAAAAATAAACTACATAGGGCTGGAGAGATGGCTCAGAGGTTAAGAGTACTGACTACCTTTTGAGAGATCCTGAGTTCAATTCCCAGCAACCACATGGTGGCTCACAACTATCTGTAATGGGATCTGATGTCCTCTTTTGGTGTGTCTGAAGACTGCAACAGGGTACTCATCATGTATATAAAATAATAAAATAAAATCTTTAAAAAAATTTTATAAATGGCATAAAAATAAAGAAGTTCTGGGGCCACGCCTGGTGGGATACACCAGTCACCCCGGCGTTTACAAGGTGGAGGCAGAAGGATCAGAAAAGGCTAGCTTATCTTATATAGGACCTTTGCATCAGCCGGGGCCATGTGAGATCCTGTCTCTACAAAACACAAAATGAAAATATTAAATTAGGTTGCGGAGGCACAGGTTCGTAACCCCAGTACTCTGGAACCTGTGGCAGTTTGTGAATTCCAGGCATGCTTGGCCTGCACAATTGAGACCCTTCTCTTAAAAGTGGGAGAAGCCAAGCCAGGTGTGTATATGTTTATGTTTAATAGAAAGTTGAATACAGTTTCTCTTCTGCAAGGTGGGCCTTGGGGATGGAATAATTCACCAGAAGCTTGCTGCTTTAGCATAAAAACAATAGGGAGACCTTGCATCAAAAATGAGGAATAAGAGCTGGGTTTGTCTTTAACCCCAGAACTCAGGAGGATCGTGAGTGAGTTCAAAGGCCAGTACAGTCTATGTTGTAAGTTCCATGTCAGCCAGAGATGCATACTGACACCCTGGTTATGAAGAAAACAAAGTGAAAATCACAGTGTAAGAGCCAGGTGGTGGTGTCACACACATTTAATCCCTAAACTGGGGAGGCAGAAGTGGGTGGATCGATGAGTTCAAGGCCAGCCTGGTCTACAGAGTGAGAGTTTCAATGCAAATGTGGTTAAATGATTTAGAACATCCATTTAAAAGAATAAAATGAGCCTGGGATGGCAAGGCACATCTTTAATCTTGCCAGTTGGGAGGCCATCCTGGTCTGCTTAGTAACAACAATCAAAGATGCAGTGAGACCCTATCTATGCTTCAGAGGTAGGTAGGGTGTGTGTGTGTGCGCACACGCGCGCGTTTACATGAGCATGTACTGGCTTGTCTACAGACCAGTTGTCTAGAGGTATTTTATCAATAAAGAGTGTCTCTTCCTGATTATATCTAGGTTTGTGTGAAATTTAAAAAAACAAATAGTATAAGAAGTTATCGCTGTGGCCTGGAACAGACAGTGGTACATCCCTTTAATCTCAGTGCTGAGAGGTTCAGTTCGAAGCACCCATATGGTGGCCCACAACCATATGTGACTCCAATTTCAAGGGACTGAGTGCCTCTTCTGACCTCCTCAAACTCCTGCATACATGTCGTTCATATACACATATATACTCAGAAACACATACACAATTTAAAAATACACATATTTTAAAGTTGCCACTTTAGAGAGACAGAGTGTCAGTCAAGTACAGCAGCACATGGGTGTGGTTGGTCCTGCTCGGGAAGCTGAGACAGCTGGACTGTTTCAGTCCAGGAGCTACAGGCCAGCTTGGGCACCACAGTGGGAACCAGTTTCACAAGAAAGGAAGTGATGTGTGCCATTCTCACATACAGTGGTAGGGCCGGTAGGGTGCTCAGACCAAGTAGTTGGTACTGAACCTGGGTTAGTGGTCAGAAAGGAGTCCTGCATTCTTACTACATCTACTGAAACTTGCAGAGAACAATGCATTAATGCATCGAGAGTTGCTTCTTGATCACTGAACACCGCCAGGGGAGCAGAGTACTGGAGATGTGCCACTAGACCTAGGGAGGCTGCTGTGGCGTGAAGTGCATGGCAAGAACTACAGACAATTCGACAGGAAATAAATGCTCATTGTTGGGCACAGTAGCACGTGCCTTTAGTCTCAGCACTCTAGAGTCAGTTAGGGAGATTCATGTGAGTTCAAGGCTGGCCTGTCTACATTGTGAGTTCCAGGACTAAATAGACACTATCTTAAAAAAAACCAACAAAAACATAAAGTAGATGCGAACGAAACATGAACATCTATCTTTCTCCCTCCCCGACAGCCAGGACAACAATAAAGAACAGTACCCTCTCCAAACCCTGGCAGTGAGTAAAAAGGAAGAACTCTGGGAAGTTCAGCCTCTTTTGTGGAACCTTTGTGGATTTACAGCCTGGATTCTTAGCTACCAGGAAGGGCTGGCAACCCTGGGCTGAGGTTCCAGTTACAGTGTCCGGGGTTGGTTGTTTAGTGACTTCACCTCATGCCCTGACAGAACAGTGCACGACACCTCCTCCCCCTGCACCTGCTGAGTGATGATAAGCTCCCTGGTGCACATGAGCCGCATCCCAGCACACCTGGACCTGGGCAGCCTGGATCCCACACTGCCAGCCGTGGAGTCTTCATCTGAACCACCAGGAGCGATGATCTGCAAGTCTGCCCTTCCCTGCAGGCCTGTGTGGAAGGAGCCTGGCCCCTGTGGTAATTACGGGTCGGCCAGCTCTTGTTCTACTGCTTGTATTTGGCAGAGCAAGAGGACTCTGTAACCGTTCTTTTTTTTTTTTTTTTAATTTATTTATTTTATATGTATTTAGGTTTTACCTGCATATATCTATATCTATATTTATATCTATATACAACCATGCCTAGTATCCAAACAGGTCATAAGAGTGTGTCAGGTGCCCCAGAAATGGATTTGTACATGGTTATATACTTTCTGGGAGTCAAACATAGTCCTTTGCAAGAGCAACCAGTGCTGTAAACTGATGATGGTCATGAGAATGAGGTCACGTGGCTTGGGCTGTACTGACAACCTCTTGGCCACCCCCAGCTAAGCGCATATGGATCTGGAAGTTAATGAAGATGATGTGTATGAACTGTGTTAGTGTCCTCAGCTCCCATCCACAAGATAGTCAGCCATTTAAGTGAGGAGGTTTTAGCATCTGCCAGCCTTGACTCAGTAAAGCTCCACAGGAAAAGGACAATGGGGGTCTCTTGTACTACCGACCCTTGAGGATCATGAATTCACTGTATAGACCTTGGCCTGTAACTCTACTGTCTAGCACCTGGTATCCTACTTTAATACAGTGTGTTTAGTGCCCCTATCTCCTAGATCACAAGCAAGGATGACGTGCAGTGACTCTGGATTCAGTGGGAAATATATCTGCATATTGTGGGAGTTCTGCTCCAAAACCATTTATGATATTAGTGTCGTCTGTCTGGGGCCCTAGCAGCAGCTTGTGGGAATGATACCATCATCTGAGTGTTTGAGGTGGATTCCAACTCACATCTGCACCATCTCTGACAGTCCACCTGCGTCAGCCTGTTTCCAAGGATGTCCGCTCTGTAGCCAGAACCCATGGAAGGTAGCCTCTGCTAAATGATGGGGGTGTAGCCTCAAGAAATATCAGTGGCTAGAATCCTAACCTGTGGGCTTTCTCAAATTGGGAAGTTTGGTTCCACAAAAAATGTCCCAAGACTTTGCCAGTTCCATACAGGGCCTGAAACAACACCCTTGGCCTTCATTTAACTTCTGCTAATTACATTTCGTTTCTGTTGAGACTTTAGAAGTGTGGAACCACACAGCCTTTCACTGTTTTATGTCCTTGACACAGGACCTCAGTACAGACACAGAGCGTGAGTATATAATGATGCTGTGGGCTTGCTGCAGCAGGGATGGTATTGCATTTTGGGGGTGAATTTATAGTTGTGATCTGCATATGGGAGGAGGTCTGTGTCCCACGTCCTACTTCATAAGGATGCTCAAGGATTTTTTTAAAAATACAATTCTATCTTGAATTGTCTGTGAAGAGGGATATCTATGTATTCTCTTAGGGATACAAAACTATAAATGGGCTGGCTGTATTGGTTCATGCTTAATAATCCTACCACTTCAGTGATAGAGGGTAGGCATTTGATGCCGCCTAGGTATGTTCAAGGCCAGGCTGTGCTTTATGAATCACTGCCTCAAAAAATAAATAGGGGACTAGCAAAGCAGTTAGAGCAGGGGCTGCTCTTCCCGTGGTCCCAGGTGGCATTCCCAACACCCACACCTGTAACTCCAGTTCTAGAGTATCTGATGCCCTCTGCTGGGCTCCATGGACTCCTGCATGTTTCTGGTACATATGCATATGCTCAGGAATATTGATAGAAATAAATAAAATAAAAACAAATGGGAAAAGACATGAACTCCTGGATGAGTGAGGTGTCCCAGTGGGTAAAGTGTTTGACGAGCAAACCCTATGACTTGATTTTTACTCCAGGAACCTATGTTAAGATGGAAGGAGAAAACTGACTACACAAAGCTGTTCTCTGATCTTCAGGTGCATGCCATAACCACACATGCCCTTGCACACATTGCACACATGCAATAATTACAAATTAATTGAAAGACATCCTCTAAAGGGAGAATTGTCACAGACCATACATTTTTAGGAAGGATACAAATCTGTTCTTCAGTGGAAAGCAACAGACCTTAGCTGGTCTCCTCAAAAGGACTACAGTATATATGTGCACCTCAGATCTGTGGTCATACCTTTCCCTTTTTTTTTTTTTTTTTTTTTTTTTTTTTTGGTTTTTCGAGACAGGGTTTCTCTGTGTAGTCCTGGCTGTCCTGGAACTCACTCTGTAGACCAGGCTGGCCTCGAACTCAGAAATCCACCTGCCTCTGCCTCCCAAATGCTGGGATTACAGGCGTGTGCCACCACGCCTGGCTGGTCATACCTTTCCATAGGCGTCATGGCCTTAAATTCACCTGAGAGTTGAGGCATTATCTAGCACAGTGCTTTAGCCTTCCTAATGCAGTGACTTAACAGTTTGTCATGTGTGGTGATCCCTGACTATAAATTATTTCATTGCTACTTTATAATTTTAATTTTGCTACCGTTACGAATTGTAATGTAATGTTATTTAGGATGACCCCTGTGAAAGGATTGATTGACCCTTGATGGATTATTGACCCATAGGTTGAGAAGCACTGATCTAGCACATTTCTCCAATGGTTTGTAGATCTGGAAGTCTATGGCCCTTGCAGGGACATCATGATACCAACTAACCAGGAGTCAGTTTTCCCCACTTATGTCCACAGAAGAAATATTCCTGACTTCACTTAGAAGTTCTGTTTTAGAAACAACAACAAAACATTTTTAAGTTAAAAGAAGCTGCATAGGGAGGCATGTAATAGTAATGCAGGTTCTTGGGAGAACTGAGGCAGGGGATTGAGGATAGCCTAGACTAAATAGTAGTATTCTGTTTCAAATCAAAACCAAAAAAAAAAAAAAAATTGGAGGGATGTTAACTTTTGTTAATATCTCACAGTCAAATAAATAAATGAAAGGAAGATACAGTTCTACCATGGAAGTAACAGGCAGTGATCAAATCTGAAAAGCCTCAGGTTGTAGGAACCAGTAGAGAATGTAGTAAACATTTCGGGGAATACAGACAGACCAAAGCATGAGTCAAGCAGTAAGGCGCACATAAAAGCAACCCGGAAGAAGGAGCCTGGTCTTAGGATGGTTTCATCTCGTGTGCTGGGTGGAATTGAACACAGGCTCTCTGCGCGTGCTAGGCAGGCGTACCATAGAGCAGCGTTTCCTTCATGGTACAGGCAGGGTTTGTTTATTGCAGTGTTGTCAAAGGCAGGGCCTTGTGGGACTGCACAGATAGTGTGCTACTAAGCCACACCTTGTTCCTCCTCTCCTTTGGTTTCTGTGTTACATTCTGAAAGTTTTGTTCCAGTGTTTTCTGCTGTTCGCCCGTTATATTTTGTCTTATATAGTCTGTTATTCATCTTTGGAGGTTAGAAAGTCCACACAATTAGAATGTAGCTATGGGATAGTCTGGCTTGTACAAGGAGCTAGGGTTGATTGCTGATGTGTTACAGCTCTGATAGGAAAGGTATCCAGGCAGTCCAAGTCACAGCTCACAACAAACCTCCCAGAAAAGATTTCCTGGGAATGCCCTGAGAGGGTGACTGCCTCTGCTTGGGCGGAAAGCGGCAAAGAACTGAGCAGTAAGCGGGCTTCCTGTAAGATCTGGGTAGGGCCCTTCCAGGGTGGCTTGGGGTTGGTGGATGCTGTGGCCTGACCATGGGCATCTTTTTCTCTGCAGGACAGAGCTTGGCTGTCTGCATCTGGAGGGGGGTTGAAATTGATGGCTATAGCCACTATAGTCTGGGAGGGCATGGCATGCCACTTGTACCATGAGGGGTTTGCATTCCCCCCTTTTCTGTTTATTACTGATAAGCAATCGGGTTGGGGAAGTAGGAGATATGTTATCATTAGACTACTATGTGCTGACCGTGATTGTGAAGTCCTTGTGGAAAACATCTCCAGGGA
This sequence comes from Apodemus agrarius, assembly GCA_964023405.1. Lineage (NCBI taxonomy): Eukaryota > Metazoa > Chordata > Mammalia > Rodentia > Muridae > Apodemus > Apodemus agrarius. Next base: position 75,261,222 of record OZ030016.1, read on the forward strand.
ATAATTGGGAGTTGAAGGCCTCTGGCTCTGTAGCGAGGGGCTAGTTATCCTATAATAGCAATTGATTAAAATTCTGGTTAGAAATCTTTTGAATCTATCGTTGAAGAGATATAGACAAGAAGTTTATAAGGCAGGATGCCTCCATTAAGAAATGGAGGAGAGGGCTGGAGAGGTGGCTCAGTGGTTAAGAGCATCGGCTGCTCTTCCAGAGGTCCTGAGTTTAATTCCCAGCAACCACATGGTGGCTCACAACCATCTGTAATGGGATCTGATGCTCTCTTCTGGAGTGTCTGAAGAGAGTGACAGTCTACTCATATATTAAAAAAAAAAATAAAAAAAAAACAACACTTTTTTTCTTTTTTCTTTTTTCTTTTTAAAGAATTGGAGGAGTGGGGGATTGAGAGGGAGAGGGATAGTGTTCAATTCCATACTGGACTATCAGTGATCCACTGGGCAGAGGAACTGAGCGAGCAGTTTCTTAAGTTTTTGGAAATCTGTCTGGAGTTGTTGGTTGACATGAAAGCAGCATTTCTCTATGAGGAAGACGCAAAGGCCATCTCCCTCTACTGTTATTAACTAATCCTTGCTGATTCTGTAGCACTCCTGTGGTCAGTGAGGCTATTTGCCTCTGGAGGGTAAGGTCTGAGCCACCGGTTCAGATCCTGGACGAACTGAAAGCAGAATGAATGGTAAATAGCTAGGGAAGTAGTCATTGCCTCTGTAGCAGATAGGATGATGCTAGCGCTGATGGCCAGGACTGTGATGGGAACCAGCAAGCGTTCATCGCCAGGTCTCACTTCCCAGACCATCCAGCAGGTTAGCAGTGGTCAGCTTGAGTGCTGATGAGAATTGGCATATTGTTTGAACATAGGGGCTGGCTGGGTGGTAACGATGTGGATTAGGGTAGTATTGCAGATTGAGGAATCCAGTGTACAGTAATGTATGTTCCTGAGGAGCTAAGACGGACTCTGATACCAAGAGAAGATAAGGGGTGGTATTGATATTTAATAGACCAAAGGGCAAGGCTACAAGTGGTGGTGGTGAGATTGACCCTGAAGGGACACACAATCAATATTCTTCAAAGTGGCCAGGTAGAGTGTTATTCCATAGCTCATATGCGGAGAGTAAGGTCTGAAACGAGGTGGGGTGATAGAGAGGATCCAAGTCATCCCAAAGCGGAGATGTTCTACAGGTGAGAGTGTCAAACCACACCCAGTGAACTTATAGATCCTGAGGTAGAGACTGTGTTTACAATAGTCTTAAAAGATTTCTTAAGAGTCCAGCACGGGGCTGGTGAGATGGCTCAGCGGTCTTCCAGAGGTCCTGAGTTCAAATCCCAGCAACCACATGGTGGCTCACAACCATCTGTAATGAGATTTGATGCCTTCTTCTGATGTGTCTGAAGACAGCTACAGTCTACTTACATATACTAAATAAATCTTAAAAAAAAAAAAAGTCCAGCACAGAGAAATCGTAAGGATAGAAGGCTTTCAAGGGCAGAAAATTGAAAACTCTTAGAGATCAGAGACCTTTGGAAGTATTGAGCAGAGCAAGTGTAGATACAGGAGATTTTTTAGATCATTTGTCTCTGCAAAAGCGACAAAAGCTGTTACTATGAGGGAATTTGAAACCATTTTGGTCTTTGGGCTGTACTGAGGTCAAGCTGTGTGTAGGTGGAGAGTTGCCTCCACAGTGTGACGTCGGTGGGTGTAGCAGGCTCCAGGAGCCAGAGAGGGCACTTACCAAGTTGGGGAGGAGAGGCAGATGGCCAGAGCAGAGGGAGGACGAAGTGCTGAAGTGTGGGACTCTGGGATTTGGACCCAAATATGAAGGGTGGCAGAAGCCGCAGAAACTAACGGCTGTACACACTTCAAGGTAGTCCCATCTCAGCCTGAGTCAGATCGGAGTGTTGACATGGGTGTGGCTGAAAGGTAAGTGTGGCATCCTCAGGAAGGGAGTTGTGTTTGGAGACTCTTGTATATTAGAAGGTAGGACCGACAGATGTTGAGGAGAGAAGACAGTAATAGGTGACCTGAAGGTTATTCAAATATAAGAAGTCCAGCTGCAGCCAGAGGTGCAATTTTTTTTTTTTTTTTTTTTGGTTGTTTTTGAGACAGGGTTTTTCTGTGTAGCTCTGGCTGTCCTGGAACTCACTTTGTAGACCAGGCTGGCCTCGAACTCAGAAATCCGCCTGTCTCTGCCTCCCAAGTGCTGGGATTAAAGGCGTGCGCCACCACCGCCCGGCCAGAGGTGCATTCTTATATATGAATGCATGGAGGTGTAGCTTTAATATCTTTTAAACAAACTTTTTTTTTTTTTTTTTTGGTTTTTTGAGACAGGGTTTCTCTGTGTAGCCCTGGCTGTCCTGGAACTCACTCAGTAGACCAGGCTGGCCTCGAACTCAGAAATCCGCCTGCCTCTGCCTCCCAAGTGCTGGGATTACAGGCGTGCGCCACCACCGCCCGGCCAAACATTGTTTTTAAACCCTATCTTTCTTTTTACGATTTATTTATTATTACATGTAAATACACTGTTGCTGACCTCAGACACACCAGAAGAGGGGATCAGATCTCATTACAGATGGTTGTGAGTCACCATGCGGTTGCTGGGAATTGAACTCAGGACCTCTGGAAGAGCAGCCAGTGCTCTTAACCACTGAGCCATCTCTCCAGCCCTTGTCTTTTTCTTTTAAGATTTTTTTTAATTATGTCTATATAGCCTTGTGTATGTATGTATGTGTGCTATTCAATGTGCAAGGTCTGCAGAGAACAGAAGACATCCAAACTGTGTGAAGCTACAGTGATCACAACAGTGCGGAAGTAGCAAAAGGGTAGATTTCTGAGGAGATGCCACAGTGACAGCCTGGATGTAAACATCTACAATCAGTTGATTCCAACAAAAGCCCCACAGTCATTCAGGGGGAAGCAAATCTTTCTAACAAGAGGTGCTGGATTGCAACATATAAAACTGGATCCCATGTACAAGTTAGCTCAAAATCAATCAAACTCTAACTATGTAGCCTGGTCTGGTGGTAGGTAGGTGGTTGATAGATAGAAAATTTGAAGGCTGCAAGGTATAATAAAACAGAAGCAAAATATATTTCCAATTTAATATAGTGAGGACTATTATCCAGAATATACAGCTCCTCCCCTCTGTCTGTCCAGTGGTACTTAGGGATCAGACCTGGGTCCACATTGCATGGCAGGGGAGGTCCATACCACTGACCTGTGCATCCGTGCACCACAGACTCCTAAACTCAGTAAGAAATGAAACAACCCAGTTCAAAAATGAGCAAACTTCCTGAACTTAGATCTTGTCAAAAGGAGGAAGCAGACACCTAAAAGGCCAGCCAGTGTTGTATCATTGTGGATTTACACATTAAAGCAAGGACATACTGCTGCACACCTGTTAGAATAGGTAACGAAAGCACAGCAGCAATGTCGCTGGGCACAGAGTGGCAGGAACTCAGATTTGTTACCAATGAGCATGCAGTTAAGTAAATATGTTCTGACCGTACATTACAGTATTCAGGTAGGGTATTTGTTTGTGTGGTTTTCCAAGATAGGGCCTCTCTGTGTATAGCCCTGGCTGTCCTGTGACTAGCTCTGTAGACCAGGCTCGCCTTGAACTTGGAGATCCACCTGTCTCTGTCTGCCTCCCCCAGTGCTGGGATTAAAAGAATGCTCCACCACTTTATATTCATTAGATTTTATCCACAAGTTGAAATGTATATACTGAAAAAAAATCTTCACACACATTTGCATCAGTTTTACTCATGATTGCCTAGACCTAGATGTGAGCAGAGTATACTTTAGTAGGGACTAGGTAAGCCAGTACATCCAGACAATGGTCAAGTCATTGCTAAAAAAGACATTTATAATCCCAGCACTAGGTTGAGGTAAGGAAAAGACCTGAGTATGGACCCCAGAACCCAGATTAAACATGCCAGCTCTGGTGATACAAGCTTAGAATTCCTAAACTGAAGAGCCTGGGTCTCACTGGCCCAACCAATGGGTTCTGAAAAGAGGTGGGCAGTGTTCCCAAGGATGTCATCCAAGGTTGTCCCTAGTTTGCACAGTAAAATAAAAAGTAAGTTTAGAAAAGCCAGCCTGGTCTAGGTAGGGAGTTCCAGCACAGCCAGGGCTAATAGAGACACCCTGTCTGAAAAGAAAAAAGACAACAAAACAACAACAAAAAACCTTGAGAGGCTGGAGCAATGACTTAACTCTTAAAAGCACTGGGTGTTGGTTTTTCGAGACAGGGTTTCTCTGTGTAGCCCTGGCTGTCCTGGAACTCATTCTGTATACCAGGCTGGCCTCGAACTCAGAAATTCACCTGTCTCTGCCTCCCAAGTGCTGGGATTACAGGCTTGCGCCACCACTAAGCACCGGATGTCCTTGCAGAGGACGTGGCTTCAGTTCTCAGCATCTCCATGGTGGCTCACAACTGTAGCTCCAGTTCCAGGGGGCCCATCACCCTCTTCTGACTTCTGGCATGTAGTGCATAGATATACATGTAGGCAGAACACCCAAATACTTAAAATAAACCCAGGGGCTAGGTATGGTGGTGCAGATCATTAACTCAGGAGATAGAAGCAGGGGAATTTCTGAGTTCAAGGCTAACCTGGTCTAGGGAGTTCCAGAACAGCCAGAGCTACACAGAGAAGCCCTGTCTTATAAATAAATGAATGAGTGAATGAATGAATCCAACCAATTCAATCAATAAAAGTTCATTGTGTTCATTAAGTTCTTGCCAGCCACTAAAGCTTATCATTTCTAAGCCATGAAGAATAAAAGAGAATTTATGGCTGGGTTAGTGGCAGAGCACCTGTCCAGCATTCACAAGACCCAGTACTGCTTACGGAGAGAAAGCATCTGTGCGCAGGCTTGGGCATGTAACCCCAGGCTTCCGAGGAGGCAGGAGTGTCTGACTGCGCTGCCTAGTGAGACCTTGTCTCAGAGAACCCTAAATGAAGACGAGGAAGGCACCCTGGCACAGGACACCGCTGCTGTGAATCCGTAGTAGATACTTTGCTGCTGTGCCAGGGCCAGAGTTGTTTCTGCAGCCCAATGGCCAGAAATGGAATGGACACTTTTTCTCTTCTCACTGTGTAACAGTGACAGCAGGATTGAGGGTTGTTTCTTCTCTTTGCAGGTTAAAGAAGAAGGAGTTTAGTTTAGAGGAAATCTATACAAACAAGAATTACAAGTCTCCTCCTGCAAGTAGGTGAGTACTGTGACTGTCTGGCTCAGCGGGCGGTGCTGGAATGACCTCTCACTGTTCTTGGGTAGAAAGGCACTTCAACTCCGCTCTACCCAGTAGTGAGCGGACTTTTGTTGTTTGTATTTGTGGGGGCAGTATCATCGTGCATGCTTGGCTAGCCTAAAATTCACAGATCCATTTGATTCTGCTCTGGAAAGGTCTGTATTATAGGTGACCCCGTATCCAGCCCAGAGTTGGGCTTTAGAAGTAGCTAGAATTAGGGTGTGGGTTCTTATATTGGGGTCAGTGATAGGAAATGTCTGTGCTTTGTAGGTGTGTCTTGATGAATACACTGCCTTGTCTCATCTGGGCTTGTAGTTACTGCTTCAGCCATGATCTCAACCCAGATACTGACGCTCTGGGTCGTCATGGGCCTGCTCTGGGTCTAAAGTCAGTTCAAAGCAGTGATGGGCACTAAATTTGTCTGAGTTGAAGGAAGAGAGTCCTGGTATTATCCCAGGACTCTGGACATGGACTCTGTCTAGAAGGCATTTCTTCCTAGAAGCCGTTCATTGCAGCATTGCTAGGTAACCAAAGACGGGAACCACCGAATGTTTCCAGTATTAGGGTGCTCACCGAACTTAGGTCCATTCTTACAAGGAAATATGATGCATAACTGTTGAAACCGGATTGGACAATGTTAATTAAATGAAAATAAGCCTCAGGGTCTTCCGTAGTTAAGAACCCCATGTACAGGACAGTGTGTGCTGTCTGTTACCTTTGGAGGTATGTACCACCGGTTATCAAATTCTAGGCCTACTTGGCACTTGCCCCCAAATCAAGTAGCTGCCTCCCTGGTAGTTGAGACTAGAGACTTGCATCATTGTGTCTGTCTTTGCTTTCTTTAAGACCATGCTGGGTTGTGGCCCAGGCCCCTCGTGTGTGTTAGGCAAACGTTCTATGGTGGATCCCAGCCACCAGTTTTCATTTATTTTTTATTTTGTGGTTTGTGAGCTAATAGCTTGGCTCACAGAAGGAAAACCCAAAATAAATTTGTGGTAGTGATCCATATTGTTCATAGAGTTTAAAAGACTCGCTGTCTGGGTTCTGGTGTGGTAGTGCATGTGTAATCCCAGCACATGCACTAGGTTGAAGTAGAGGGCTCAGGAATCATCTTGGCCAAATACGGAGCTTGAGGCCAGCCAGGGCTATGTGACAAGCAATGGCCCAGTGTCAACTGCTGTGGAGAGCATTTACAAAACCAGGAGTTAGCGGTACTATACATGCTAGCGTTCTATTCTACATACTAGTGTGAGGAATTAGCCTCGGTCTTGTTGTACCCCCTTCAGTTCTAACTTTTTACTTTGTGCACATAGTTTAAAACACACGTGTGCTTTTTCTCATGCATAGAAACAGCAATTGGCAGGACACAGCTGAGTTGGGTCAGCGCAGGCATCCGTGTGCTGCTGAGTTGGGAGTCAGTGCAGGCAGGCATCCTTGTGCTGCTGGTGACTCGGATCTGCGCTCTGTCCTTAGGTGTTTAGAGACCATCTTTGAGGAACCCAAAGAACGGAATGGCACCCTGATCTCTGTCAGCCAGCAGAAACGGAAGCGAGTTCTGGAATTCCAGGACTTTACGGTCCCTCGAAAGAGACGAGCTCGAGGTAAGGTGAAGCTGGCCGGCAGCTTCACCAGGGCCCAGAAGGCAGCTCTGCAGACTCAAGAGCTGGATGCTCTTCTGATTCAGAAGCTGATGGAACTGGAGACTTTCTTTGCCAAGGAGGAGGAGCAGGAGGATCAGCCGGCTGCTGAGAATAGTTCGGGGTCTCCATTTTGAACTTTTGCAGACCTCCCTGGAAGAGGTTCCCTGATTTTAGCCCTGTGCCCAAACCACTCACGATGCCCAGCCCATGAATTTTTACTTATTTCAAGGTGCAGCCTTTTTAGAAGCTGGTGAAGAAGGGCCCTTTAATTCTACTGCTGAGTACAGAGCCTCAGGAATGCTCCCTTCTCCTGGGAGTGGTCTTGAACGACCTCAGGCCGCCTCCTTCCCGGTTCCCAGCGCAGGTGGAAAAGCCACAATCTTAAGCAACACTAGGAATCTAAGGACTTGGTGTCTGTGCGTCCACATGAAAGTTCCTCTCCGTTTATGGTGCTGCTCGTCCAAGATGACTTAGAAACCTGGCCTGAGGGAGGGAGGACCTGGTTACCTGGCCTGTGTGTTCTCACCAGCTTGTTATGTGATTGAGAAAGATGAACTGGTATGTTTCCTGACTTTGATTCTTGTCTGCCCAGGACCTTTATTCTGAGAGAATGTGTGTTTGTGTGTGTTTGTGGCTTTTCCCCATCTTTTCTCCCATTTGTGACTGTGGGTCACCAGTGCCAGAGGAGCCCGTCCAGGCCCCAGTGTAAGCTGCACTTTTTAATGTTTAGTGTTGATTATTTTCATTTTTGTTTTTGTATTATTGCTGCATGTTTGGGGTCTCTAAATGTGATTTTTTAACCATTTTGTAAGACATTAAGGAGAAAGACAATACATGTCTTAGGACAATATGTGACAGGCCTTGGTCAGCACATGGAGGGGCAGTGTTCCCAGTCGTGTTTCAGGCAGGCCCTCCCTCTCCAGCTTTTCGTGTAGCTCACTAGAGGAAGCACTTTTCACCCTCTCCTCAGTCCTTCCCACTGAATACACATATTTGTTTAGTGACATACATAAAAGCAGACTTCTCTCATAACCACTTGAAAACTGTTGAGGTGGAGTGTGGTTTTTCTCTGAACTGCTGGGATATGGTGGAGTTAGGCGCAGTGGTGCGAGGGGCTGGCCAGGAGCACTCTCAGCTGCTCGAGTGCCTGGCTCTGTGACATGCCGGAGCCAGCGCTCTCCGAGTGCCTCGGTGCTCTGGTCCTTTGTCAAACCTGTTGGAAATGTTTGCATGCTGGAAGTGGCAGTTTCTAGGTTTGTGCCAGAGGAGTCTGCAGGCGGTAGGCCGCCCTTGCCTGAGCAGCAGGCCCTCAGAGCTCATCGTGCTCCCTCCTCCTACTGTGTCCTCACCGTGCTCCCTGTCCTTGTGTTTTCTCGTCCCAGTATCTTTCCCATTCATTCTTCACACCTACTGCTTAGAGTTCAGAGAGCCCGAACTGCTTGGCTATGGGTAAGATGCTCAAGCTAGCCGCTGAACCATGGTCATTTCTTCCCATTCTCCTAGCTTGGTCGGGTCTACAGACAGGTCCCTGTCTGTAGAGAAGATCAGCAGTGCTGTCCTGGAATGTTGGCCAGTGCTCTTCAGACTCTTTCATTCCCTATTTGTCAGTGGCTAGGGAGAGGGGGTACCAACTTGGGGTCTTCATGTGCCTTTCCTTTGCAGGTTGGTGGTCTGGGCCACCCTGAAATAGTAAACTGGACATGAGCAGGGGAAAATGTACCGAGTCCTTTACCTCCTTATCTGTTTAAATAACTTAACACACACCTGCTTGTCTGTGGAGACTTGAAGCCATGGCTCTGTAACAGAAGAGAGCAGGCTAGTTTGCATGCTGAGCCTCAGCAGTGTGTGCAGATCCCGTTTTACACGTTGCCCAGACCTACAAATGTGACCTGTGTTCCCTTGTTGGGGTGGGAGTTTTAGTTGCTCAGCGCTTCTGAGCTCAGTTGTTACCACAGGGAACGGAATGAGTTACACACTGTGCCCTTCTACAAGTACATCTAAAGACACTGTACATCAGCTTGCAAGCTAACGGGCAGTAAACAGCCATTCGTCATTTTTACCACCATGGTCACGGGCATCCAGATTACCCAGAAGACAAAAGGTGAGGTGTGCACAGCTGGGGTACCACCAGCATACAGACCTCAGAACTTGTCCATGACTAGTGTGGCCTGGAAAAGGCTGGAAACACTAGTCTGGACTGTTAGCATCGTGGAGCACAGGACTAGAGAGACCTAACTCTATCCCTGTCCCGGATAGAGTTAGGTCTCTCTAGGATAGATGGAGGAGGAAAAATGTCAGCTTGGCCTGCCCTCCGGCAAAGGCCCGTCTGCTTCAGAACTAGGAGACTCAGCCTCACCTGTCTTACCATTATGTCTCACAGCAGTCAGCCAGCCTCAGGGACACCTTAGTGTTCTCGGAACCCGTGGTCTCTGACCTCGGCTGGAGGTAGTGGCTGCTGGCTTGTCCCCTGCCAAAACTATAGATTGGTTCTGTAATGGGAATTGGTAGAATTTTTGAGGATGGGGACTTCCCACCCAAATAATGAGAAGCTGCCCGTAAGCACAACTTAACTTAACTATAGCTCACCTCCAGAAGTTCAGTGTTTTAACGATTATGGGGAAGAAGAGGAATCTCAGGTCCAGCCAGATTTCAGTCGTTTCCTTAGCCACCTTTCGGTCTCTCGCTAGAGCAGCCTCCACCCTCACGAGTGCCTGTCTTCTCTTCCTCCCCTGCTGGGTCCCGCCTCATCTCTCCATCCTTCTAGATGTACCTCGTCACCTGTTACAGCAGTTGTGTCTGTCTTCCTGCTGCCCTTACTGTAAGAGCTGACTGAGAGGGAGGCACAGTGGGAAGAGATGTAGCTTTTGCCTTACTTGAGCCTGAAGAGCTCAGAAACTCATGCTGTGAATCCTAAACTTTGTGCTCCTCCAAGAGCTGTGAAAATCATGACTTTTTTTTTTTTTCCACAATTTTGCCTGAAAGGGTCTTTTGTGAGGGCTCCAGAGCCAACCTGAGGTCAATTCTAGATTCCACCCTCTGGGCATCCTTCCCCTGGGTGTCTCCTCTGCCCACCAGGCTAAGAGCAGCAGCAAGTCTGCAGGGCTGTGGCAGCAGGTCCGGGGCTGCAGTGCAGCCAAGTGGACAGAGCCCTCCATCTCCCCAGGCGGGGCTCCGTCTCCTCTGTTCCGTGTGCATTAAGATCTGTGCAAGACCAACTTTTAGGTTGTGATCCTTTCCTCCTGGGACCTGGGGGGAGGGAAGGATGCAGTTGGTGCTTTTCTTAATATCCTTTGTTTCCATAGCTTTCCCCTGGTATCATGGAAAGGGCCTTTTTAATGACCACATTGTGCGTGGCTGTATCCAAAGCATAAATAATTGGCCAGAGGTATGGAATGTCCTCACCTGAATTCCTGTCAGGAGAGGGCTGCTTTCCTGGACTGAACTTCTATATAGAACTGGCTAGGAAGGAGAGTTAAATTTTGTTCAAATCACAATTAATTAATATTCCAACTTAGCCGCACTTTGACCAGCAAAAGCTGTCTCGGTTGTGAAGCTGGGGTCCTCATTTAGCCGCCATCCAGCCCAGCATGCTAGGATCGGAGGCTTGTTTTGTCTCTATAAGACTGTCTGGTGTTGGCTGGATTTTAATTCTCAACCAGAGGCCCCTCGAGCTCGGATCTGGGCCAGTAAGTTGCTGTCCCAAGTGCTCCTGTATCATCATGGCTAACAGTTGAGTGAAATGTGTCCATCTGTGGTAATGCTAGTATACATGATACCCTGCAGTTCCTTTTCTGTTTGCTAGTTTGTGACTCTAAATGCCCACTGTTACATTAATTAATTTATGGAAATAAATTTTTCTTGAAAACCATTCAGATAATTGTCAAGGCTATTTTGTTCTTTAGGGTTTTGTAGTAGATTTGAATTTTACCAGAAATATTCCAAGCCGATTAGACATGCTCCCTCCTTAATAGGTGTGCTTGCTGCTCCTGTGCCAGGGCCTCCCTCACATTCCTGCATGATCACCTCCATCAAGCCATCAGATCTTTGCATTCCCAGATCATTGGTCTTGAACGTGGTCCCCTCCCATTCTGTGTCTGCTGCCTGCACCCGCCAAGGCTTTTTGTTATGGCTTTACCTCCCTGTCTGTGCTAACAACTGTAACAAAAGCTCTTCAGGATCAGGGCCTTTCATTTTCGAAGCTCTAGTCCCTCCTGGTCTCTTTAGCACCTAGAACAAGGTTTGATATTTACAGCTGTTTACCGCCTAAACATCATTTTGGTCAGTGGACTACATATTACCATAAGATGGTAATGGAGCTGAAAAATGCCTGTGGCCTAGCGAGGTCACAGCTGTGATAATGTGTTCTACTCAGGTCTTGGTGTTGGTGCAAACAAGCCAGTGCATTGCCAGTCTTGTAAAATTGTAGCACAATTGTGTACAGTACATATTTGATAGTGCTAATAAATGACTTACTGATCTATGTAAGTTTTTATTGTATTAGAGTACACTCTTGTTTTTTTATTTGTCTGTCTGTTTACTTATTGAGAAAGAGTCTCACCATGTAGTCTCACCATGTGGCTGATCTAAAACTCACTATGTAGACCAGGCTGGCCTCGAACTCACAGAGATCTCCATGCCTCTGCCTCCTGAGTACTGGAATTATAGGTGTGTGTTACAACACCTGGCTAGAATATAATCTTAGTAAAAAGTCAAAAAAACTTACTAACAGGCAGCAACCTCAGCATCCACCACATGTTCAGAGCATCAGGAGGCCACGGGAGCCAGGAACCTAGGTGAGTAGTAAAGTGGCTGCCTCGGTGTACAGTGTCTCAGATCCAGCCCCCTCCCTCCAAACACAGCGTCAGTGAATGACAGATCTGTACCATCTAGGGTCGTGTAAATGCACTACTGGCACTCACAGTTTGACCGTCACACAAAGCTCCTAAACACCTAAAGACACATTTCTCAGACTGTCCCTGAGCATGATGACTAGGTGATGGCACCTCGGAAAGGCTTCATGAATAAATGAGTGGCTTTGCTAGGCGTGAGTGGAGCACACACCTTCCCCTGTCCATTTCAAATTAAGCCTTCTTAATATTGGAAGATGCTTAATCTCGCCTCTCTCGTTCCTTGCCACTCCTTGAAGGGCCTGTGTAATGGTTGCTCAGAGTCTGATAACACACTGTGTCTGGCTCTGTGCAGCTCCAGACATGTCAGAGCAGGTGTGCAGTGCGGGACTGGCGCTTTCTGATTGGCTGTGGCTCAGGGGAAGTGGCGCCCAGTTGGAATCACCTACTTGGGTATACATGTCAAAACGGTAAAGTTGGATATGTAACCTGTCTAGGAATTTTTCTAAAGGTCTCTTTCTCCCCCTCCTCCCCTTTTCACACACAGACTTTCTGTGATATCATTTTTCCTGAGATAAGGTCTTACTGTGTAGCTGAGTCTGGCCTTGAACTTCCTATTCTTCTGCCTCAACCACCTAAGTACTAAGATTTAAGTAGCTGTCAGTATACCCACCTTAAAAAATATATATTACTTCCCCCTTATAAAAATTTAGTATTTTGGGCTGGAGAGGTGGCTCAATGGTTAAGAGCACTGACTGTTCTTCCCAAGGTCCTGAGTTCAAATCCCAGCAACCACATGGTGGCTCACATCCATCTGTAATGAGATCTGACACCCTCTTCTGGTGTGTCTGAAGATACCTACAGTGTACTTACATGTAATAAATAAATATTTTTAAAAAATTAGTATTTTAACTATGTATACATGGGGGGGGGCGGGTTATGTGCACATGAACGGGGGTGCCTGTAGAGGCTAGAGGTACCAGATGGGGAGCTTGAGTTACAGGGGATTGGCATGGGTTTTGGGAATTGAACTCAGATCCTCTAGATGAGCAGAACATACTCTTAACCCACTCTTTACCCACGCCACTGTTAAAAAGATGTATTTAATTTTATGTGTATAAATGTTTTGCGCAGGTGTCTGTAAGGGCACTATGTGTGTGCTGTAGAGGCCAGAAGAGGGTGCTAGATGCCCTGGAACTGAAATTACCAAAGGCTGTAAGCTACTGATATTTGGGTACTAGGACCCAAATCTGGGTCCTCTGGAGGAGCTCCAAGTGATCCGAACCGCTGATCCTCGTAGAGTTGATTCTCTGCTTTCACCATGTGGAGTCTGGGCACTGATCTCCAATCTCCCAGCATAGCAACAGAGCCATCTCGCTGAAAAGACTTTTATATTTCTTTAAAACAAAATATATTGTGGTGTAGATTTATTAGTTCAGTTTGGTAGAGTGCTTTCTAGCAATCAAGGATTCCTAGGTTTGCGCCCCAATACCACACTAATTAGGTGTGATGAACACCTTCAGTTGCAGCACTGGAGAGGTGGAGGGTCAGCACTTCAAGGTTATACTCAGCTGTATTGTGAGTCCAAGATTTCCACAGGCTACATGATGTTCTGCCTTAAAATAAATAAATGTGTGTGTGTGTGTGTGTGTGCGCGCGCGCGCGCTCCCCAGGCCCTTGGGTCCCCATTGCTCTCTTGCTTTTCTGTCTCTCTCTATTAATCCATAAAGAACTCAATCCAAATACTATGCTTTATCTTTAGCCCCTATGTTATCATTAGTACTTGTATCTTCATTGTTTCCCAAGGCCCACATTAGAAAAGCTCCCTCTCAGCTGGGCGGTGGTGGCTACTTAGGACTTGATTGAGGGCTATGAAGGGACATAGAAATTATTACTGATCATTATGAACTTTACCTGATATATGATTAAATGTCCTAAAAATGAATGATATTGCTTGCACATCTGTATGTGTGTGTATGTGTGTGTATATATATGTATGTGTATGTACATATATATATATATATATATATATATGAAACCCATTGGATTTACACTTTAAATGTATGAATTAATGCCATGTAGGTTCTCTCTCTCTCTCTCTCTCTCTCTCTCTCTCTCTCTCTCTGGTTTTTTCGAGACAGGGTTTCTCTGTATAGCCCTGGCTGTCCTGGAACTCACTCTGTAGACCAGGCTAGCCTCGAACTCAGAAATCTGCCTGCCTCTGCCTCCCAAGTGCTGGGATTAAAGGCATGCACCACCACTGCCCAGCAGGTATTATCTCAAAAAGGTGTTAAAAAATGAAATAAGTTAGACATAGTGGGTCATACCTGTAACCCTGGTACTTAGGATGCCAAGACATGAGGATCGTGACTTTTAGACCAGTCTCAGGACAGGTTGGGCTACATGTCATTATTCTGACTCAAAAATATAAAGAATTTAGAGCCGGAAAGTTGGGTCAGTGGTTAAAAGCATGGATTGTTCTTCCAGAAGACCTGACTCTGGTTCCCAGCACCCATGTCCGGCAGCTCATAGACAACTGCAGCTCTGGGAGCATGCCACGCCTCTAGTCTAAGAGAATACCTGCAAGCATGTGGCATATCTCCACACAAATACATATTTTAAAATAATAAAAAATTACTTTTTTAAAAAATAATTAGGCCGGGCGGTGGTGGTGCACGGCAAATCCCAAAAAAAGAAAGAAAGAAAAAAAAACCAAACCCAAATCCAAAAAACAACAAAAAAAAGTAACTTTTTTTGCATCTATTAAACATGTAATGTTTCTATTATTTCTATTACTTCTGTTAGTATGACCAAATTACATTTTACTTATTTATTTAATGTATATGTTTGCCTAGTTATATGGCTATGCACCACATACTTGTATGGTTAGATCTCCTGGAACTGGAGCTGTAAACCATCCTGTGAGTGCTAGAAACTGGACTGGAGCCTTCTTCTGTATGAGCATCCACCATATGTTCTTAACCATTGAACCATCTCTCTAGCCCCCTAATCATTTTTTGTTTGTTTTTTTGAGACAGGGTTTCTCTGTATAGCCCTGGCTATCCTGGAACTCACTCTGTAGACCAGGCTGGCCTCAAACTCAGAAATCCGCCTGCCTCTGCCTCTGCCTCCCAAGTGCTGGGATTAAAGGTGTGCGCCACCACCGCCCGGCGTGACAAACTATCTGGGTGTTGGGAATTGAACTGGGTCCTCTAGAAGAACAAGTGCTCTGAACCACTGAGCCATCTCACTGCCTCTTTTTTGTTACAAAGGTGTTTTTAGTTTTGCTCCTTTTAAAAAAGGTATATACGGGATATTTATTCCATGTTTTCCAAAGAATTGAAAAAAAGTACTGTGTTACATAAAACTAGTTTGTTTTGTTTTCTGTTTTGTTTTGTTTTGTTTTGTTTTGTTTTGTTTTGTTAAAACAGGGTCTAGGTAGACCAGGTTGGTCTGGAATTCAGGACACTCCAAACTGCTGGGATTCCAGTTTTGTTTTGTTTTTTTAATAACTACCTCAATCCTTTGAATTACAACCCTCAATTCCATACCAATATTATGTTGTGTGTGTTTCTTTTTAAGGCTCTTGAAAGTATGACAAAGGGGGAGGTGTCTGTCTTGAATTACCAAACTTGTGACTTCTTAGGTTCTCTTTAGTAGGTGTTTTTTCTGTAACTGAATTTAAATAACTTTCCAGAAATAATCTAAGATACTAATTAGCTTTTCCATCTGGTGAAGACAACTGTGTTTAGCAGAAGAAAACTCAGGCTGCCTTCCTTCAGTTTTTGCATCCAGGTTCAGCCATGTTTTCTAGGGCCTTAAAAGGGGTGTGGGGGGGTATTCAGATCATGGGTTTTGACGTCAATGATGTAAAAATACTGGATTTTTCTATCATACAATTTGTGAGCCCTTTGCGGGGTTGATGTGCCCTTGAGAAAGATGCTTAACCTCGCTGACCTCTTTAAAATGGTAATATCTGAGGGCTGGCTGCAGGTCTCCAAGTCAGCGCTTAGAAAACAACAACAACAACAAACAAACTGGTAAGTACTGAAAATCCGTTTTCCCCTCATAACTGGAAAGAACAGGAGAAAGCATCATCATCGGGAGCCTAGTTTGACAGCTTTCCATATTTCTTACATAAACCCCTCGCCTCCAGAGTCCTATTGATATAAGAATAGAATAGACACTCCGCTCCAAGGGATCCAACGCCTTCTGGCCTCCGAGGGCGCTGGCATCCAGGTGCCGTGCACGCACAGCGTGACTGAGCACAAGGTGCACTCAGATTTTTCGGCGCTGGAGCGGCGTACCCCGTGGACCTGGCGCGCCTGCCCACACACTCCGCGGGGGTGGGCTCGGCGGCGGCAGCCGCGGAGGAGCACGCAGAAGCTTCCGGCCCAACCTTCCAGGTTCCTGATTGGTCCGGTGACGACAAGGGCGTGCGTCGGAGGGCGGAAGGGGGCGTGTCTGCCCAGGAGGAGGCGAGATGGCGGCGCCTGGGGGCCGCGCGTGTGTGCGCTCGCTACGTGGAGGTGTGCTGTGGCGGAGCAGGTATGGCCAGGCGGGAGGCTGCTGGGGCAGGGGTCTGCACGGAGCAAGCCAGGCTCTGGGGAGAGAAGCCAGTTCTCGTCGCCGGCTCGCCGCGAGTAGGTCTGACAAGAAGGACAGCGAGCCGCTCTTATCTCGGCTCAAGAGCAGGTGCTACAAGCCACCGCGTGGACTGTGAAATGAGTTCGGGTGTGGCCTAAAGGCTCTGGCCGGTCCTCTCCAACTCGGTGGAAGAGCACAGGGACAACCAAACCCTTATTATGCTGCCTGCTGGTCTCTAGCGTGGAAGCAGAGCCGATCTCCTTTTCTCAGGTGTTTGCTTTCCTACCAGGATGGTGTAACCTGGAAGAGCACAGCACTGCAGAGCGACTTTCACGTGGGGTTCTAAAGCTTTGAGGCGACAGGATTAGATTTATCTGAAAAGTCTGTGGTGGGATTGTGGTCCTTATCCTGCTATTCCCAGACATCTAGATTCCTTAAGTTCCTAGGCTGCTAGAACTGGGAGAGACATCAGGGATTTTGTAAGTGACTGTTCATTTGTTTGCTTGTTTGTTTATTTGTTTTTTGTCTGTTAGATACAATTTCATTAGGTGACCCAGGCTGGCCACGAAATCACAGCAATCTTCTTGTCACAACCTCCCAAGTGCTTCTCAAAGGCCGGAATTACAGGCTTAAGCCAGCTGTTTATTCTTTTTTTGAAGGGTGGGAGGGTAGAAGAGGAGAAAGTTCTTAACCTAAATGAGAGAGAAGAAACAGTTTCTAACTTGACTGAGTTACTTAATAGCCAGCCTCCATACTTACTTCTTTTTAGCAAATACCACTACCTTTACACTCTGTGTGTGTGCGGGTATGCATATGTGTGGTTGTAGGTGTCCATCAAGAGTTTCCTGGAACTGGAGGAATTACAGGTGGTTTTGAGCCATCTGACATGGGTGCTGGGAACCAAACTCTTGGTACTTTTAACTGCTGAGCCAGCCATTTCTACACCACCAACATTACTCAATTTAAAGTGTGTGTGTGAGTGAGTATGTTTGTGTGTGTGAGAGAGAGAATGTTTTGCCAGCATGTATGTCTGTGTACCCATGTGTGTGCCTGGTACCCGTGGAGGCCAGAAGAAAACATTTAGTCCCTAGAACTGAAATTACAGATGGCAGTGAGCTTCCATTGGTTGCTAGGAATTGAACCCAGGTCCTCTTAATTGCTGAGTCATCTCTCCAGCTCCTGAAGAATTTTAAATGATGGTAAAAAGGTTGTGCCTCACTCACCATTAAAAAATGGAAAGCGGAGCCGGGCGTGGTGGCGCACGCCTTTAATCCCAGCACTTGGGAGGCAGAGGCAGGTGGATTTCTGAGTTCGAGGCCAGCCTGGTCTACAGAGTGAGTTCCAGGACAGCCAGGGCTACACAGAGAAACCCTGTCTCAAAAAACCAAAAAAAAAAAAAAAAGGAAAGCGGGCTGGAGAGATGGCGTATCGGTTAAGAGCACTGAGCACTTCTAAACGTCCTGGTTCAATTCCCAGCAACCACATGGTAGCTCGCAACCCTCTGTAATAGGAACTGATGCCCTCTTCTGGTGTATCTGAGGACAGCAACAGTGTATTCATATACATATAAAGAAATAAATCTTTTTTTTTTTAAAAAAAAAGGAAAGCAAAAAAGCCATCTTTAGCTGCCTGTGTAAGTAGGCAAGACTGGGGTTTGGTGGAAGGCTGGAAGGGGGTAAGGACCTGTGTAGAGCAGTGGTTCTCAACGTGTTGGTTGTGACTCCTTTGGCAAACCTCTGTCTCCAAAAATAATTACATTACAATTCATCAAAGCAGCAAAATTAAAGGTATGAAGTAGCAACAAAAATAATGTTATAGTTGAGAGTCACCACAGCACGAGGAACTGTGAAAAAGGGTTGAAGCTGTAGGAAGACTGAGAGCCGCTGTGCTAGGAGAAGAGTTAGCAGTTATCTAATTTATTATATAAGATAGAAGCTATAATGATACAAAAAAGATAACATTTTCCTAAGTTTTAAGTTGTAAGATGTAGAGGATCTTCACGTTTCTTTTTTTAAAAACTTATTTTTATGTGTTGAGGTATTTTTATGTGATGCAGACATGCATGGTGCCCACAGAAGCCCTTGGCATTACCCAGGATGAGCCACAGTGATTGCTGGTGGTCGAGTCAGGTGCTCTGGAGGAGCAGCCATGCTGAGCCCTCTCTCCAGCCCAGAAGGTTTTCAGTTGAGCAATGTGTCCAGTAACAGGAGAGCAGCATCTTGGGTTCTGATTTAGTGTCATGCACGTTTTCTCAGTGTGTTGATGAGAGTGGGCTGGGTGGTGACTCCTGGGGAAAGCCCTGGCTGACCCTAGTCTGTCCGTAGAACTCATGGAAAGCTGAATTAAGTGGTCCCCATCTCTAATCGCAGTACACCTGTACTGAGATAGGAAGTAGAGACAGGCGTGCTCTGGGAGCTCAGGGCTAGAGCAGCAAGACTGCCCAATCAAGGCATGAGCAGGAACCACCTCCCAAACGTCCTCCGCCTCTCTCTTCAAGACCATCCTTGGCTACATCAGTAGTCACAGGCTAACCCAGGTTTTATAAGACTTTTACTCAAGCATTACCACCACCGAACTGCCTAAACGTATAGGGATGGCTGGAATGTTTAATAAAGATGGAGATTAGCAGTTATGTACCAATCTTACGCTAATTTCATATTCAAAAGGAGGTATAGGTTGGGTGTCTGAGATATGTGTGTTTTGTTTTGTTTTGTTTTTATACAAGCACTCCAGGTTATGAATTCAGGCAGGACTAGACAGTGGGACCTAGGGAATGGTGCCTTATGCAGGAACTGCAATTAGAAATGCTTATGGCACCCACCACTTTGGCACAGCACCAGAAAGGGAAGGGTGGAGACATGAAGGCTTGCCACCTGAGAGCAGCAGACAGTGCTCAGCTGGTAAAACACAAGCATAAGGACCTGTGTTGCATTCCCAGAACCTCTGTTAAAATAGAGGTTTCATGGTTTAAGCCTGTGATCCCAGCGATGGGGTAGAGACAGGAAGATTCCTGGCGCTTACTGTCTAGCCATTCTAGCTTGATTGGTGACCTTTAGGCCAGTGATGAACCCTGTCTCAAAAGCACGATGCATGCCTTTAGTCTCAGCACCCAGGAGGCAGAAGCAGGTAGATCTCTGTGAGTTCAAGACCAGCCTGGTCTACATAGTGAATGCTAACCAGCCAGAAGTATATACTCAGACCCCATATCAAAGCAAAACAACAACAATAAAAACATAAAACAAAATGTAACAAACCCAATATGTGTTTGGATGGATCATGGGGAATGACCCCAAATGTTGGCCTCTGACTATCCCAATCACATGCATAAACACTACCCACATACATTATTTAGTTTACTGATTAAATAAATTTGCAATTACTTGGGAGGCAGAGGCAGGTGGATTTCTGAGTTCGAGGCCAGCCTGGTCTACTGAGTGAGTTCCAGGACAGCCAGGACTACACAGAGAAACCCTGTCTCGAAAAACCAAATAAATAAATAAATAAATAAATAAATAAATAAATAAATTTGCAATTAGCCTTATACTTAAGGAACTTTACAGTTTAATAGACAAGGGTGATTCTTTGGTAAATATTTTAATATCGTGCAATATTGGATAAAACTTTTGTCACCCTCCCCTCTACACACACACACACACACATACACACACACACACATATACCACACACCACCCCCCACCACACACCACCCCCACAGGACAGCTAGGGCTACACAGAGAAACCCTGTCTCGAAAAAACCAAATTCACAAAACCAAAAATAAAGTCCCATAGTCTACAAACTCAAACACTTTAAAATTCAATCTCTTGCCGGGCAGTGGTGGTGCACGCCTTTAATCCCAGCACTTGGGAGGCAAAGGCAGACTGATCTCTGAGTTCGAGGCCAGCCTGGTCTACAGAATGAGTTCCAGGACAGCCAGGGCTACACAGAGAAACCCTATCTCGAAAAAAAACAAAAAACAAACAAACTAAAATTCAATCTCCTGCTGAGCCATGATTTCACACATCTTTAATCATAGCACTCCAGAGGCAAGGGCAGGCAATCTCTGAGTTCAAGGCTGGCCTGGTCTACAGAGTGAGTTCTAGGACAGGCAGTGCTACACAGAGAAAGCTTGTCTTAAAGAACCAAATAAAACAAATAATTTGTCTCTCAACTGTAGGCCTCTATAAAATAAGCAAGTTAAATTCTTACTTCAAGAAGAAAGAATCAGGGCAGTCACAACTCTAGCAGTGTAAAGCAAAGCCACACTCTAGCAGTGTAAGTGCCTCCCTGTCCGATACCTGGCATCCACTCGTGACCCTCTGGATGACCCCCTGGGTGCTGGCTCGCTTCTCCAGCTCCGCCTTCCGCAGCACACACCACTTGTCTTCCAGACCCGGCTGGCTCCACTCTAAAGTGCTGCTGTTCTTGGTGGTCATTTTATGGTACTGGCAACTCACCAGTAGCCTCTCCTGGGCTCTTTTCTGGAATTCTATCCCTGCCACAGTACTAAGCCTCCATGTCCCCTTCATGGCTTCAAAACCAGTACCAGCCAGGTGACTGTCACATTACCAAGTTCATCTGACAGCAGGAGGTACAGGCTGCTGCTGGAACATAGCTTGGGGGGGGGGGGGAGAAAGGAAAGGAAAGAAAATGCCCTAGGTACTAGAGATACCTAGACAGTGAAGAGCAGTGACTGTTCTTCCAGAGGACCCAGGGTCAGTTCCCAGCACCCACATGACACCTCAAAGCCATCTGTAACTCTAGTTCCAGGGGGTCCAATGTCCTCTTCTTGACTCTGAGAGTATCAGGCTCAGACAAACATGCAGGCAAAACATCTGGACATATAACAATAAATCTTAAAAGAACTGGGCAAAGTGGCATACACCTTTAATAACAGCACTTTGGAGGCAGAGACAGGCAGATCATTGAGTTTGAGGCCAGCCTGGTCTACAGAGTGAGTTTCCAGGACAGCCAGGGCTATATTAGAGATCCTGGTTTGTTTGTGTTTTCTAATGCATTGCGCGCGCGCGCGCGCGTGCGTGCGTGCGTGCGTGCGTGCGTGCGTGCGTGCGTGCGTGCGTGTGTGTGTGTGTAGGGGGTGAGACAATGTTTCTGTAAGACAAGTGTTTACTGCTTGTCTTAGTCACTATTGTATTGCTGTAAAGAGACCCTGGTGAATGCAAGTCTTACGGAAGGAAACATTTACCTGGGGGCTTGCTCACGGTTTCAGAGTTTGTTATGATGACTGGAAGCAGGCGTGGGAGTAACTGAGAGCTTTAGACTAACCCACCCCAAGGGCAGCAGGTGGAGAGAGACACTGGAAACCTCAAAGCCCATCCCCAGTGACACACCTAATCTTTCTAAACAGTTCATTAAGCCTGCTAATAATAAAGCAATGGGGCCATTCTCACTCAAACCGCCACATTGCTCAAGCCCAAGTCTGGAACCCTAGTGCAGAGGGAAAGCAGAGACAGGATTGCCGGGGCCCGTTGGCTACTAGCCTAACATCAGGTTTAGTAAGAGACCTGTCTCTGAGGAATAAGGCAGTGTGACAGAGCAGGGCACCAACATGCGAGACACACACACATCCCAGGATGGGCTTGGGTTTGTTTATATACATTAGGTGAGGGGAAGTGCCTTTTCCTTCATGGTAAACTCAGGAGCCTTTTGTGTGGTAATGGTTCAAGCTACTTGAGAGGTGCGGTGGGTGGATCTCTTGTGCTTGGCACACCTCACACTTGCTGCAAAAGAGGCTGTGAATCCAGGTGGTGCTTGTATGCGCGCGCGCGCGCGCGCACACACACACACACACACACACACACACACACCTTTAATCCTACCGCTCTGGAGGCAGAGGCAGGTGGATCTCGATGAGATTGAGGCCAGCCTGATCTACACAAAGAAACCCTGTCTTGAAACACACACACAGAGACGGTGCCCAGGAAGCAGGTTCATGCCAGTTAAAGGTGTGCTACCCTAGGTCAGGACATCTGTTTAGGTGAGAATAGGAGTGGTGGGGGAGCTGGTTGGACTCTGGAGGAGCAGTTGAACACTAGGTAGCCTGTTACTCATTGAAGGAAGCAGTTCTAGGGAGAGAGTGGGTAGAAGTCAGGAGTGAGAGCCAGGAAGGTGGGGGTCAACCTCTTTTGTGGCTGCCAGGCCAAGAAAGAAACCTGGGGTGTACACCGTGATTTGTGGAACATGGAGGGCACTGGCAACTTTGACTGGCGGTGATGTGATTGGCTCAAACCATGGGGACACGATTGACAGTGAAGGCAGCCCTTCAAAAGCCGTGATGAAAGAGAGGAAAGGTGGGTAGGACCAGAGAGAGGTGTGGTGCACGGCATCTGTATAAACTGCAGGAATTGCAGGGTTTATGTCATGGGAGAGAAGCTGGTAATCATGGCACAGTGTGTGGGGGACGGTAGGTGCACAAACAGACCACCTCAGTGCTGTGTATCCACAAGTGGTGAGCTATGTCATCCACATTCGCCCCAAAGCACTGAGGCAGATGAAACACAGCAGAGGAAGGTGTAGAACCCTGTGTTACTGTTTCGTTATTGCGTTCTGAGAGCCCAGTATCAGTTTCCAAGCATTCTTTGCCCTGTAGTCAGTTGTAACAGTCATTGTTCTGATTCCACTTGAAAAACAGGGCTTTAGGCTTACTCTTTTACAGCGAGAGCAGCAGTTCTAAGGGGCCAGTGCCAAGTTTGGTTTTTTGTTTTTTTTTTTTAATTTTAATTTTTTTGTTTTTTTTGAGACAGGGTTTCTCTGTGTAGCCCTGGCTGTCTTGGAACTCACTCTGTAGACCAGGCTGGCCCCGAACTCAGAAATCCACCTGCCTCTGTCTCCCAAGTGCTGGGATTAAAGGCATGCGCTACCACTGCCTGGCTGCCAAGTTTGTTAATGGTTCCCACAGGCTGAGACGCCCTGTATTTCACTTATAGGAGGAAGTAGGCCCATCACATTAGCCCATCATGTAGACCTTACCATGTGGTGAGGGTGTTTTTAAGTTTCACTAGGAAAAAAAAATCAAAACACTGAAATCTGATAATGTTTATAGGACTTAACTATCCATAAGTTAAATACTACATCAAAAGTCATAAATGCATTTCTGTTTTCACAAAAAAAAAATAAAAAAACAAATCAATTTAGAGGTTTATAATAATGAAAGTTACATTTTTATATCATAAAGTGCTCCAAGGAAAAACATTTACTGATAAGGATGTAGTTTCTTTTGTTTGTTTGTGTTTTTTTTTTTTTTAAGTTTATTTAGATTTCCAGTCAATATTTTGGAAACTGAAGCTGGGTATGATGGCGTATGCTTTTAGTCCCACGGCCCAGGAAGCAGAGGCCAGAGGACCTCTGCAAGTTCAAGATTAATCTAGCCTAAATAGTGGGTTCTAGGCCAACCAGAGTTACATGCTGAGACCCGCCTTGCCTCCAAAGGGAAAAAATAAGTGTCTGCCTGCATGCGTATCACACAAGGAAGCAGACAACAGACGCGTGTCAGATCCTAGTGGCAGCCCCTTAAGAACCCTGAGGCCCTCCCCACCCCACCAAAGTCGTCAACTGTGAAGGGCTACACGGCTGCAACTTTATTGCACTTAAAAACATTTTATAAAGCCGGGCATGGTGGCGCACGCCTGTAATCCCAGCACTTGGGAGGCAGAGGCAGGCGGATTTCCGAGTTCAAGGCCAGCCTGGTCTACAGAGTAAGTTCCAGGATAGCCAGGGCTACACAGAGAAGCCCTGTCTCGAAAAAAACCAAAAAAAAAAAAAAAAAAAAAAAAAACATTTTATAAGCCGGGCAGTGGTGGCACACGCCTTTAATCCCAGCACTTGGGAGGCAGAGGCAGGCAGATTTCTGAGTTCAGGCCAGCCTGGTCTACAGAGTGAGTTCCAGGACAGCAAGGGCTACACAGAGAAGCCCTGTCTTGAAAAAAAACCAAAACCAAAACCATTTTTTAAGTTGACAACTGATTCAATTTATACTAACTTATTTATTTTTGTATTGTGCCTTAGAGGCTTTTCATTTGTGAGCTTTTGCCAGGAAGTACATACTTTTTATACTTTTTATTGGACCAGCTCCAGTTGTGAGCCACCACTTGGTTGCTGGGATTTGAACTCAGGACCTCTGGAAGAGCAATCAGTGCTCTTAACGGCTGAGTCATCTCTAGTCACCCAGTGCATTTCTATAGCAGATGGACAGTATGACTTTCTCAGAGTCACGTTAAAGATCAAATGTCAAAATAGTTAACATTTTCTTCAAGGGAGAAATAATAGATTAAATTCTGTTTCTGAATAGAATCAACGTCTGAAATTCTAATGATGCGATTTTCTTGGTTGTAGCCCCTGTCACTATGAATCTACGGCCACACGCCATTTTCTGGGGACCTCACAGAAGCTGCCTTTTCAAGCCTGTAACACAGGTAAGAAGCAATCAGTCGAAGGTCTTGCTGGCCCTCCATTGGTTCCCTCAACCAGAAGTTGAAAAAACATAGGGTTGTTAGAATTAAAACTGAAGCACTGGTGTGTAGCGGTCACTGGAGCCTCGGCAGCCATGCTGTGTCTGCCCAGTACTCTGAGTGGGACTGCCATTCACTGTTGCGTATTTGTTTCTAGCTCTTTCCGCCACAGACAGTCTTAGCAGTGCCTTAGCTATTTCCAGGACAACTGTGTAGATTTAGAATTCCTGGATCAGAAACCCTGTGTGAGCTGGGCCTGGTGGTGCATGCCTATGATGCCAGCCCTCAGTAGACCAGGGACAGGGAAATAATAGGTTTGACGGCAGCGTGAGCTATAGAGGGAGGCTCTGTAAACAGTTTATGGATTTCAGTATTTAGGCCAAAATCCACTGCAGGGAGACTGCTCAGTCGAGAGCCGTGAGAAGAGAGTGCTGTGCAGCGAGAGCCAGCGGTTGGGGAAGAATGCGTTGTCCTTATTACTCACATACATGATTTGTAAATCACACTGAGTGCTATTTCTAATGGCCCATTACGATCCCTGAGAATAAAATGAGGTGGTTGATGAGACCAACAGAAAGCTTACTACAAACATGGGCACTAGTGGGAACCCTCGTGGCTGTGACTAATTAGACTCGGTGCTGGAACCACAGGGAGAGCCTAAGCAGTGCACTGCAAGTCTTCATTTTGTTCTGCAAAGACACACCTCCATACTCACAAGGCCATGGTCCTTGGGGGATGTGACCACCATACTTAAGAGGGGCATTGAAGAGATCCTCAGTGGTTAAGAGCGTGTACTGGTCTTGAAGAGGACCTGGGTTCTGTTCCCAGTCCCGCCCTGGGCAGCTTACAGCTGATACAGTATACAGGTCTTGATGATGTTGGCTTTCTCTGCCAGTTAAAGAATTAAGAAAGCCGGCCGGTGGTGGTGCACGCCTTTAATCCCAGCACTTGGGAGGCAGAGGCAGGCGGATTTCTGAGTTCGAGGCCAGCCTAGTCTACAGAGTGAGTTCCAGGACAGCCGGACTACACAGAGAGACCCTGTCTCGAAAAACCAAAAAAAAAAAAAAAAAAAAAAAAAAAGAATTAAGAAAGAATTTTGAACAAAACAGGTAGCAGCAGAGAATGCAGTCACGGTGCCTAAGGGGAGGATTGATCTAAGGGCGCCATGGTTAAACAGCCAATGGCAAAGACAGAGCACCAAACAGCCATTTGGAGTTGTTGTATGAGTGCGGGAACATTTGTGACATAAGAAGTGACACGTTGGAAGTACCAGAGTTCCCACTGAGCATAGAGAAAGAGCTGGGGCAGTTATGCCCTTAGGATCAGGGCAGGCAAGAATGCCATCCAGAGACTCCTCAGCAGGCTTTGTCATAGGTGTCAGCCACACTGGTGACTTCTGTCACCACCATCCACCGTAAGAAGTACACGTGGGGATGCCATTTGTCTGCTTCAGAGCTCAAGGAACCTTTCTTCAGCCATTGGGTTTCTTCTACTATAACCTCCTAGGGAGCAGACATCTCTGCACTCGTCAGGTGTACCCTGGCTGGGGTTCTTTTTTTTTTTTTTTTTTTGGTTTTTCAAGACAGGGTTTCTTTGTATAGCCCTGGCTGTCCTGGAACTCACTCTGTAGACCAGGCTGGCCTCGAACTCAAAGATCCACCTGTCTCTGCCTCCGAGTGCTGGGATTAAAGGTGTGTGCCACCACCGCCTGGCTCTGGCTGTGGTTCTTGATGTCCTTTAGTTTCCTTCTAACCCCATCCACAGGACAGACACTAGTTCTCTACAGACACACCCTTATCTGTAGGGCAGAGCAAAGTTAAGATGACCTGCATTCTGAGAGACAGATCTTTATGGGTTTTTTCCTTTTCTGGGATCTAAATAATGGTCTTTTTTGTGTGCTGTAAGATTAAGCGACTTCAGCCGGGCGGTGGCGTGTGCCTGTAATCCCAGCACTCTGGGAGGCAGAGGCAGGTGGATTTCTGAGTTCAGGCCAGCCTGGTCTACAGAGTGAGTTCCAGGACAGCCAGGG